>OU342791.1:3953620-4438620 GCA_910591515.1 Cerceris rybyensis
GAGCATTTGGTACATCTGAGGCAGCTGTTTCAGGCGCTGCGCGAGGCGGGCCTCAAGATCAACCCGGCGAAGACGACCCTCGGAGCGTCCGAGGTCCTTTTCACCGGCTACCTGGTTTCGGCCGACGGGTTCAGACCACCGGACGCCAAGGTGCAGGCCATCGCCAGCTACCCCAAGCCCACGGACTCGTCGGAGCTACGAAGGTTCCTCGGCATGCTGAACTACTATCGCCGATGCATACCGCACGCGGCGCAGGTGCAGGCACCTCTCAGTGAGATGCTGAAGAGCGCGCGAACGAAGAAGGCAAGACTTGTTTGGTCGGACGTGGCCTCACATGCGTTCCAGCGGTGTAGAGAGAGCATCACCGCTGCCGTCGGTACAACCTTCCTCTGCCCGTCGGCACGGCTCGCACTGCGCACTGACGCCTCAAGTACAGCACTGGGCGCGGTTCTTGAACAACAGCAACCGGACCGGTCTTGGAAGCCGCTCGGCTTCTTTTCTAGAAAACTCAATGCGGCCGAACAGCGGTACAGCACGTATGACCGGGAACTCTTGGCCGTCTATGCGGCCATCAAGTTTTTTAAGCGAATCCTGGAGGGCCGGACTTTCACTACATACACTGACCATCGCCCTCTGACATACGCAGCCGCACAGCCGTCCGACAAAGCATCTCCCAGGCAGAGCCGACACCTCGACCTCATCTTTCAGTATAATACCCAACTGGTCTACTCGAGGGGCGAGGAAAACGTGGTCGCGGACGCGCTGTCGCGTACTTGCTCGGTATCCATGCCCACCGGCCTAAACGCTGAGTTGCTGAGCTCGGAGCAGAAAGAAGACCCGCAACTACCACACCTGCTTGGTTCAGCGCGCGTCCAGCTCCAGCAGATGTCAATCGACGGGCACTTGGTTTTTTGTGAGACGACAGGTAAGAATCCGAGACCGTATCTCCCTGTGTCGCTGCGACGTCGAGCCTTCAACGTCGTCCACGGTCTGGCACATTCAGGTGGTAAGGCCACTGCTCGCTCTGTCGTGCAGAAGTTCTTCTGGCCGCACCTGCGGAGAGACGTGGTGCGCTGGGCGCGGATTTGTGAGGCTTGCCAAAAGGCAAAGGTTCACCGCCACAATAGAGCTGCCCTTGACGACTTCCCTTTACCTGACGGTAGATTCGACCATATTCACGTGGACTTCATTAAGTTGCCGCTTTGTAGGGGGTACCAATACTGCCTCACGGTGATCGACAGGTACTCAAGATGGCCGCTAGCCATCCCACTCCGATCCCTCGATGCTGAACCTGCAGCGCGGGCACTGTATGAGCAATGGATGTGCTCCTTCGGCACCCCGCGTACAATTACATCGGATCAAGGAAAGCAATTTGAGGCGGGTCTTTTTAAGGCATTGGCGGAATTCGTAGGTGCGAACCACATCCATACCACGCCATATCACCCGCAGGCCAATGGGATGGTTGAGCGGCTTCATAGGACACTGAAAGCGGCGCTCATGTGCAGCCCGGATACCCCGTGGGTGGACGCGCTGCCAGCGGTCCTGCTGGGACTCAGGACGGCCTATAAGGACGACCTCGAAGCATCACCAGCCGAGATGCTCTTCGGCGCACCGATAAGGGTTCCGGGTGAGCTCATAACTCCCGGGACGGCGCCGCCGGCACAACCAGATTTCGTCCGACGGCTCCGCAGACTCACGGGGGCCATGAGGGCAACACCGGCCGCGCGGCACGGAAACCACCGGCCCTTCACGTTTAAAGATCTAAAAACCTGCGAGCAGGTTTTTAGAAGGGTGGATACCATCCGCAAGCCGCTGCAGCAGCCATACACCGGGCCACATCGCGTTATCAAACGCGTAAGCGAAAAGGCGTATGTCATTGACGTTGGCGGTAAACAGCGGACGGTTTCGACGGACGCGCTCAAGCCCGCATATCTCGAGACGGCGGACCCACAGGATTGCTCCCGTCACCCACACAAGAAAGAACCAGATCCTGGACCATCGTCTCCAACGCAAAAAGCGATGGACACTGGGGAGGGAGTGGCTGTGGCGCCCGCGGCCAAAGCGCAAGGCAGGTGGCGCCGCAAAAGGGCTCCCCAGTTCGGGACAGACACTCAGCGACGTAGGTTAACGCGTAGCAATTGTAACGTAAATAAAGTACAGTGAAGCAACGAGTAAGGGGCCCAGTTATTCTTCCCGGTCCATAAAGATCCGCGAAACGCAGCGGCACACGAAGTGCTGTTAAATATATATATATATTATATAGGAACTGTGCTGGTAGATTTGGGTTGCTTTAATAGTGGATAAAATAAGGCTGTTTTATTTACAATTTTTCATTTATTAATGAATGTTTAAAATGGTAATAATTAAACAAATATAAAATTTGAAATTGTAAAACGTTTGAAAAAGTATATAATAATAAAAATTGAGGTATTATATAAGAAAACATTGAGAGTTTACACGAAATAACATGGGGAAAATTATAATTTATTAAATGACAATTAAATGTGGTCGATATCAATCCTGATGTAAGATTGATCTATCTTCATCGTTTTGAATTTTATTCTTCTGGCGTTTAACTCGCCCCCCTTCCCAGTCTCTGCAGTGATGCAAAACATTGGCTACAACTTTTATTATTTCCGTTTCGGTCAGGGTATTTTCGGATGACGAAAAAGTTGAAGAAAGCGATGCTAGAAAAAGAAATTTTATTTGATTTAATTTTAATAGCAAGCAAATCTTATAAATAGAAACATGATGATGCACCTTTGATAACATTGAATAAATTCGTATTCCGGAAAATGAATAATTTTCCCTCCGATGCTTTAACAGGATTGAATTTTAACGCAAGTTCTCGCGTCAAACAAGATCTTAATATTTCGCCCATATTCCGGACGATTGTTGTCCTTTTATTGATCATGTTAACAAATTTCTGAAATGTTCATGTCAACAAAATTGCAATTCTTGTTTTACATATAAGTAGGAGAAAGTAGAATGTAATGAAATAAATAAATTAATAAATAAAAGTTCACCAATTTTTGTCGAAACTCTGGATCTGTTTTTATTTTCTCGTCGAAATTTTCAAAATCTTCTTTGGTCTTGCAAGGGAGCGATTTCCAGCAATTATTTTCAAAATCACTAGAATCAACATCTACATATGTGGTTTGTGTTTTCTGCAATTGATCGATGGCGAGTTTTATATCGACCAACTGACTCCCAAGTTGGCTCACTTGGATCGCCAACGATTGCTGATACTTCTCCATCGTGCGATCAATATAATCTATTAAATTTCAATTTTATGCACATAAAAAAATATGTGTAAAAAGCATTTGAATGAACGGAAATTTCTTTGATTTCAATCATATTTCCCTTTATTTACGACATAATTACCTTTTAATAAGTTTATTTGGTCTTGGTGACCACATGAACATGTAGGTTGTTGATCATTTATCGTTACCGGCGATGATACATGTGGATGCATTTCATTATGTAATGAAGAATTCTTAATTGTCCTGTTAAATGGAAACTGTTCCTGCAGCGGCGAATCATTTATATCGGGATCACTCCCTGAACTTGAAATTTGTGAAATTAATACTTTTCGTCTTTTAACGGTCTTCCTTATTGCTTTGGCTTTTCTTGACGTATCACTGATGATGCTTCGTACGTCTTGTGAATCCGTGTCATCTAAACCTTTTAATGATGCTTTTTATATTTCTTTTATTTAAATTCTGATGTGAAATGATGAAATAAATATATGATAGTAAAGCGAAGTAAAATTTAGAATTTTAAAAAAATGTGTACTGTTTATGCAATAAAATGAACGATAAAATGATATAATGTTTAAAAAGTGTCAAGTTGAATTTGTTAAATCTTTTACTTTTTTTTATTACTCATAACTTACTTGTTCTTTTCTTATTTAGAATGTTCCGGGATTTTTTCGTGTATTTGCGTATGCCGCTTTTGCTCGTCGATGAATTTCCAACATTTGCCATATTTTGTTGTTGTACTATATTGTACTAGATATATAATTAATTTGTATCACTGCTACACAAAGTATATAATCCTTCAATTTTTTATTCGATAGTTCGATACACGCGTATACTAATTATTATACATATATGTGTATGTATATATATATAAATATATATATTATATTAACTATATTTTATGCACGCTTGCCAGTAGGTGAATAATACGCAGATAGAGATTTAGAGGTTATCTGATGCTCACTCTTCATTCCTTTTTTTCTAACAATAAGTGAAAAGCGTCGATTAAAATAAATGAAAACGTTTTACATCACTGCACAGACTGGGAAGGGAGGCGAGTTAAACGTCAGAAGAGTAAAATCCAACAGGATAAATAAGATACATTCAGTCTTACATCAGGATTGATATATTAACAAATATATTATATTTATGTTACATGCATACATATATATTGTCCGCTTTGTGTATTTCATTTTTTATCACATATTAAATAAATAATAAGGTATATTCACATATGAAGCAGAGGCATTACTATAATTTTTTCTATACCATTATCAGTTAAATCAAATGGGACCATTTTTTTTTTAATATCGGTAATATCACGCGTTACAGTGTCCGTATTTTTACTACTAACGTTCCACATTTGAAGATCATTAAAATTGCAAGGGTACGAATAGAGTGCCTTATTTCTTTTCCGCAATACCTTGCCTCTAATTTCGATACGATTTACATTATTTGGAGATATCCACATACTATTTAATTGTATGATTTCATCATTAATATTTACTAAAACTATATTATTAGGAAATTTAGTGGTTAAAAGTGCCTCTTTATATCGAACTCTTTTAATTATTATTTTATTGTCGGATTCTTTTGATGCGACTTGTCTAATAATTTGGATTGCAGGTAGAATATCCACTTTTTCATTCCAGCTGTGAGAAATTTCATTTAATCGGCGGCATAATTGAGATAGAGGCTTATTTCCATTGCGAAGAAGTCGTTTTATCTTTCCTAGAACGTTTTCGAATGGAAAACTGGAAATCATGGATAGAGAACAATTCATATTTTTAACATCATCTGCAAGATGGATCAGGTTATGGACAGTTCCAACCATAAATTCTTTTTTATATATCAATGGCGCTTGGACCACAAATTGTTTCAAATATAATTTTGCGTATTCACATTTTTCCACGGCTAAATCTTTACACGCTAATATTCTGCAACCAGTGTGAAGGAGTAATAGATGCCTATATATTTGAGTTGGTAATATGTTTTTAAAGATAACAGGTGCTGCATACAACAACAAAAATCGATATTCAGTAGCTTTGAATTTATGAAACTCTGTTAATGTTCTAGTTGTTCGTTGAAATTCAATAGGTACTTTTATCTTTTGTAACAAATTTGATAATTGCATCTTAGCACGATTGCTCATCTTCAAATCTTTCATACCTCTATCATCTGTCCAACAGTGTAAGAGTTTCTTCATGATTCCCAAATATACCAAGTGCATGGAGTCTAATATAAATTGGTGGATCATATTAATATTCGGATGTAAGCGAAGCAAGGGAGATATTCCTAAATGATGCTGTCTATTACTTTGATTTCTAAATGAAAAGTCAGTTCTTTTTTCATTGCTGTTTAGCACTGGATAAGTTATGCGGTTTTTGTATCTTTCGCCACGTATCGTACATCTCTCGCAGGCATAGTATCCTGTGTGACCTTTAATACATTTTAGAAACGAACGTGCAGGTCTATCACATACAAAACCTTTGATAGACACAGTAAATACTCTATTACCTATAGTTATACCGATACTTCGTAGATCATTAATTTCATCTATAAATTGTTCCAAATATCGTTCAATATCTGTTGGCTTTCCATTCTCGCAATACGTGGCAAGAAGAAAGGGTTGGTAAACATCAGGATCATGAAAAATTTTGCATAAGATGGGCCAAAACTGTTTTTTACTGGATTTAAATAATGGTAAACCGTCAACATTAAACATCAATGGTAGATCATTACTTGCATGGACCTCTGGATTTACATATCGTTCAAGAATTTTACTTATCCCAAAATAAACAAACTCACCATCGGTGTCGTTAAAGCTTTCGATTGTATAGTCGATGGATGTTCTGCCCAAAAATGCTTTCGCTGTTTTAGGTAAATTCGGATAAGAATGTCTCCTTAATATATTCATTAATGCTTCTAATCGAGTATGTGGTATTGGTGGGTCCATAAGAGCCCATTGTCGTATATCTTGGATGCCATTATTCTGTGCAGGATCTTTTCGTGTCTCATTGCTTATAATCTGATGATGATGCACAACAGTCTCTTCTTCATCTGTTCTGATACGTACTGCATCCTCTTTATTTCTTTCCTCTTTCTGTGTTGACTCATCAGCAGTATCACTATTACTTATTTGTAAATTTAATAATACATTCTCATTGTTTTCTGAGACTTTTCCAACGCCCGATGAGTTACAATTTTCTAAAGTTGCAATTGCACATTCTTCGTAAATCCTCGAATCGATGTTTTTTGCCATTACGGATATTTCAGAATTTACAAAATCTGCGCACTGTTGATCACTCGATAATAATTTACGCCGCTTACGAAGTCGTTCAACTCTAAGACGTGTGAGTTCACCAGTTCTGAGCACTCGCATGTCATCCGACATCGTTGAGAATTACCAAATAATTATAAACTGAACAGCTTATTAGGTCACCTGTTTTGAATATAATAAATTGCGATAATAAAACAGCAAAGTGAAATTTTATTAAAACTTAAATAAAATGTTAATTAATATATATTTATTAGTATATCTTATTATATATAATGTATTGCAGTAAAACCTCAGAAATATAATATTATTATTCATTTCATCAGAAAATATATGTATTACATACCGTATGCTTTAAATTTGTAATCTGATAGAAGAATATTAACCGACTTTTTATCTTATTGAGAGTGGTAATGACAACGCCGCTGTACGCCTATTGTGTTGAAATATGTGTATATGCCGCGATGCTTGGTAACGCGATAGTCAATTCGCAACGCGCTCGTCTCCGAATGTATTTCTCTCATTCGCACATATCTGTATAACTCATCTTCTTTTCTTTCTTATAGATATACATATAGCTAAAAAGCAGCGCAACAGCGTCGAAGTGGTATTACTCGTAGATAAATGAACGAAGCACTATCGCGCTGCGTGGCACAATCCAACACGCGCATTTTTAACAAGCTGATTGCCATGGGGTTCACCGGTGACCGGCGCTATTGAATTGAATGAAATTTTATGTTACGTTTAAATTGCAATATTTATGAATTTTCTAACATATTGGATATTTAAATTTTGGCGTTAAGAAGATGAAGGTCTGCTAAACACCGATCAATCAGTGTCCTTAAAATTTCTGTTTTATGAATATGTAATTTTCCTAAAAAATAAGTTTCACTTCAGTAGAAATGACGAAATAAGGGAAACATCGGTGGCATTCAACCTGTTAAAAACTCCGGGCACTAAAAGGGTTAAATGTTTTATATACACGCGCAAGCTCATAGCTGACCTTTAGCCGTCACTATCAAAATAATTAAATTTATTACATAAAAATAACTATAACTTTCAGAGTTCAACGTATTTGTTGTTTGGCATATATTGTATATTATATAATAATAATAATAATTATATATATATATTCGCCCAACTTGGGTGTGCGCACGACCACACCATTTGGACTATGTATGGCAATTATTGGGAAAGCCTAACATAGGCGTGGGTACGACCCCACCATTTGGGCCGTGTATGGCACATGTAAGGAATGCCTAACACAGGCGTAGGGACGAGCACACCATTTTGCGTTTTTTCGCCACTGATCTCTCCTGCTTTCATTCGATTTCCTTTCATCCATAGCTAATCATGCGTCTTTTTCTCATACTGTCATCTCACATTTATATCATTCCATCATTCGCACAATAACAATCCTACAAATATAATATAATAAATTTATTATCACATAGTAATAGGTATGTAGGAGGGGCGGGCAAAATCAAATAATAAATTAAAGAAAAACTTTTTCTTTCGATGTAGTATCTCTCTATACAAACATAGATGTAGATCTTGTTATTAAAAGTTTGAAGAGAAGATGGAGAAAAATCAGAAATAACACAGACCTCCCATTGGAACAAGTAGTAACAGCAACCAAATTATGTTTAAATTCCACTTATTTTACTTTTAACAACACTATATATAAACAAACGTTTGGTTCACCGATGGGCTCGCCAATTTCCGCCACAACAGCCAATTTAGTAATGGAATACATAATTACAGATTTATTAAAAAAAGCACCTTATAAACCAACTTTTCTAACAAGATATGTAGACGACGTAATACTTGAACTTCCTGAAGACAAAATAGACAGTATGTTAGAACATTTCAACAATTATAACAATAGACTCAAATTTACTTATGAAATAGAGGAGAATAAAAAAATTAGCTTCCTAGATATCACACTTATAAATAACGACAACGGGTCTATTTCTTACAAATGGCATAAGAAACCAACAGCGTCAGGTAGATTATTAAATTATAACTCACACCACCCACCCACACAGAAAAGAAATATTGTAATAAATTACATAGACAGAGCCTTAAAGTTATCACATCCTGTTCATAGACCAAAAAGCATTAAAATCGTTAAAAAGGATCTCATAGATAACAACTATCCGGAGTCACTTATTAAAAAAGCAATAATAGATAGAACAAAAAAACTATATAATTCGACACACAGCAAGAACAATGATAGTCAGACAACAAAACCCATCTCCACATTATCCATTCCTTACGTCAAAGGCCTCGGCCAAAAGATACGAAATACGCTGAAAACATATAACATAAGTACAGTGTTTAGAACATCCACCAACCTGTACAATAAAGTTTTCAGCAAGATCAAAGATAAAACACCAAAAGAATTAACATCTAATGTGGTGTACAATATTCCTTGTGCTTGCTGTGATAAGAATTACATAGGTCAGACTAAACAACATCTAAAAAATAGAATTGCCAATCATAAAAGTAACATTAAAGCAGATACCAACGCCCATACAGCCTTAACAAAACATATCATAGAAACAGATCACAATTTTAATTACAAAAATACAAAAATTTTAGACATAGTTCCGAATTATCAAAAAAGACTCATTAAAGAAATGCTTTTTATACAGAAAGGAAATACAGTAAATCTGAAGACAGACACAGACAATTTAAGTAATATCTACCTGCCACTAATCAAGGATTAAAAATTAAAAATTACGCCATACAATATCCATTTTGTTTATATACAGTACATAATAGTCCATTAAAAATCCATACACATTCAACATCTACTTTCAAACTTAATAAAAAGATCAACATATTAGAACAAAAAGTATTGACGACAATTTAGTTAAAAAAATTTTCACCATTACGATAGAACATAGTTGGTGTAGTGAGGAGGTATGGTTTTCAGAAACTTTTTACTTTTTACTTTTTATTTAGCACCAGGAATTCACTTCTTCAATAGACTAAGAAAACGAAAATATTTGGTGTACTCATGTCACATAGGAATATAGATTTGATCCTCGGTAGAACGTCCACACATACACATACACATACACACACACATACACACACAAGGAACTACGCGTAAGACCATAAACAGAAAATTAAAAGGTTGCGAGCAAGGAGACAATAAGACCCCCACTCCTTAAACTAACATCGACAGAGCTCAGTCTTACTGCGGCGTTCAAGATGTAAACGGTCGTTATCCGTTACCACTTAAGAACGACTAACGGAAAAATAGGTATAAAATCTATATCTTTGAAAGTAAAACATCTAGACCGCATCTGGGAAGAACATACACTTAAACAACCGTATCACATATAATAGGTAACAACTTCACGATTTATAATCCAAATATGCAACATTGAACACATGTATAATCCGTAATTTGTCATTATAATTTCCAACATATTGTAACAATACATATTTATTATAACAGACTCCTGAAGAGGGCATCGAAAGATGCCGAAACATGTAGAGCATAAAAAAGGATAAATAAAGTTCCGTTTTAGTTCACAATTCAACCAAAACTTGGGCTTTCAAAAAAGTTTATTGAATAATTAAAATTAAAGAAAAACGTAAACGAACCGTTTCTTTTCGTAGTCGCTGGAGAACTCACTCTTTTACAGTTTTTGTTATAAAATATTTGAACTCCTGTCGTCAGGACAATCGGAGCACAGACGATCGTCCGTGCGCGCAACATTACAGGATCGCATTGAGACGGTAATGCGCCCTTACATTCGGCCATCCTGACCTTCAATCGCCCCGATTGATACATATAGCAGATGAAAAAGAAAGAAAACTAAAACTAAAATATTCCAAAACGAACATTTCCTTAAAACTAACTTTAACGCTGGAAAATGTACACAAACAAGTATCTCTTAAAATTAATTTTGTCCCTGAAACAATACAATGAATTTAAACTACGTTACTATCCCGGTACCCAAGGCCTCATGTTTGATGCCTCCCAAGTTCCACAGTACGGAGTTTGCGTTAACTGAAAGCCATCTACGTCCTTCAGGACGTAACGATTGTTTCTCAGCACGCGACTTACTTGATAAAGCCCTTTGAAACGTGGTATCATTTTTTGTGGTGCGCCCGGTGAATTTTCAAAATTTTTAATCATTACTTTACCACCGACGTAGAATGCTTTTGCTTCTTTTCGTTTGCGATCATACACGCCTTGATTCGTTCGTTGATTTTTTTGTATTTCCGCGTCTGCTTGCGTCCGTAGATCCTTTAAATCGCGAGGAACACCGATACGTCCCTCAAGTTCAAATGCATCTCTCAAGCCGTCAATAACATTTCCGCGCTGACGCACTCCAAACAGCAACACGCTAGGGCATTCGTTCGTAGTTTTCGACACTGTGTTGTTGCACGCAAATTCTGCATCATCCAAAACTTCATACCATCGCACGTTTCGCTCATCTGCTAACTTAGCAATCATAGGGATCACCGTACGATTTACGCGCTCTACTTGTCCGTTCGATTGAGGTGAAGCTGTGGCAATCTTTATATGTTTAATATTACATTGTGATCAAAAAGTATCCGGAATTTCTCATTTAAACGAACCACGCTTGTTAAGGAGTCATAAACCTTAGGACCTGGTGGAGCGGCAAACATTTTGTCGACAGCTGTCTTCGGCAATAAACCTATAGGTACGATTGGGGCTCGGTCAGGGTGCGCACATCTGTTTGTAATTTGTAAATAATTAGTATAAGGAATTTTTGTGCGTACCCGCCGATGACCCTAACGGGACTTTGGACTTGCTCGGAGACGGCTGGTAAGTTCGAAATCCTCCATCAGGTGTTGAGGGCATGTCGTCGCCTTCCCTCTCTTGAAGTCCTCGAGGGGGTGGAGAAAATTATTCATTAACCAATAGTTACTTAGTTTTCAAAGACTCCACCCCCATCGAAGGCAGAGATTTCATACACGACTTCAAGAGAGGGGCGCATCAGAGTTTACCACAAAACACCTTTCAATTTGTATATTCAGGGTTAAGATAGAATTCATCCATAGAACATATTCAGAAATCAGACAGAACAAATCCAGAGAACAGAATCATTGAACTATTCAATAGAGTTCACACACACCAAGTTAAAGTGTTTATTCATTTTTTCCCCATTTTTTTATAATAAAACGGGGTGGTCCTTCGAGAGTATCTAGACAGGCACATACGTGCAAAATTCAGACGGGACAATTTAAGAAGTTATTCGAGCCCGTAACAACGCTTGAGATATTGTCGAAATCATTTTTTTTCTAAGTTGGTATAGTTGTCAGTTGTTTACATGTCAATTTTAAGCGCAATCTATCAGATAGTTTGTGCGTAATAGCCTTGTCAACAAGTCATTCTTTGGTGTACTCTGCGAATTTTGCTACTCATCGTTTCTTCACCACGACAATGCACCGGCTCACACCTCTCATCTTGTACGCGACTATTTGACCAAAAACAATGTTAATATCGTTCCGCAAGCTCCGTATTTACCTGACATGGCCCCGTGTGATTTTTTCCTATTCCCACGACTCAAGTTACCACTTCGCGGAAAGCGTTTTCAGACGATTGAGGCGATAAAGGAGAATTCGCAGAAGGAGCCGAAAGCGATTCCAAAATCAGCCTATGAAAAGTGTTTTGAAGATTGGAAGAAGCGTTGGGATACGTGTATTGCTTACGATGGAGATTACTTTGAAGGGAATAAAATAAATATGGATGAATAATTGAACCGTTTTCGTTTTATTGACAAATTCCGGGTACGTTTTGATCACAAGGTATATTCGTTGAGGAACTCCTCGAACTCACGAGAAGTGAAACAGCTACCACGGTCTGAAACGATACGTAAAGGTCGGCTATAGTAACTAAAATATAACTTTAAACATTTAACCCTCGGACTACGGACTTTGAAGAACCGCGACCGGCGACGGGGTCCCTTGAGACACACACCAATTCTCACTAATACATTTACGCGTTCGCTCGAGTCGAAACATGAGATAAGCATGTTACTAATACAACCGCATTGTGTTCTTGAGCATGAGAAGGAATATTTTCTACTTGTTGACGAATCACTTACACACTATTGGGTCGTATCGAATACAACTTTGTAAATGTGTATGTTATCGCTCCGAAGTCGAGAAGTGGAATCAAGTTACATGTTTGTCAGTGTGTGTCATCGCGCGCTAAACGCTGCGTCTCCAGAGACCCCGCTATAGGCACGCGAGGGTTAATAACCTCATCAGTCCCCGTGCTTTTCGTTGCGTACAATTTTACATGCTTCGTAAAACCATCTATAACTACCAGAATGTGACTCTTTCCTGACTGTGATTTAGGCACCGGAGATAAATGGTCTATGTGTATTGTGGCGAACGGCAAATCGCCTTTTGGTATGCAATGTAGAAACCCTTCCGCCTTACCAGAGTTTGGAGAAAAAGCTATACATTTCAAGCAACTCTTAGGGGAGACCGGGGCAAAATGGGATCGGGGCAAAACGGGACCGGGGCAAAATGGGTTGATATTCCACTCCTCTCTGTCCCATTTTGCCCCTATCCCATTTTGCCCCAAATCAAGCACCCAAGAAACTTCATTTTTTGCTATCCCATTATGCCCCGATCCCATTATGCCCCAGTGCCGTTTTGCCCCGGTACCGTTTTGCCCCGCTATACCATTTTGCCCCGGTCTCCTCTATGTGATTCTCGACCTTCGACCTCATATTAGGGAACCAATAATTATTTACAATATTTTGCACGGTCTTTGCCACTCCCACATGACTCATTTCGTTATGATATTTGAGCATTACACTAGTTTCTAACGCGGATGGAACATAAAACAGCAACTGCTGATCCCGTTTTCGATATACGAGTCCGTCTCTCATTTCAAAAAATTTGCTTTCAGCGCGTTCCAACTCCGTTCGAATTTTCACTATCTCTGGGTCGTTACTCTGACATAGTGCTAAGCTACGATCAAGTGAATTGTCTTCAACAACACAGATATGCCTGCTGAGTGCATCAACGTGTAGCATGCGCGAACCAGATCGGTGCTCCAACGTATAGTCATAACTCTGCATTTCTAAAATCCATCGCGAGATCCAAGGACTAGTTTCCTTTTTATTAATTGTTAAGCTCAACGCTTGGCAATCCGTGATAATTTTAAATTTTGTACCAAGTAAATACGTCCGAAAACGACGTAACGCGTAGATAATTGACAATGTTTCAAGTTCGAAGCTATGATATCTCGACTCCGTCTCGGTTGCACGTTTAGAAAAATAAAACGCAGGATGCAGTTTTCGATCGGATTTCTTTTGCAACAAGATTGACCCATAACCCGCTGTACTGGCATCGCAATGTAACTCTGTCTCTTTATGCGGAGAATAAATACTTAATATTGGCGCGATAGTCAGTCGATCCTTGAGCACTTCAAATGCTTCTATTTCCGCTTCACCGAACCGATATTCTGTTCCCTTTTTCGTTAAGTCGTATAGTGGCTTTGCAATAATCGAAAAATTTTCCATTACTTTCCTAAAATAAGAGCAAAGACCTAAAAAACTCTGTACTTCACGCGCGTTCCGCGTAGCAGGAAATTTTTTAACCGATTCGAGTCCCCGACTGGTAGGTCGAATACCCTCGCTCGTTATGCTGCACCCTAAATAGTCTAATTTATTTTCAAAGAACCGACATTTATCTAACCGTAAATTTAACAGATCCGCGGTAAGTAATCGGAATACTTTTTCTAAAACATGAAAATGATGTTCTATCGTCTCAATAGCAATAAGGAAATCATCCAAATATACCAAAATTTCGCCCGCGTTAATTAGTTCCTTAAATATTTGTGTAATATAGCGCTGAAATTTGAGCGGTGCACCTTTCAGTCCGAAGGGCATTCTTAAACACTCATATTGTCCTAAAGGCGTCACAAACGAAGTGTATTTAATTGAATCTTCGTGCATTTTAATATGGAAGAATCCATCTTTTAAATCTAAGGTCGTAAAATATTTTTTCCCTTCTAGCAAGTCAAGTTGATCTTCTATCAAGGGGAGTGGAAAATTATCTCGGGCAGTGATTTTATTCAAAGTCCGAAAGTCGATGCACATCCTTAATTCTCCGTTTTTCTTAGTTGTCAAAACGATCGGCGACGCGAATTCAGACGTGCTCTCTCTAATCGCTCCTTTAGCAGTTAAATCATCTAAAATAGCGCGTAATTTAGTTTTCTCGACATAAGAGAGTCGCCGTGGCGTACACGAAAAAGGTTTACAATCAGTCACGACTAACTTTATGGTATTCTCCACGGTTGGTACTGTCGGTCTCTGCGCGTTAAGATAACAATCCTCAAACAAAACCCGCGCTCGCATTTCGATATCACGCGGCAAATCTTCATTTATTTTCATGTCTTGCGCCGTAATGCGTGTGTCTTCTTCTATTTCAATATTCATAATATCATTAATTTCCTTAACCTCTTTTTCCTTTTCGCAATTCAACGATAATTTTGCTAACCTCATAAAATCACATCCCAAAATCATAGACCTTCTCATCGTATTTTCTGACACGACGCGCAACGTAACTTTGTGTTCCTAGCATTCAAATAAAAGTGTCGCATCTGCACGGCCTATTATATTTAATCCGCTCCCGTTTATTCCACAAAATTTGTCGCGCGCAAACTCCGTAGTCATATATCTGCGCGGAATGAAACTTTCTTTTACAAAGCTAATAGGAGTCCCGGAATCAATCAACGCATCAAACCTCATATTCAAATTGTTGTCCTGCTTTTCCATCCGTAATTCTACGGTCCTTCGGAAGTCGTCGTCTTCGGGCTGCTCCTGCGTCACGCAATTTATGGTCTCAGGTTGACATTGGTTTGCGCGGTGACCCATTTTCCCGCACCTGAAACAGGACCCCCTTCCCCTTTTCGGTTTTGGACAACTCGTTACAAAATGTCCTGTTTCGTTGCAGTTATAGCACCCCTGCACAGTGGTCCAGAATGTGCATTTAGCCACGCAAAAGTCAAAAAGTCGATTTCGGAATTGCGATTTCTTTTTTGCATATATCGATTCCTAAATGTCTAGCGACCTCAGAAATCAACAAATTTTGAAATTGGATAAAAATTGTAGTTACAATAAACGCTTAAAGTTGAAACTTTTTCTGGAGGCCTTTTTCTATCGAGAAACCATGTTGTCTTCTTTCTAACATTCTGACGAAACTATGCAATATTTTTTAATAATTATTCTTTCTGTTTGAAGAGCATTCTTCCACGATAAAAATTCACGTGTCAAACATAAAATTACCGTTTGTAGTTTATTCAAAAATTAATGTTGAAAACATAAAAGAAAATCGTCGAAGTTTTTTATCTTTTGCATAAAAAACTAAAAAGTCCCACTAGATCCCACTCTCTGATTAACAACATTGTTTTCTGTGATCCTTTCCCAAAACGATCCTGTAAAAAGCTAATCCACCCGGATCCACCTTCGACGCATTTTTATTGTTTAAAGAGTCGCGCGCACCTCGACCAGGCGGTGCCGCGGGACTATCTCATAAACTTTTGGCAGATATAACGCAGGTAGAGGCACAAAATCTTTGCAGAAATAACTTCTATATAGTCTAAGGAATATTTGTGGAAAGTTTTAGCCGAATATATTTCGATACTTAGAAGTTACAGTCAAAGCTCTCTATAATCAAGTCCTCGGTGCCGGAAACGACCGCTATAAGACAATTCCCACTACTCGCCTTCATTTTCCCCTCTTTTCCTCGTTTATATGTCCGGTAGGATGTATGTGTGGATGCGCAGCTATCTGCGCAGGTGGGGAAGTTGTGTAGATCGTAATACTCACGCATAACGATGACGCGTGCACTCTTTCCGGTTCAGTCAGAGTGGGGATACTTTTCTTGACTACAGGGGACTTGTCAACTTGATTATAGCGAGCACTTGATTATAGCGGAGTTGACTATAGAGGGCTTTGACTGTATTTAATTTTTAAGTGAACCCTGCACGGCGAAGACTAGGATTTCCTTTCAATCGGATAACCTTTGCTCGCATCCTAACAATAAAGCAATTAAGTAATAAAAGTGATGCTTTAGAAGTCTTCGTCCTCGTTAGTGCCAATAAGATTTTGGTTTTATTGCACGGTATCTTTAAGAAACCCGGGAATTTACTAACCGCGTGTCCCACTGGGTCTATGCAGCTGGTCTGGGTTACATAAACTTTAGGAAGGAATATCAACAAAAGGTGCAGATAGATAAAGCCAATTTTAGCAGAAACTATTTCTATATAGTTTAAACTAAACATCTTCAAACTTCTCAGAGGCTACTTTGTGGTACTTTTTAGTTTTTCCATTTTTAAGTTAGCAATGTAAGCTGAATAAGCTAATGTACATAGCTACCCTTTATATATCAACCGCCATTTTGTTTTTAAAATTTTTGAGTTCAGATTCGTAATTAGCGACCCAAAAAACATTAGAATACTAATTTTTGTGCAAGACAATTAATTTGTAAACAAACCTGGCCTCCTTGAGTTTTGGCCAGGTTTTCGGCCAAATGAACCACTGTGCGACGGACGGCTAGCTATATATAATATAGCTGCGCACTTAACAGAACTAATTGTAAGAGATTTAAAAAATATATATTTGTCACAAAATAATCTCAAAACCTAATACGTTCGTTACTTTATAGTTTGAGAGGTGGTTATAGACCTGCTCAATAAAAAAATACAGCAAAATTCTAACTTACCATTTTACTAATTGTAAGTTGTTGTATATCGTGGATAAGCGAGACGGCTTACAGTGGCACGGTTGTTACAACTTTTATAATTTCGAAGACCGAATGTTTAACCGCGGAGTCCGACAGAGTTTCGGCACTAACTTGAATAATGAGTCGAGAATAATATTGTGTTCTTCGCGCGCGGTTTCTTATATACCTTAAGATTTGTGATAACAAAGAAGGGAGAGGGCGAGGATGACCAAATCCTAGGAGTGAACCCTGACCAGCGTGAATCAGGGTTCGGAGGTGACTCTCTAATTGTAAGAGGCGCTTAGGACATTGAGTCACTAAGGCAACGCAGCGCGTTGTATGTAGATAACATAGGTTGGTCATTAGGGTGGTCCTTAGCTATAGGGGTAAAATAATTTTTCCCAGTTTTGTTTTGTCTTACCCTCTCAAATTTTGACTTGTGATAAGAAAACTATGTTCCCAAAATTTCAACGAGATCGGATATCAGGAACACGTGCCGCATTTAAGGAGAAGTTTTACAAATTTTATGATATACACCGATTTCAATATAAATGTCATTTACAATTTTAAAGTAGTCCTTAAAATATTCAAAGAAAATATTTTGTACATCTACATCGTATTATTTGAGCTAAATCTATAACTATTTAATAAAATTATAAATAATAAAACTTATAAATTAATGGACACGAGTCAATAGATGCCGACTTTCATTACGGTTGATTTATTCGCATCGGGGTAATACCGACGATAAACTTCTACTACTTGAAAAATGAATTGTTTGTCATCTTCATTTTTCGTAAGCAAGCTATTGTAATCCGTAATCAGCAAATTTTCTATGCCAATATTAATATAGTCTTTTACGTCTTTTAAAATAATCCTTTTATAGGGAGTTTCAGTTTTATTAGAATTCAAATTCTGCAACATACGCCTCTTTATACCATTGTAACGTCCTGGTGACGTCACTGGGCATTACTAGTAGAAATAGGTTATGTTAAGATACGATCTCTATGTATATAGACACATTTATTTACCGCTAGATGTCTCCAAATTTTCGCGAAAGTAATTTCATTTTGTATTAGTTATATATAGGCAGCAGAAAGCTCAGGATCTTCGATCAAAACTCCCAAGTTGAGATCCCAACTGTAATTGCTTTCGAGCAGGGAATTGTAGTGCTTGATTATAGCACACTCTTCTCACCTGCACGAAAGTTTCGGAGAGGAGCCTTTGCGGCGGGCGCACAGTGGTCCCAAATGGCCAAAAAATGCGATAAACCTCAAAGCGTGCTCCAATTTAGCTGAAAATTGACATACCGAGGTAATTTGGGTCGCTGATTACGAATTTGAACTCAAAATTAACAAAAACAAAATGGCGGATCCAATATGGCGGACACATATATTTCAAAATTGCTGCTTCGGCGCGAAAGTTAGTATCCTAATGTTTTTTGGGTCGCTGAATACGAATCTGAACTTACAATTTCCAAAAACAAAATGGCGGATTCAGTATGGCGGATACGTATATGTAAAAACTGCTGGTTCGATGCGAAAGTTAGTATGCTAATGTTTTTTGGGTCGCTGAATACGAAATTGAACTTACAATTTCCAAAACCAAAATAGCGTTTTCAATATAGCGGACGCGTGTGTCTAAAAATCGCCGGTTCTGCGCGAAAGCTAGTATGCAACTCATTTTTACTCTAACAAGTAATTCAAAAATGTGACAATAAATATTGTTCGTTAATAAGCAAGAAAATCTATCACAAGTGAACAATTTATTTAGTAATTCCAATAAATTTGTTGACACAGTAAATTTCAAATAATAAATAGTCTCGAACCATGAACAAAATTGTTCGCTTTGAAAAATTGTTTGCCACCAGAAGATGCTGGAATGCAATAAAGTTGCAAAATGATGCATTAATGACTATAATAGATTTAAAAAACATAGTAAACATGTAGTCTAATAAATAGAAAAATTCGCATTCAAAGCTCCCAAGATTCACATTAAAATATCCCTCAAAGTAATGTTTGCTTGGTGTAAATCATTCAATAATTTAATAATATAGGAAAATAATAAATATTACACAAAATTTAAACATTTTTGATATATATTACTGAAATAAAACGAATGGCTATCGTAACATGTATACTTGCAAGAAAAAAATGAATTTTACCTTTTTATGAACTATGTATATTAGTTTAAACAAATGTATTATAATTAACTAATAAGTTATTCACAAATCGTATAAAATTCATATGAGAATTTTTTTTGTATCGTCCACGATTCTTGATGAAACGCGCTTATAAGCTCAGAATGCGAGTACGCCGCTGTACAAAAAAGTACAAAAATACCCTAATAGCGCCTAATAGCACCTAAACCTTGGAGGTACAGCAAGTTGAAAGTGTAACCTATAAGCCTAAACAAGAATCATAGTGGAACACTGTGGAGCACTTAACTTTTTCTCTACATTTGTAAAATTCTCACATAAAGATTGACCCGATATTTCCTACTATTTGCATTGCAGTTTCAAAACATAACCATTAGCAATTTTAATTTTTCTTTTACCAATAAATGTTGTACTTACTTCCATGAACTCCATCCATTTTGCAGAATTGAAATAGACGGACTTTCACAAAAGTTATTCACTTTATACTGCGGCCAGCAAAACAGTGGTTACGCTCACGACGACTGCGGGACTAATGAACGCGATTTTCAAAATGCGACAACGTCGCAGGTGTAAGTAAAAAAACCCTGCCCTTCCAGGTTTTCATAGACAAACTATCTGAGTACCAAATGCAATAATAAAAATGGCCCGAACGAAAAGTTTATTTTTGAGGTTTTTCGCACGTTTTAGCGATTTGGGACCACTGTGGGGCGGTGCGGAATACTGCACGCTCAGCGAGCAATTGCTCCATAGATTCTCCATCCCTTTTTAGTTCTCTCGATGCGTCGCGACTTAAGCGGGTCCTCCCGATAGGCTTTTGCGGAACGCCGGTGCGGGCTACTGCACGGTCAGCGTTCAGGCAATCGTAGTTAGGGTCCTTTCCGGTTCGCGATATACCGTAGAAAACCTGCTTAAGGTATTAGGCTACGCGTATCATTATTAGTTATATATATATATTTATCAAAGGCTACTTTGCTCTTCCTTTTTTCCTTTATTACTATTATTACTATTATTATTATTATTGTTGTTATTATCATTATTATTATTCTTCTTCAGAAAATATATTTTGTTTCATTTTTACACCATTGTTCCTATTATTTACTGAACCCAATGAATTCTCAAAAGGTAGTAGTTCAGGGGGCGGAATTGACAGGCGAGACGGAGCTCTCCAAAAAGAAAAGACGCGGGGGAAAGCGGAATAAGGGTAAAAAACAAGTTGATACCTCAGAGAAAAAGGTTAACGAAAATAGCAAGGTAATTAAGAAGAAAACGCGTCGCGGTGGTCGTAAACACCATTTGAACGTCCTACAAACTAAATTTTATAAAACACCAGGAGAGTTCGACGAAAGGGTATTTTCGCGTCCTGCCCAATCGGAACCGGTGTCAAAATAATGCGTTTCCCTTTTTTGTTTTTTTTCTGATTATTCTCTTCCTTTTTTTCTCTAAAATTACAAATTTGGTTCCCCTCCTATCAATGTTGCGTTAGGACGTAACAATCATATGATAATTGTGTACTAAATAAGGCTAAAATTGCACATTCTGCAATCAAGTACCACAAATGCCCACTAAATTTGTGTATTGCAACTTAGCACACTGCTTCTTCTAACACAGTATCTTTAAGTTCAAATTGTGATGAAATATATTGTTCACCATCAGATGAAGTTGACTCCAATTGTACAAATTCTGTAATATACGAGGAAATTTACATTAAATTCAGACATTTTCAAGAACACATTCAGAATTAGAAATGTATTTAACCAATATTTACCTTCTGTTTTTGCTATTGCGCCATGTCGTTTCATCCGTGACTCTTCTTTTTCTATTCTAATTGCTCTCCGACGCTCCCTTTTCATTAAACTCATATCGGTTCCTATCATTGAGCCTTCTTTTCCCTTTTTCCTTTGATTTAAACGGAAATGTCTGTCTATTTCGATGTTGATACTATTTAATGCATCTTCATGAGCGATGTCAAAAAGATCATCCATCGATTCAAGAAATTCTTGTTCTCTCTTTTTTTGCAACTCACTTCGACGTTTGTTAGAGCGTTGTAACTTTCTCCAATTCTGATATAATCGTATTAGTTTTTTAATACTATTGTGTGTATGTCTTTCGGGAATACGTGCCTTATCCCAAAAGACTTCCACCTCCTTTATTACAATCGCGGCACTCGATCGAAGGTCTAAATTTATTTTACGTAAGTTGTAAAAGAGTATACGTAAAGCTTGACCATTACCAGGAAGCTTCGTTCCAATAATTTGACTTTCACTATGGCCTACTAGATATATTTCATCAGCACTTCTAGTTTCCATATTCTTACTATTTCAATTGATGTTGCTCTTCGAAACACAAAGTGTCAGCTCTCAGTAAGAACTAAAGGAGAAGCACTAGCGTTTATGTTGACTCGTGTGCTTCAAGATAACAATGAAGATTTAACAAAAAATAACAAGTAAAAAGATATAACAAGCGCGAAGTATGTAGTGAATGGTATTAAAAAATGTAATGCTCCTCAGGCCTGGTCTCCGTTCCCTTTATCAGTTTTTTCAAAAACCCCTTCCTCCGTCGACATACCGTAGGAGGAGGAATTATTGTTAGTAACATGCTAGGAGGAAGGAAGTTGGGCCTGTGATTAAATGATATTGATTCTGCCTGGGCTTTGTCGGTGGTAACCAAAAAATGCAAGGCTTGCATTGGTACTTGCCAAAACCCAACGAAGGCCCAGGCAGAGGGTGGGGGCCTTGACCTACGAGATTGACGTGAATTTAGGAAACGATAAATTTATGACATATGTCATAAATATAGCTTGCAAGAACGTGCCGTGCAAATCTGGTGGCCACGTGCAACCGTGCGGTCATCAATGGGTTTTTGCCAAATAGGCCCGCTCTGCACGGCTGCGAAAATACATAAAAATGATGACACGCTGTGACTCTCGTAACCTTAAGGATACAAATTACACCTAAACAACAACTTTCTTTCCAAACAACCTGGAACCGATGTGTACCGCACGTGTACCGTCGTTGGCGATTTTGAGACAAAAGCATTACGACGTGCGCTGCACGTCTTTCAAGCGCAAGCGGTTAAATGTTAAAACTTTGACACAGATGCGGCACGGGTTCCCGTTGTCCAATTTCGCTGAAGTTTGGCACATATCATTTTTTCATCAGGTGTCATAATTTAAAAGGGTAAGACCAGAAAAACTCAAAAGTTGAAAAATAAGGACCACCCTAGTGAACAGCTAAATTCACGCTCTGGACCACTGTGCGACGCGCGAACCGTCCTATCACTACCATACACAACGCCGCGCCGCACAGTGGTCCAGAACGTGAATTTAGCTGTTCAGGCACCCTGCACAGTTTTCAATCATTTTCAAATCATCACCAAGAGCGCAAAAAACATTCGATTGAGCTAAAACTTGGTATTCTAATATTTTTTGGGTCGCTGATTACGAATTTGAACTAAAAATTTCAAAAAACAAAATGACGGATTAATTATGGCAGGCAGGTGTGTTTAAAAATAATGGTTTCGCACAAAAATTAGTATTCCAATGTTTTTGAGGATGCTGATTACGAATCCGAACTCAAAATTTCTAAAAACAAAATGGCGGATTAAATATGGCGGGCAGGTGTGTCGAAATATGAATGGTTCCGCCACTAAATTATATGCATAGAGTTTCCGCTATTTCAAATATACTAATTAATTTGCACTAGTAAATATATATAAAAACTTAAATATATATAATATATAAGTAGCTATCCCCTTCTAAAATTTATGTAACAGAGACCAGCTGTCGAGACCCAGTGGGACACGCGGTCAGTAAATTCTCGAATTTCTCCAAGATACCGTGCAACAAAAAGAAAATCTTATTGGCACTAACGAGGACGAAGACTTCTAAAGCACCATTCTTACTACTTAATTGCTTTATTGTTAGGGTGCGAGCAAAGAGGAATGACCTGGGTCAGCGGCGGGCGATTATTGCACGCCCGAGCCGTCCTTCGAGAAACACCGCCTCATTCACCCAAACATACAGCCGAGATATCACTGATTCACAACCACTCTGTAGGCGTCACGCTCGTGCCTATTGGCACTGACGTGGTGCCGCATTTTGGGCGACATTCGTAGTTAATCGCTCGCGCTGGAAAGACGTGCCTGGAAAATTGGAAAATTCCGCCGTAAAACATGTGTCTAAAAAAACTTACATAACTTGTTTAAAAAATAATTTTTCGAAAAATCGTTTTTGGGTACTTCAAGGTTAACTAATGGTGATAAACTGTGCAAAAAATAAAAAGTCTCGCATAATTGTTAATACCTCTAACAGTATCTTCTTTTCAGAGAATTATTCGTGCGTTCTCGCGCAGTTGAAATTTGTTGTTTTTAAGCGCTGATTTTTGCATTTAGATGGTTGCAAAATCAATTATTATTGCTATCACTGGTCTCAGCAAACATTCTAGATTAAGATAAGATCATTAAAATTCAAATCCCAGGCTTGACTTTTTTCCATCTAGATTACCCGTTTCGTTCCACTGTGCGCCGGCCAGGTTTTTCCCGAAAAACATCCTCGCCTTTCCAGACACACCTTCAAAGTGGAGGGAGTTAATTTCAACCAATGTTATCAATGTGAAAAGACGGCCAAACTAATGTATTTAATGTGAAAACAAGGCCAAACTAATGTATTTAATGTGAAAAAAAGGCCAAACTAATGTATTCAATGTGAAAAAAAGATTATAGCAATGTAATCAATGTCAAAGTAATACCAAATATTTCGACTCGGGAAAGTCGTGCCTTGCGCGTCAGTCGCGGAGATCAGAACGTCGTGCGTGGCACGTCGATTAAGGTTATTTGTCGAAATACAATTTCACACCGCACTATATCGCATGTAGGGTAACACAAAAGTATTGTTAGTGAAAAAGTATGCTTGAATATGTGTTAAATAAAGTACAATTAATATATTTTAATATTTTTGGGCTTCTGGCGACGATTTTACCGAAATTAACCACTACGTTATGCATTACGACTAAATATAGTATTGTGTTCCAGCACCAATAGTTGTAAATCAATTATTAGCGCAAATTGTTAAAAGTAACTACACGATAATAGAACGCTAGGTTTCCCAGCGTAAAAGAACACATTGTTGCCGCCGCAGTTGTCTTAAATGTTTTCAGTATCTTTATTCGTCTCAAAATGCTCGACGCAAAGTTCTAATATACCAATTAAAACATAATTAATTATAAGAAGCTCTTACAATTAGTAACAAAGAGTGGTTCTGCCTCGTTTAATTTCAATGTTGTTTTGTAATAAAATGCCAAAGTATTGTCAATTTTACATATAGAGATGTATCTCAACGGTTTCTTTCATCTGTATGATTGTTAAAAAACATTTTCTTCATTTATATTTTAATGCGATTTCTCGACAACGATTCAGCAGAAAAGGACATTGATGCAGTGGAATAGATTTTCAGAAGATAACTTTGTAACAAAGAGTGTATTTGCATATTTCCATGGGTAATGTGGAAACCTATGTTACCTCTTTACTGTTAAAAGACAACACAACATTGTACAATGTATCGCCCCAATAACTTCTTACATTATTCTACATTCTTTGAGGCGAACAAGTTTGGCATTTTGCTGTCGCAAAATTTTTAAAATATAAATGTCGCCCCAATATACCGCCACATGCTACCACGCTTGTACCAGTAGGTACGACCGTAACGCCGCCGGAGAGCCAGTGAATCAGTGACATCTCGGCTGTATGTGTAGGTGAAGGAGGCGGCGCAGCTCGAGAAACGGATCTGTCGAGCAAGACCTTGACTTGACTGCTCTACATCACTACCTAAAGTTTTCAGTCGAAAAACTATATTTCTGAGGTGTGCTATATGTTCTGCAATGTTGCTATCAGTTCTGTACGTGTATGTGAACATTTCTTGCATCAGTGCACATTTCTGTTGCTCTGTGTCCCTTTCGTAAATTATTCTAAGTTTCGTCCACATGGAATTACTCGTAGTGCAGTTAATTATATGTAAAAGTACCTGATCTGTTACATTCGTAACTAATACTTTCTGTGCGCGTGCATCTTTCCTTTGCCATTCTTCTGAAATAGTCGCTTTTTCGTCTGGAACCTTCGTCACATGATCCATGAGGCCTTGTGCTTTTAGTACAATGGTGATTTTGAATTTCCACATTTGAAATCCATCAGCATCCCTTAATTTTTCCACAAAATCGAGGTCTTCTTTATTCTGTTGCGTCTGAGACATTTTGTTTTCAGTTTGACTTGCATTATTTTGGGGATTTCACTAGTTCTAGACGCACTTTTAATTTACACCGCACTTTTCAACACGTGCTCTGGGCCCATAACCTGTTGCGGGTTATTAAATTCCAGAGATCTCAGTACTTGTTGGAATATGGCTTTAATTGGTATTAGTGATATGAATTGTACAAACAGAATGAAACGAAAAGAAAAAAATACAAAACTAAAAACTACTTTACAACGTATGCTTAATAAACTTCTCACGACTTTCTCTCTCGGCTTTCTCGAGGCTTCTGCCTTCCCATTTCCATTCTCGCTTCCGCTCGCTCACACACTCACATATCTCACTCACACACTCACATATCTCACTCACGCACTCACACATCTCAAAACGGTGGATAATGCAGAGAGTGATTATACTCCCAACAGTATATCCTCGATATTAGGAAGGGGGTACGCGTCACTGATTGTCTTATCGTTTAATTTTCGATAGTCTATGACTATTCGCCACTTGCGTTTTCCGGAGGAATCCAATTTTTTGGGTACCACCCAGAGGGGGCTGGACCACGAGCTAATGGAAGGTTTAATTATGCCATGTTCTAACATTTCTTCTATCTGCTTATCTACTTCTGTTTTGTAAATTTGGGGATAGCGGTAGTTTTTCACGCGGATTGGAATTTCGTCGGTAGTTGGGATCGCATGAGAAGCGGTGGTAATACGCGTGAGCAAATCGGTAGGTAAGTGAAAAATGTCATTAAATTCTGAACAGATTTCTTTGACTGATTGTTGTTCCTTGGTATTAAGATGATCCAAACGAAGGTTCTCATGCAGGACTTTTAAGCGATTTGGTAAGGTATTGCTATCTCTATCAGCGGCAAGACTATACTTGTACGAGTTCTTTGGAATTGGATAGAGCGAAATTTCGGGAGTTGGTATTTCTGCAGTCTTATTGGATGTATTAAGAATTGTTACTAGTCCTTGATTTTGATTATTGACTCTAACGTTTGCATTCGGAATTAAGAGAGGGCGGTCTGAATTTAAGTCAAGGGAAGATATTATTCCTTCTCGAAGATTGAAAGGATTTAACAGATTAACTGCGACTATCGTTTCGGAACGTGGACGAATTCTTATTTTCGAATCGGCGTACTGTGGTGTATTATGACCCACGGAAATAGGAAATGAGATTTTGTTTAAAGTGAGAGTAGAATTTTCATAATTAATTTTCGCATTATGCGATTTGAGAAAATCGTCTCCTAGAAGACCATCAAACGGAATGTTCGAAGGATGGTCTAGGATCTGGAGCTTGGAGATAATAGTGTTATCACGAATTTTTAGTTCTAAAGGCTATAGGAGGATAAGTATGACCCAGCGGCCTTAGCTCCGATCATGCTCGCTTTTTTTTGTTAAATTAGTTCCTATGTGAGTAATTATCACAGCAATTTTCAACCCTTAAAAATGCATCCCCAAGGAGTAATCGTTAAATCATAAAATTTTTTCAAAAATTCATAACTCGAAAACGACTATTTTGAGTTTATTGAAATTTAGCCAGGACGTACATATAACTAAGGACTCTGATTAAAAAAAATTCCAGACTTGATGAATTGACATAACCTTAGAAAAGTTAAAACATTTTTCAATGACTACTATCGGTAGGTTATGTTTGAGGCACAACTACCAACCTTTTTTTTTAGCTTTCTAACACCATATTGTGCACCATATCTAATTTTGGTATAATTTATTTCTTGGTGCGTCATATGCAAAAAAAATAAAAAGTCTAATTTTAATCATTTTCAATTTTTTTATTATGTTATCATTAGTTAAAATTATATATGGTGCAAAATGACGTTAGAAAACTAGACAAAAATTAATATGGGTGTGCCATAATTATAACATATTAAAAAAAAATTAAATATGATTAAAATTAGACTTTTTATTTTTTTTGCATATGACGCACCAAGAAATAAATTATACCAAAATTATATATGGTGCACAATGGTGTTAGAAAGCTAAAAAAAAAGTTTGGTAGTTGTGCCTCAAACATAACCTACCGATAGTAGTCATTGAAAAATGTTTTAACTTTTCTAAGGTTATGTCAATTCATCAAGTTTGGAATTTTTTTCAATCAGAGACCTTAGTTATATGTACAGGGTGTTTCAAAAATATTTGTCATGGCTTTCAGGGGTTGTTCTACACCTCTGGATCGATGGAGATTTGCAAAAAAACTTGCCGCAAAATTCGGGAAAGGGTAGCAAATTTTTTTATTGGCTCATCGTATTCGTCTTGTTACGTAGGCAAAATGTCTGAGAGGAACCATGGGTCAGATGTGAACCGTTCTCTCACAAATTAACTTTTAATTGGGCCTTCCGATTAAAATTTCGCCGATAGTTAAAGCAGAGGCGACGTAAACGAAGCTAGAAAATAGGGCACTGTGTCACCGAACCAGAAGAGAAGTGTAAGTGTTTATACTCTTCTTCCCGGGTGGGCCCTTGAGTGAACCCGACACCGAACGCAGGTTATTGACATTTTCTAGTCTTTTTCTCTCTCTTCAATTATGTTGCCTCTGTTTCAACTATTGGAGCTAGCAAGGGTATCTCATGTGTTTCCTTTCGAAAGGTCGGCGACTCGAAGGCCGCCATATGGGCGAAATTTTAATCGTAAGGCCCAATTAAAAGTTAATTTGTGAGAGAACGGTTCGTTTCTGACCCATGGTTCCTCTCAGACATTTTACCTACGTAACAAGACGAATACGATGAGCGAATAAAAAAAATTTGCTACCCTTTCCCGAATTTTGCGGCAGGTTTTTTTCGCAAATCTCCATCGATCCAGAGGTGTAGAACAACCCCTGAACCATGACAAATATTTTTGAAACACCCTGTACGTTCTGACTAAATTTCAATAAAATCAAAATAGTCGTTCTCAAGTTATGAATTTTTGAAAAAATTTTTTTATTTAACGATTACTCCTTCGGGATGAATTTTTAAGGGTTAAAAATTGCTGTGATAATTACTCACATAGGAACTAATTTAACAAAAAAAAGCGAGCATGATCGGAGCTAAGGCCGCTGGGTCATACTTATCCTCCTATAGCCTTTGTTTCGCCAGCTGTTTCTATTGCCATATTTGGAGCTATTCCGTTCAATAGTGTTCGATTATTTTGATTTAGAGAGTAGTGCTGTACCGATGTGGATTTCACGAGTGAAATACTGGCGCCCGTATCAATTAAATATTTTAACGTAAAATCATTGGATGTGGAATATCGAGACTCGAATAATACGTATGGCTGATCGTAGTAGTTAGCGGGGGAGCAGGAGATATCTAATATTCTAAGTCGTTGAATTATTGGGTGACTTCGTCTACATTTATCGGAGGGTTCGGTAGATCTTGAACATCGCGAAAATTTGGCAATTGAAGATTGCGGGGAGAAGTTTCATTAAGGGTTTCACGAGTAATATTAGAGTCCTAGCCCGGGTAAGAATTCGAATTTAACATGTATCGAAGATTTTGTGGGTTTCGAGTTGGTGGATTGGCGAAATTGTGCCGTTCCGAATGGTTTCTCGAATTTTGCGGGAAGCGGGAATTCTGCCGCGAATTATTATATTCCCTTGTTCTACATATTTCTATCGTATGTCCGAATTTCTTACAATATCTACATTGCTTTGTTTCACCCGAATTACTAAAATTTCTATTCATTTGGTTAAAATTAACGGGTTTTGTCGAGATTCTAGATTGGTTTCTGTAACACTCATTGGTGTAGTGATTGCTCTTGTTACGAGCCGGGCGGTTGGCAGAACG
This sequence comes from Cerceris rybyensis, assembly GCA_910591515.1. NCBI lineage: Eukaryota > Metazoa > Arthropoda > Insecta > Hymenoptera > Crabronidae > Cerceris > Cerceris rybyensis. Next base: position 3,983,078 of record OU342791.1, read on the forward strand.
CGACCGGTATTCTTTGCTAGGTTTGCGGAGCCACCAATTGCAACTGGTTTTGGGAAGTAATCCGGGGACCGAACTAGCCTATAGCTTTCTATAGGAGCGTCGTTTGCCCGTTAATAACGAATGTACCTTTCGGTAATTCGCGCTAGTATAACGGATACGGTCCTGCACCAATTGCAGGAACTACCGCCAATAGCTGGTATGAATCCGGGGACCGAACTAGCCTATAGCTTTCTATAGGAGCGTCGTTTGCCCGTTAATAACGAAAGACACCTTGCGATGCTTTCGCGCTAGTATAACGGATACGGTCCTGCACCAATTGCAGGAACTACCGCCAATAGCTGGTAAGGGAGTTGGTATTTAGTTGCAAACGGTGAACTCTTAAATCGGAAACTTGACCCGTAACTTTAACAAATAATCTTATTCACCCCGAGCGGCTTGAGTGAATAAGAAGGGATCGTTGTTCGGTTACTCGAAGGTGCAGGTAAATAATAAGAGACTCTAAATATTCCGTTGTAAGAATATAAAGGTATATTTTCTAAATAAGTTAAATACTATCTGTACAAAATGGTTAACAATGAACACTAAGTCCATTCGGTGGTTACCTTTAACTATTGAAATAGCTTTCAATTAAATGGCCGAAATTACTATAACGCGTCGGTTCGCGGGGGAACTGTCGTATCTCGTAGGACGAACGTTACGTCCACGATTACGTTTAAGAAAAACCCCAAGAAGCAAAAAACAGCCAGCTTATATAGGGCGTTTTTTGGGAGTGGGGTCCTGGAAAATGTGGAAAACTGAGTGGAGGTGGAAGCGGTCTGGTGGGAGCGAAGGGCTTCAAGGATGCGAGTGAAAATTCTCGCCAAGGTTAACGGAAGTCATAAATTGGGCCTTAATGGAATTTGGCTGTTTGCGGCTTGCAGGTAACCCTATACAGCTAGGCTTTTTCTCGCTTCCTAGGCTTTTTTACCAAGCGCCTGACTGGCGCCTGAACTGGAATTCGAAAATTCCAGGGCCGGATGTAACACTCTTAAGACAGATCTTACATTTCCGCGTTTCTGTATGTTGAAATTTTGTTCGCAGAGATTTTTCTTCCATTACTGCGGCAGTGAATGCACTGTTAATAGTTTTGAAATCGCGGTATCTTAACATTTGTGAAATTTGAGGTTGCGAATGATAGACAAAACGATTTAGAGTCATTTCGTTTAGCATTGCAATTCGACCAGCTAGAGCAGCGTCAAGAATATTTTGCACGCCAGAGCCGTCCTTCGAGAAACACCGCCTCCTTCACTCAACATACAGCCGTGATGTCACTGATTCACAGCCACTCTGTAGGCGTCACGGTCGTGCCTATTGACACAGGCGTGGTGCCGCATTTGGGGCGACATTCGTTGTTAATCGCTCGCGCTGGAAAGACGTGCCTCGCGCGTCAGTCGCGGAGATCAGAACGACGTGCATGGCACGTCGACTCAGAATATTTGTTGAGGAACAGTTTCAGATAACACTACGTTACTACCCTCCTATTAAAGAATACATTGTTGCCGTCGCGGTCGCTGCGGCCCATGCGACGTAGTGCCATCTGAAACTGTTCCTCAACAAATATTCCGAGTCGACGTGCCACGCACGTCGTTCTGATCTCCGCGACTGACGCGCCAGGCACGTCTTTCCGGCGCGAGTAATTAACTACGAATGTCGCCCCAATGCACCACCACGCCAGTGCCAATAGGCACGACCGTGACGCCTGCAGAGGGGTTGTGAATCAGTTACATCCCGGCTGTATGCTTGAGTGAAGGAGGCGGTGTTTCTCGAAAGACGGCTCTGGCGTGCAAAAAATTCTTGACGCTGAGCTAGAGTATTGTCATCACGGTCAACGGAATGAATCGTTCCTAAAATTCTAGACTGAAGGTCTTCTAATCTTTGATAAAATTCAGAGATGCTTTCGTTCCGATTCTGTTAAATGGAATTTAATTCTTCCATGAGCTGATCTACTGATTTTTTGTCTTGAAACAAACTTTTCAATGATTCAGAGATTTCTTACCACGTAGTGAGGTTACAATGAATATCAATTTGATCGCGGGCTCTTCCTACGAGTTTATTTTTTACGAATAATAGAAGAATGGGTTTTTGCGAAGGGTTAGCTAATTCGAAGACACAGTCAACTTGTTTTATAAATGATCGTAGTTTCGATCTATTCCCGTCGTATTCGTTTGGTAATAATTTAATTAAATGATCTAGTGACACTTGTATCGTGTTGTTGGTGGAATTAGAATTGATTTCGTGTACGGACATTTTGGAAAAATAGAAAAAAATTTCTTTGTCGGTTTCAAGAAATGCAAAAATATCTGTCGGTCGGTACTCACGTTGCAGGTTGCACAAACGATTTCCTTTTCTTCGGCGGAAACGACTTCCTACGATGGTGCTGGGTCCTGATGGTCCAGTGATACGACCAATCGTGGATGTGGTCTCAAGAATAGGATGTCTTCTTATTCGTATTCCGATGTAACCAATTTAAATTGGCGCCCTCCCTCAGTGAGATAGAAAATATCACTTCCAGAAGCGACTGAGTAGGAGGCCGTCAGAGGATCCCACTTCTGACACCAAATTTATGTTGTATACCGTGGATAAGCGAGACGACTTACAGTCGCACGGTTGTTACAACTGTTATAATTTCGAAGACCGAATGTTTAACCGCGGAGTCCGACAGAGTTTCGGCACTAACTTGAGTAAATGAGTCGAGAATATTGTGTGTCGTTCTTCGTGCGCGGTTTCTTATATACCTTAAGATATAGATTTTGTGATAACAAAGGAGGGAGAGGGCGAGGATGACCAAATCCTAGGAGTGACCCCTGACCAACGTGATTCAGGGTTCGGAGGTGACTCTCTAAGACAGTGAGTCTAGCTACTTGATCATTTCTGGGTCCTTCGAGCAACTCCGCTAGCTTCTCCCAACCGCTCTGTTTCGCCCAACCAAGCTTGCCTTGCCTTTCACCGCGCAGGTTCGGAACTATTGGCACGAGCGTGGTAGCATACTAGGGCGACATTCGCAACTAACCGCTCGCGCTGGAAAGACGTGCCGCGCTCGCCGACGACAGTAAACAAATTGATGTGCGTGACGCATCAATTGAGATTATACGTCGAGAAACAGTTTCAGAGAAACAGTTCATCAGAATGAACCGTGTATAATGGGTACATGATATATGCGACGTAGTACGATCTGAAACTGTTTCTCGACGTATAATCTCAATCGATGCGTCACGTGCATCGATTTGTTTACTGTCGTCGGCGAGCGCGGCACGTCTTTCCAGCGCGAGCGGTTAGTTGCGAATGTCGCCCCAGTATGATACCACGCTCGTGCCAATAGATCCGAACCTGCGAGGTGAAAGGCAAGACAAGCTTGGTTCGGCGAAACAGAACAGTTGGGAGAAGCAGGCGGAGTTGCTCGAAGGACCCAGAAATGATCAAGTAGCTAGACTCACTGCTCTAAGGGGCGCTTAGCACATTGAGTCACTAAGGCAACGCAGCGCGTTGTAGATAACACAGGTTGGTCATCCAACAATATTATATATATTTTTTTAAAACCTTTTTATAATAAATTTGTACTACAATACACTGCCTCGTTATTGTTCCAAAATTGAAAGCAACGACAAAATTTTTCGTTTTTACTAAATCTGCTGTGGTCCACGCTTTGGCCGTATAAGATGACCAGGAGCGCAATTACGACCACGTTTTTTAATAGATGCACAACCACTGACTAGAGACAACGTCCATCCTAACTTTATGACCAACCTCTCCTACCGTCATCTATAGTTGAAAAATCAACGAACTACTCCTCTTAATTATTGGAGAACTGTCGCTTCCTGGATTTCGACAACAAACTACGAGTAGAGTTCTCCTTTCCAGAGTGATATTTGGTCTGTAATAAATTTTTGCCTGCGAAATTAAGTTCATTTCCATGTTTCTCAACATCTTCTAAAGAATTTTTGGTATTCAGCAAGTCAGAAGCATCTTCAGAACAGCGTTGTAGTCTTTCTGGAGGTTTGGCAAAGCATTAGAGTTTTGCACATCGATCAGATGAACCAACGTTTCCTCCAAGTGTTAGTCTTCGATTGACGACGAAAGACATGGCCTCGGTAATTTTTCAAATACTCTTGTAATAAGTTCCGTACAAAATAATAATTGTATATAGCTCTATAAAATTAATTTAGGAGGGAAAGGTGCAAATCTTTGAATATCGCAACAGATTCCTATAACAGACGCAATAAATAATATTATCTAACAACGAGAACGTTTTATTGATTGAACATTTTGTATAATAGTAGTAAAACATTAGTTGCACATTACTTGAAACACTATCCTTTTACTACACACTGCATTGTGAGAAATTTAAAAAATCCCAGAAGCGATAGCCATCAAAGTTGATAATTTTTAAAACGCAGTATCATTCTTCGGCTAGTACAACCCTTAGAGTAGTAAAGACAGAGAAAGCGTTCGAGAGGTACTGAAATAATAACATTGTCAAAATAATTGTTCCAACAATTTGTATTATATAACATTCCAAATACAAGTGTGGTATTCAGTGATCTTAGGAAAGTTCCCCACCAGCAATTCACCATAAAGAATTCATTGCCAAAGGTTTCCGTCGCGTTAATTTAGTGCATAAATAATTGGTAATTCATCGCTACGCATTGTATTGCCAGGCAGGCAGTACATATAATTTTAAATTGAAATATAAAATTTTTACATAGGTTTTATTTAAGAATTAACTGTTGCAATACGACGCACAATAATCGATTTCGCCGAAATTCTGGCCAAAAGTCATAATTATTACTCAAGAGTTCCTTTTATATGTAGCATATTCTGCTTGATGTAAAATAAAATAGGAGATATAATAACAAATATACTTATCTTCAATAAGTAATATCATCTACTGTTTAGTTATAAATCAAACAGTTATCTCAGTAAATTTATTAACAATAATGTATTGTGATTATCTTACTGTTATAATAAATGAATAAAACGTAATAACGGATAATAGCCGTTGTATGTTAATAAATTCATTCCAAGTAATTAAATAATTACCATATATAAGTAATTAAGTTATTTACAGACAATCAATATTAAATATAATTGTTTAAAACGACTTTATTCTGAATTAAGTGAACTCCGCAACTTTTCAATAATTTACTAATAACTTTTCTGTAATGATGATATCTTATTATAACTAATATATTTAACACTTATAAATAGCACTTATAAATGTAGTGTGTGAGGAATGAGTGTGTATGTGTGACGTATTTTAAATGTATCAAGTGAGAGAAAAGAAATGACGAGGGAGTGAGGATGAACGGCACGTGGGGTGGATGCGTCGAGAGAATCAAGTGTGAACGACGAATGCGAGAAGACGTACGACGATTATTCCAGCTTCTTTTATTTGTGTACAGGGTGTTTCAAAAATATTTGTCATGGCTTTCAGGGGTTATTCTACACCTCTGGATCGGTGTAGATTTGCGAAAAAAACTTGCCGCAAAATTCGGGAAAAGGTAGCAAATTTTTTTTATTGGCGCATCGTATTCGTCTTGTTACGTAGGCAAAATGTCTGAGAGGAACCATGGGTCAGAAATGAACCGTTCTCTCGTAAATTAACTTTTAATTGGGCCTCCCGATTAAAATTTCGCCGATAGTTGAAGCAGAGGCGACGTAAACGAAGCTAGAAAATAGGGCACTGTGTCACCGAACCAGAAGAGAAGTGTAAGTGTTTATACTCTTCTTCCCGGGTGGGCCCGTGAGTGAACCCGACACCGAACGCAGGTCATTGACATTTTCTAGTCTTTTTCTCTCTCTTCAATTATGTTGCCTCTGTTTCAACTATTGGAGCTAGCAAGGGTATCTCATGTGTTTCCTTTCGAAAGGTCGGCGACTCGAAGACTGTCGTATGGGCGAAATTTTAATCGTAAGGCCCAATTAAAAGTTAATTTGTGGGAGAACGGTTCGTTTCTGACCCATGGTTCCTCTCAGACATTTTGCCTACGTAACAAGACGAATACGATGAGCGAGTAAAAAAAATTTGCTACTCTTTCCCGAATTTTGCGGCAAGTTTTTTTCGCAAATCTCCATCGATCCAGAGGTGTAGAACAACCCCTGAAAGCCATGACAAATATTTTTGAAACACCCTGCACTCATACAGTCCGTGATACTTGATTAAACGCAATAATATTTTTCCCATATTACCTTGGACTCAATCCGAAATTAGTGAATTGCATTTTTATAACATAGCATGTTCTATTTAATGAAAGTATACAAATTTGTTTGGGGAAATTTTTAAGTTTATTTTGAAATATTCGTATTTTATGGAAAAAGGCGTGGAGACTCCTGCGTCACTTGAATAATCGCACCTGGTTTCCTCACTGTTTGTTTCTGATTATTAACATTTTTCTTTTGTTAATCCGTTGCTCAGTAACAAACATAACAGAGAGACGTTTTCATTACATGTGCGTGGAAGTATTGTGTTTAAGAAGGCAAATGGGTGGATCCGTGCAATTAAAATCTGAAGAAATGGGAAAAATTTAAATATTAAAAGAAGAGGGTTATTCCAACAGGGAAATAGCAAGGTGAATTAGCTAAAGTGAGTTTGTCATTCGTTCGTACTTAAAAAATCAAGAAAATTGTGGAAAATTGTATAAAGGAAGAAGTAAAACGGCTGTATCGCCCAGAGATAAGAGAAAAATCCTTCGTATAGCATCGAATTCCAACTGTAGTTCAAATCAAATTAGAGAACAAGCTAATGTTTCGGCTTCCTTGCGAACTGTACAGCGGTTTTTACTAAAGACACCAACAATTCAACGAAAATCATTAAAAAAAAACCGTGTATGAAAGACCGGCACAAAAAGACTAGGCTTGAATTTCCGAGAAATCATATGAATTGGACAACCGAGTGGGAAAGAGTAGTCTTTACCAATGAAAAGAAATTTAATTTAGATGGCCCCGATGGGTACTTTTATTATTATCACGATTTAAGAAAGGAAGAAAAGATTTTGTCATGCAGACAACATGATGGGGGATCAGTAATGATTTGGAGCGCTATAAGCTTCAAAGGCGTTGTCGATTTCGAAATTATTAGAGGACGGCAGGATGCAAAAAAATATCTTGAGATATTAAATTCGGCTAAGTAAGACTAAGATTTTTAATACAATGCGAAATAATCAATGGATATTTCAACATGATAACGCGGCTATACATACAGCTAAATTAATTAAGGACTGGCATAAGGAGCAAGAAAGAAGGTGCTTAGATTGGCCAGCAATATCACCGGATTTGAATACCATTGAAAAATGTATGGGGATACTTATCACGACGAGTTTACGCAAACAATCGTCAGTACTTGTGTCAGGAAGATCTTATAATTGCCATTGAGACGGAATGGAAAATGATACCAAATTCTTATATAGACACACTGTATGAATCTTTGCCAATCCGAATTTTTCAAGTTATAAATAAAAACGGTGAATATACGAAGTATTAATAAAGTATTTCTGTTGTAAAGATATTGTTTTTAATGTTTTATTTTAGATGCGTTTAACTATGTGACGCAAGTGTTACATCCAACCCTGGAATTTTTCGAATTCCAGTTCAGGCGCCAGCCAGGCGCTTGGTAAAAAAGCCTAGGAAGCGAGAAAAGCCCAGCTGTATAGGGTTACTTCCAATCCGCAAACAGCCAAATTCCATTAAGGCCCAATTTACGACTTCCGTTAACCTCGGCGAGAATTTTCACTCGCATCCTTGATGCCCTTCGCTCCCACCAGACCGCTTCCACCTCCACTCAGTTTTCCACATTTTCCAGGAACCCACTCCCAAAAACGCCCTATATAAGCTGGCTAGTTTTTGCTTCAGGGGGCTTTTCTTAAACGTAATCCTTGACGTAACGTTCGTCCTGCGAGATTCGATAGTTCCCCCGCGAACCGACGCGTTATAGTAATTTCGGCCATTTAATTGAAAGCTATTTCAATAGTTAAAGGTAACCACCGAATGGACTTAGTGTTCATTGTTAACCATTTTGTACAGATAGTATTTAACTTATTTAGAAAATATACCTTTATATTCTTACAACGGAATATTTAGAGTCTCTTATTATTTACCTGCACCTTCGAGTAACCGAGCAACGATCCCTTCTTATTCACTCAAGCCGCTCGGGGTGAATAAGATTATTTGTTTAAAGTTACGGGTCAAGTTTCCGATTTAAGAGTTCACCGTTTGCAACTGAATACCAACTCCCTTACCAGCTATTGGCGGTAGTTCCTGCAATTGGTGCAGGACCGTATCCGTTATATCAGCGCGAATTACCGAAAGGTACATTCGTTATTAACGGGCAAACGGCGCTCCTATAGACAGCTATAGGCTAGTCCGGTCCCCGGATTATTCCCCAAAATCAGTTGCAATTGGTGGCTCCGCAACCATAGCAAAGAATACCGGTCGCGTTCTGCCAACCGCCCGGCTCGTAACACAAGAGTGATCACTCCCTTTTCCATAAACCATGAATACTTTTAAATTAAACAAGTAGTCGCTCAAAATAAGTTCCTAAATCATTAAATTGGGTACATGAACTCAAAAATATAGATTTTCTTAATTCGAAAATGAATCACGATTAATATAAGAAAAAATGTGTTGCGTTTAATCAAGTGTTGCGGACTGTATTCTTTTATTCTTTATCTATTTCTATTTATAATATATATATTACCGTCTTTATAAAATCCTACATAAAGATAACAAAAAAACTTTACTAGGTATGACTATAAATGAAAGATATAAAAATATAATATAAACTGTAAGACCCCACACCAGCAAGGTGCCGAGCTAGGTGTTATCACGCCTGGCTTTCGTCAAGGGAACAAATCCTCTAGCGGGAGAGGAAGACGACCCTCCCCCTTCGGGGTCTTTTTCGAGGAAAGGAGGTCCTAGAAGGACCCAGCAATAGAAGAGGAGAAATGGTAATCGATAGATAGTTGTTGTAGACTGACACATGGAGTCGATAGACAGTCGTAAAAGAATTGACACAAAGTCGATATATACAGTAATCCCGGGATAAATGCACAAGAGATTTCCCTGGATAAATGCATCGCGACTATCCCCTCCACATAGGGGGATCCCCCTCGGTCGAACTTCGACGTTCGACGACGAGGCAGTGTAAGATGATATTATCGGAACGTGTCGATGAGCCAATACTAATTGGAGGCTTGAACTTTTCCATTTTTAATCTTTTTTTGTTGAGAACTTCGCTAACATATTTGTGACATTTTTCTGATTAAAATGATACCAAACACGACATAGTTTGAGCAATATTTACTTAATATTTAATTCGTTTACTTGCTATTTAGGTAACTCAAACATATCATGTTTGGTATCATTTTAATCAGAAAAATGTCATAAATACGTTAGCGAAGTTTTCAAAACAAAAAAATAAAAAATGGAAAAGTTCCATCCTCCGATTAGTATTGCCTCACCGATACGTTATGGCCGGTCCCCCTGTAGTTGGGCCTCTCTGTCTTTTCTACCGTCTGTCCCTTTCTAAGCTTGACGCTCGCTGGAGCCTCAACATAAACACAGTCCTGACGATCAGCAACGACCTGTGCATTTTAGTCTTGCACTGGGAACCATTTAGCAGTGCAGTTATCGAGTAAGGTAAATATTCTATGTTTTCATCTGACTCCAGCTGACCACGAATCTGGAAAGGGGTAAGCAATGGGAAAAGCCTCCTTGAAGATGATAGGGTTAAAGGAACCGAACTGGGTTGCGATGCACACGCGATTGACGACGATGCGTCCGTCTTTGCTCCATTCACGAGCTAATGGAGTAGATTTTGATGATGCCCAAAATTTGTTAGATATCTATGCTATTGAGAGAAACGTTCCTCAAAACGTTCGTACGAACGGACTACTCGCTGTCAATCGCGTGTGCATCACAAACGAGTCACAGTAGCTTTAACCTTTGCATCTCCGAGGGGGTGGTTTCCCACTGTTTTCCACTTTCTAAATTCGCGGTCAGCTAGAGCCGTATAAAAACGCTGAATTGTTACGCAACTCAATAAATGCACAGCAATATCGGCAGCTGTGCAATGTTTAAATGCACAGGGATGCACAGTTGCTGCTCCAATTGAGCCCCGAACTTAGAAAAGGCATAAAATATAATTCAAACCATATCGTGTTGGGTATCATTTTAATCAGAAAAATCTCGCAAATGCGTTAGCGAAGATTTCAAGAAAGGAAAATCAAAAATGGAAAAGTTTTATCCTCCGATTAGTATAGTATAGTCCAAGAAAAGACGTTACGACGCGCGGACACATGGCATAATTAAGTCGTGAATTTAAGGCCAACGCTTAATTCTAAGTAATTTTAGTATATTATTTTTAAAAAATACATAAAATGGGAAAACTTTAGGGGTGGGAAACAAGAGGCAATAATAGCTGAGGACGAGCTATTTGAGAAGGAAGATGCTTCTTTTAGTAATAACAAATTATAATATTAAATCTTACTAAATAACAATCATAATAATAACAATAATGACAAACTCGGCTAGAGCCGTAAACACAGTCCTGCCATTGAACCGAAGCCTTTGCATTTAAACCTCGCTCGGCTGGAGCCCGAACGTAAACACAAAATAGAAACCACCACTTCGTAACTGCACTGTTTCCGACGAGCTGCATTTTTTATAAATATTCAGTTAGTTGTTTATTAAGATTTGAAGCGAACAGATAAATTATTTTACGTCAGATATTTAATTTATGTATTTGAAATTATGATTTATGTTTGAGGTGTTATTTTATGTGTGAAGTGTTGTTTTACTAGTTTATGTCATTAATTTACTAAAATAATTTATAAAAGTAATAGATTTTGTTCTGATTTTTCCTCTCTTACAATTATGTTGTATTTATCAGAAAATAGTTATATACGCCCATATTATATCAATACATTATTATATAAAAAAAGGGAAATAGTCGGTGTGACTTACAAAACATAAGAAGAAATACAAACTGAACTTCTCTCTTTTCTGTGCGGCTATAACTTTTGAACTGAGGGCGAAAGACACGCTGCACGAGGATCGCCTCTGCTTTCATAAAACAATTCGCAGAACTGTCGCTATCGCTTTCTTGCTCGGCCATTTGAAACCATATCGTTGAACATCAACAATTAATTTTAACAAAATTAGTAGAATATAATAGAACCGTTCAATTGAAAATGAGGCAAGTACATCGTCTGTTGTTTCGAGAAAATTAGAAGTTAGCATATCTGTCAATTAAAAAATATTGGTCAATTATGAGAAGTCTGACAATGTTTCTATCAATTTATCGATATGTAATTTGATTATATTAATTTCTTTTAGGCGAATTTAATTATAATATTACACATTTACGGGCTGCAAATCGACTTACACCACTTTTATAATTAATTAATTGTAAGAATCATTTAAGCCAATTTTGTTTATAAAAAATAACAAGAAAAAAAATAGAAGTAGTACTTTTTATTTTGAAGGATAATTATATTTATATATTGTTAAACTCAACATAAGATGTTGGTATTATTTATTTATGTTCTTTATGTGACAGTATTTTGAAAATCTCAATAATATCCTCATTTGATGAAGATTCTACCTCTGTAATTCTTCTTCCCTTTTTACGTTTCATTAATTTGTTTTTCATAATGGAATTATAGTCGTCCTCCAATTCTCAGATTACTCTTTTGTTTATGCTCATAAGTGTTATTTCTGCCTGTATTTATGTACAATTAAAAGTAAACAAATATTTTTAATTGTCATAAAATAATTTTGTTTGTCCGAAAGTGGACGGTGTTCTCGCGCGGATGACTGGCTTGCCGATTTCGATGATTGTACTTGCGTTTTTAATCTCATATTAATCCAATAATTGTATTACGTATTTTTATCTATGGCCTTTTTGTATTAATCAATAAAGTGGATGTTCGGTGTTTATTAATACTATCTCCTCACACTGCAGTTAAACCCTGCTTATCATTCTTCTTATCTATATCATTATTTGATTTTAAAATGAAATTATTCAATTTTTGAGGAAAATGCAATAACTAATCTAAAATTGTAAATTTCGACATAGTAAATAAAACAAATGTAGCCACCAGTGGCCACTGACCTCGCAAGCTGTCTATGTAAATTGAACATACACCACTTTCACAATTTATTAACTGCAAATTTTAAATTGAATAATGTGCTAGCATTTTTTAAGATAGTGAATATTAACTAGTTATAAATCCAACGTTTATACTAAATTAAGAATAAATTGCGTGACACTTCATCTTTTTTTAAAGATGGGCTTACACCATTTTCAAAATAAATGGTCCACATAGTCAGTCCACAATGAGTGTATATATATACAGTAGAATCCTTCTAATGTTGACAACTCGGGCCAGGATCATTCGCTAATGTTGACACTCCCTTCTATCCCCACTTTTCATGATTTATTTTCCCCTATGCGCATAAGCATGTGCAGAATTGAAACTTGAGTGAAGGGGTCATGTAAACATCTATACCCTACATAACACGCCACGAACCTAAAATTCTATTGGGCAATAAAAAGTCTAAGTGGGGGAAAATACAAATAACAGTAACGGGAGTATCCTGTCAACATTAGCGAGAGAGCATCGTTAGAGGGAGCAACATTACAGGGATTCTACTGTATATATATATATATATATATATATATATATATATATATATATATAGTGTATAAAAATGTACGACGTGAAATTGGTTGTGAGATGATACTACCTTTCCATAATTATTTAGTTTAGTTATATTTCATCTATATTCTTAACGCAGAGTGCCGCAGACAACAGACAGAGGCGCGTCCGAATAAGAACAATCGCAGTTCCTACCGCGGCTCCACCGTTACAATGACGCAATGTTGGACCCCGGATCGCACGCTCCCTATACGGCCTAACACTTCCCCTCGAGACGGGGTCGGTCCCTCAACTGGGCTCGGTGTTGTACATTCCCAGCATCTTCAGACAGTTTCGATGCTTGGGTCGCCCTAGTCCTTTCGTAAGAACGTCAGCAGCCATCTCGCTCGTAGCTGCGTATTTCACCTCCAGAAGCCCACCGACCACTGCTTCCCGAACGAAGTGGTGACGCACATCTATGTGCTTCGTTCTGCTGTGGTACACCGGATTTTCCGCCAGCTTCTGAGCCCCATTGCTGTCGCAATATACACATGTCTTCGTCAACTCGTCGAAGCCGAACTCGAGAAGAAATCGGCGTAGGTAGATGGCCTCTTTCGTTGCCTCGCTGAGGGCCATATACTCAGCCTCGGTCGACGATAAGGCTACCGTCTTCTGCTTTTTGGATTCCCAGGATATGCTGCTGCCTGCAAGTAGAAAAGCATAACCGGTATAAGACTTCCTGTCGTTAGGACAGTTTGCCCAATCCGCGTCGACATATCCAATTAGTGGCCGGTTAGTCTTCCTGAAGAGAAGTCCTGCGGATTGTGCGGCCTTCAGATATTTCAGGACTCGTCGAGCCGCGTTCCAGTGGTCCGTACTGTAGCAGTTGCTGAACTGCCCTAAGTAACTCGCGGCGTGCGCAACATCCGGCCTAGTGCACACGGCGAGGTACATCAGACCTCCAACCAGCTCTTTGAAGGGAATCTTGCGATCTTCCGCGCTAATGTCCTTGCTCGTCTTAGTCAACGTCGAGTTGATCTCCATCGGAGTGGCTTCAGCCTTTGATCCGGACATTCCAAAGCGACGAAGGAGATCGTTAATGTATCCCTTCAGATTCACGACGATCCCATCCTGGCTCCGTGAAAATTCCATTCCGAGACAATATTTTATCTCGCCAAGGTCTTTCATTTCAAAGACACGCGTCAGAGATTGCTTCAACTTATTTATCTCTACGCTGTTCCGTGAAGCGATGATCATGTCGTCCACGTAGATCGCCACTACAAGTGCTTCTGCTCCTCGACCCTTACGAAAAACGCAAGGATCAGCAGAGGTTCGCACGAGACCAGTTTTCTTCAGTTCGCTGCTCAGTTTCTCGTGCCAGCTCCGTCCAGCCTGACGCAGGCCGTATAGCGCTTTCTTTAGTAGGCACACTTTGTCATTTCCATTTAATTCGCCGAGCATCGCCTCAGCTTTTCGTCTAATTTTGCTGGACTTCCGTTCCGTACGAATGACCTCTTCTAGAATCTCAGCCATAAACCTAGGGACTTCCATGTAAACGGTTTCCTTTAGTTCACCATTCAAGTAAGCCGTTGCAATGTCGAGGTGATTTACGGTTAAGTCATATTCGGCAGCCAAGGCCATCACTGTACGTACCGATGCTAAACGGGCTACTGGTGCGAAGGTCTCATTGAAGTCCACGCCTGGACGCTGCGTGAATCCTCTGGCAACGATTCGGGCCTTCCTTCGCTCGGTTGTACCATCGGGAGAATACTTATTCCGCAACACGATACGGCTTCCGACAACGCTTCGATCTTCGGGACGATAACAAGAACCCAAGTATTGTTCTTGATTATGGACCTTACCTCCGCAGCCATAGCTGCTAACCAATCTGAGTAATCAGGCCCGGACACAGCTTCCGCCAACGGGACTTCAGCGATATACCCGAATTCCTCAAAATCTTCGGTGTAGCCGGCGACGTGATATTCCTTCATCGGTCTTCCCTTCAATCCAGTACGCACTATTCCAGGTCTTCCGCGAATTCTGCGCGGACCATCTAAGTGCCGGATTTCTTCAACCTGAGTTGTATCCCCGTCGATCGGGGTTCCGTCGTCGTCCGTTGGAAGGTCGTCCAGTAGAGTTCCATCTTCCACGCTGTGTTCCTGATCGGACCTTTCGTCCCCGAGATCTGCCGTTCTGTCTCGCGTCTCTTGGTTCGACACACATCCTCTGAGAAGCTCAACTTCTCTACCGCTCACGTTCTCTGCATTCTCAAGAAGATGTCTGTCGTGGCTATCCTCAGCCTGCCTTTTCGACTCTTCGACGAATTTTACGTCACGAGCAATGTCAACTCGTCTTTCCTCGGGGATCCAAATTCTATATGCTTTGGACTGTTCTGAGTAGCCTACGAAAATTCCTCGTTTAGATCGTGGGTTAAGCTTCCCCTTGTTGGGACCTCTGTCCAGGGTATAAGCAGTACAGCCAAAGATTTTAAGATAACTTACGTCCGGTATCCTTCCGCTTCACATCTCGTAGGGCGTCTTACCATTCAAACTGCTCGAAGGACATCTATTCCTTAAGTAGTTCGCAGTATTAACTGCTTCTCCCCAAAATGAGTCTGGCAGGCCGGATTGCAGAAGTAGACATCTCGCCATGTCGACAAGGGTACGATTCCGGCGCTCCGCCACTCCGTTCTGTTCCGGAGTGTATGTCACGGATAATCTCCGTTCGATGCCGCACGTCTTCAAGAACCGGACGAAGTCGTGATTACAATATTCCCTGCCGTTGTCGGACTGCAGGTATTTGATCTTCCTTCCCGTTTGGTTTTCGACGAGCGCTCTAAATTCCTTGAATGCTTCAAGTATGCCGTGCTTCCCCTTGAGCATGCGGACTTCGCACCACCTGGAATAGTTGTCGATAAAAGTAACGAAATATCTCGCTTTTCCATTTGATTCCGTGCGCATCGGACCGCACACGTCCGAATGCACAATTTCCAGCAGTTCCGAGGAGCGTTTCGACGTTTTAGGAAAGGGGGCCCTGGTCATTTTTCCGCGATTGCATATATCGCAATTCGGCGTGTCGCACGGTGGCACAGTGGTCCAGAGCGTGAATTTAGCTGTTCACGCACCTCGCGCAGTTTTCAATCTTTTTCAAATCGTCACCACGGGCTCAAAACACATCGGATTGAGTTAAAAATTGGTATTCTATTATTTTTTGGGTTGCTGATTACGAATCTGAACTCAAAAATTTTGAAAACAAAATGGCGGATTAAATATGGCGGACAGGTTTGTTTAAAAATTAATTGTTTTGCACAAAAATTAGTATTCTAATGTTTTTTGGGTCGCTGATTACGAATCTGAACTCAACAATTTTAAAAACAAAAGGGCGGTTGATATATAGAGGGTAGCTATGTACATTAGCTTATTCAGCTTACATTGCTAACTTCAAAATGGAAAAAATAAAAACTACCACAAAGTAGCCTCTGAGACCATTGAAGATGTTTAGTTTAAACTGTATAGAAATAGTTCCTGTTAAAATTTGCTTTATCTATCTGCACCTTTTCTTGATATTCCTTCCTAAGGTTTATGTAACCCAGACCTGCTGCATAGACCCAGTGGGACACGCGGTCAGTAAATTCCCGTGTTTCTTAAAGATACCGTGCAATAAAAACAAAATCTTATTGTCACTAACGAGGACGAAGACTTCTAAAGCATCACTTTTATTATTTAATTGCTTTATTGTTAGGATGCGAGCAAAGGTTATCCGATTGAAAGGAAATCCTAGTCTTCGCCGTGCAGGGTTCACTTAAAAATTAAATAACTTATAAGTATCGAATGATATTCGGCTAAAACGTTCCACATATATTCCTTAGACTATATAGAAGTTATTTCCGCAAATATTTCTTGCGTCTACCTGCGCCTTTCATTGTTATACCTATCGAAAGTTTACGAGACAGTCCGGCGGCAGCGCCTTGCCGAGGTGCGCGCGACTCTTTAAACAATAAAAATTCGTCCGACGCGGATTCGGGCGGATTAGCTTTTTGCAGGATCATTTAGGGGAAGGTTTACAGAAAAGGGTGGTGTTAATTAGATAGTGGGATTATGTGGGACTATGAATATATTGACTGCAGAAGATAAAAAACTTCGACGATTTTCTTTCATGTTTTCAACATTAATTTTTGAATAAACTACAAACAGTAATTTTATGTTCGACACGTGAATTTTATCGCAGAAGAATGCTCTTCAAATAGAAATAATAATTTTTAAAAAATATTGCATAGTTTCGCCAGAATGTTAGAAAGAAGACAACGTGGTTTTTCGATAGAAAAAGGCCTCCGGAAAAAGTTTCAACTTTAAGCGTTTGTTGTAACCACAATTTTCATCCGATTTCAAAAATCTTTTCGGTTCTGAGGTCGGTGGTTATTTAGGAATCGATATATGCAAAAAAAATCGAAATTCCAAAATCGACTTTTTGACTTTTGCGCGGCTAAATGCACATTCTGGACCACCCACAGTGGTGGTCCAGAATGTTCATTTAGCCGAGCAAAAGTCAAAAAGTCGATTTTGGAATTTCGTCTTTTTTTCTTGTAATATCGATTCTTAAATGTCCATGGACCCCAGATATAAAAAATTATTGAAATTGGATGTTTGGGCGTGGTTTCAATAAGATTTGAATTCGCCTTTGATTTTGTATTTAAGTTTAGATTTAATGAACTGTATAACGTTTAACAATTTAACTATTTACAAACGTGTAGAGTAACTGATGATCGAGGTGTTAATGCGCAATGCAAGTGAATGTGTGTTTCTTTTATGCTTATGGGTTGCCACTGCATTCCCCCACTCTTTTCCAAGAGCCAATCAGAAGACTTTGATATTTGGGTGGAATGCAGTGACATCGTCGTTCAAGGGGGTGCGAGGGCATCGGGAACGCTGCAATACCTCCAGGTTGAAACTCCTCACCCTTGACCTCCGAGGGGTTCGGGAAGGTGAGGTAGGGTTTGCCTGGAGGCGCAGCTCTTACGGCCTGCTGGCCCAGGGGGTGGCTATACGATGAATTTGGGCCGCCTTGCCAGCGCCTCACCAGTTTATTACACGGCAATAACTATTGAGCCTATGTCAAAATATGGAAACAATCAAACTCAAAGGCGAGGACGTCTTGCACGATTAGGTCCGCAGATGTGTCCAAGGGTACACATCTGCGTCCTTTAAAACTAATTAGTACTCAAAAATAGTCGACTAATCGTCCGTATAATAAACCCGGTACATTAAGCCAGGTTCTTAACATTGGATAAAAATTGTAGTTACAACAAACGCTTAAAGTTGAAACTTTTTCTGGAGGCCTTTTTCTATCGAAAAACCACGTTGTCTTCTTTCTAACATTCTGACGAAACTATGCAATATTTTTTAATAATTATTGTTTCTATTTGAAGAGCATTCTTCCACGATAAAAATTCACGTGTCGAACATAAAATTATTGTTTATAGTTTATTCAAAAATTAATGTTGAATACATGAAAGAAAATCGTCGAAGTTTTTTATCTTTTGCAGACAAAAACTAAAAAGTCCCACTAGATCCCACTCTCTGATTAACAACACTGTTTTCTGTGATCCTTCCCCTAAACGATCCTGTAAAAAGCTAATCCACCCGGATCCACCTTCGACGCATTTTTATTGTTTAAAAAGTCGCGCGCACCTCGGCCAGGCGGTGCCGCGGGACTGTCTCATAAACTTTTGGCAGATATAACAATGAAGAACGCAGGTAGACGCACAAAATCTTTGCAGAAGTAACTTCTATATAGTCTAAAGAATATATGTGGAAAGTTTTACCCGAATATCTTTCGATACTTATAAGTTATTTAATTTTTAAGTGAACCCTGCACGGCGAAGACTAGGATTTCCTTTCAATCGGATAACCTAGCTCATTCCTCTTTGCTCACATGCTAACAATAAAGCAATTAAGTAATAAAAGTGATGCTTTAGAAGTCTTCGTCCTCGTTAGTGCCAATAAGATTTTGTTTTTATTACACGGTATCTTTAAGAAACCCGGGAATTTACTGACCGCGTGTCCCACTTGGTCTATGCAGCTGGTCTGGGTTACATAAACTTTAGGAAGGAATATCAACAAAAGGTGCAGATATATAAAGCCAATTTTAGCAGGAACTATTTCTATATAGTTTAAACTAAACATCTTCAAAGTTCTCAGAGGCTATTTTGTGGTACTTTTTAGTTTTTCCATTTTGAAGTTAGCAATGTAAGCTGAATAAGCTAATGTACATAGCTACCCTTTATATATCAACCGCCATTTTGTTTTTAAAATTTTTGAGTTCAGATTCGTAATTAGCGACCCAAAAAACATTAGAATACTAATTTTTGTGCAAGACAATTAATTTGTAAACAAACCTGGCCGCCATAATTAATCCGCCATTTTGTTTTTAAAATATTTGAGTTCAGATTCGTAATCAGCAACCCAAAAAATAATAGAATACCAATTTTTAACTAAATCCGGTGTGTTTTGAGCCTGTGGTGACGATTTGAAAAAGATTTAAAACTGCGCGTGGGGCGTAAACAGCTAAATTCACGCTCTGGACCACTGTGTGTCGTTTCGACCTTCCAGGCGCATTCCCTTCACGCGTCCGTCGCGGGCGCACGTCACGAGGTCCTTTATGTTCAGATGACCCATGCGGCGATGCCATAGTTCCGTCGGACTGATCTCTCCATCCTCGACGAGATGTGCACCAACGCCGCCTTCACCAGAGCTCAAAAAGTATAGACCGTTTACTCGTTCGCACGTCAATACTTCTCCCCCATCGCTCCCAATGACCTTGGCCGATTTCCGGTCGAATATGACTTTAAAGCCCTTATCGGTTATCCTCGCGACCGACAGTAGATTGGTTCGTAAATCGGGAACGTGTAACGTGTCATGTATAGTCACGGTTTTTGGTTTTCCGTTCGACTGCGTAACGAGAGATACGGTTCCTCTAGCTCGGATTTCCGTTGCATCGCTGTTCGCGAGATTTAGCGTCCCGTACTTCTTTTCCGTGATCTCCACGAACTTGTCGCTGCTGTTGCATAGGTGGGCAGTGCAACCGCTATCGATGCACCATCTATCGCTTCGCATATCGCTCGTGCCGAAAATTTCCGCCGCTCGCGCATTGTCCGTTACGGCGTATAGGCTTACGTCATCCGCCCTGTTCGAATTTTCGCGTCGCTTCGTTCCATCTTTACATTCCGAAGCCTTATGCCCGATTTTTCGACAACGATGACATTTGAATCGAAATGCTTCACCCCTCGGCTTGCTATCACCCTTTCCGTATCGCCGCTTCTCGAAACGCTTATTCGCGTACATCGCGTCAGGCGTGTTCTCGCGCGCGTCGCACTTTCTCGCGACACTTTCTTCCGCGATCTTTATGCGTAACGTCTCTGGCGATGGTAGCCCGTCGCGTGATTCGATAGCGCCACGAAAATTCTCGAAGCTTGATGGAAGGCTATATAAGAGCAGAATTGCCAACATGTCCGGGTGTATCTCGATTTCCATCTGGTGCAATTTGTCGACCGTGTCGAAAAACTTTCCGAGATGTTCCCGTATGTCATCGTTCTCGGACATTTTATGTAACGTCAGTCTTTTCAGAAGTGTGGCCTTTCGGGCGGGCCCTTTCGACTGATAAATTTCATGTAGCTTGAGCCATACCTGTCTCGACGTGACGCATCCTTTCGTTTGCTTCAATTCCGAAGGATTAATGGATAAAATAATGTCGGACTTAGCTTTCCGGTCTTCCGTTTCCCAGATCCTGACCGCTGCCGCGGAGTTCTCGTCTCCGCCAAAGATTTCCGGCTTTATCTTCTCGCCGTTTACATATCCCCATGCGTCGTTCTTGACGAGTAATGCTACCATCTGGATCTTCCAGGTGTCGAAGTTTTCTTTGTTTAAAAGTTCAATCCTCGTCGAAGTCGCCATGGTTTCTTCCGATTCGGGACGATGCTTCACACACGAGTTGTAAGAGAAAAAACCAACTTCGCGTTTACTTTCGTCGTAAAAACGTTTCAGCTTCTACATAGGATTTTTACGGATACCGTTCGGTGCCTGGGCCCATAACCTCTTAACGCAGAGTGCCGCCGACAACAGACAGAGGCGCGTCCGAATAAGAACAATCGCAGTTCCTACCGCGGCGCTACCGTTACAATGACGCAATGTTAGACCTCGGATCGCACGCTCCCTATACGGCCTAACATATATGATAACGCTATTTATATTTTTTTTCTTTTTTAATATTTAATCATCCTAAATAAATAATAAATTTATGTTTGTAGCTGAAGCTTGTATGGTTACATTGATGGTAAAGTAGGTGCGCGTGCGTGGAGGCGAGAGTGACGAGCAGTTGGTTGGAGTGTGAGTGTGTGTGTAATGGTATCCCTGGATAGATGGTGCAAAAACGAGAAATAAAGTGTAATCAATAAATAATACCAATTGTGCAATTATTCAGTGCCACGATCCACGCCCATCCCAGCAATATGGTAGCAGTCCGTGGTTCAATTAGAAAATTAGAATCTTAGACACTGTGCACGATTGGAGAATAGAAATTAAGAAGAGCACGTGGTAAATAGAGGTTAAGAAGAGCACGTGGCGCGTAGAGGTTAACAAAAGCACGTGGAAAAGGAAAAGTGTGTCCGAAAATAAAGTATGGCCGAGGGAACAGCAATACCAATTGGGAAGATAGAACCATTAAATAATAATAATTACTACGTGTGGTCGTTAAGAGTAAAATCTATCCTAAAAGCGAGAAAATTATATCAAGAAGTGATAGAGGGAGAAGAGCCACCGACGAGCTCTGAAATAAATTCACCGGCTTATAAACTAAGGCAAAAGTGGGAATCCCAGAATGATGAAGCGTTCGGGATTATTATTAATACACTCTCAGATGCACAAGCAGGACAGTTTTTAACTGAGGAAAACGCTGGTGAGTTATGGAGAAAAGTGAAAAATACCCATGAAGGTAAGGTAGAAGATAAGAGAATAGACATAGGATTAGAACTTAAAAATATAAGAATGGGAAATAATGAGACGGTTAATGAGTATATTGGTAGAATAAGAAGTATCCAAGCACGCAGTGCGACTCTTGGACAGGTAATACCAGAGAGAGAGATTACCTACCATGCTGTTAGAGGTATACACCACAAATTTGACAGAATAGCAGCAGCATTGAGAGCACAGCGAGGGATAACGTTAGAAGAGATACAGCAAGCTCTAGGAGAAGAAGAAAACTTTAAGCAATCCAGCACAATAAATGGACGTAACATGCAGATGGACACGTACAAGAATGAAAAGGCTTATAGAGCTACAAGAGGTGTGCGAAGAGGTGGAAATAACAATGGATGTTTTATATGCGGCAAAAGAAACCACTTAGCAAGAGATTGTTATAACAAGAATACATCCAATGTGAATACAAATAGAGGTGGGCCATCTAGAGGTAACTATAGTAATTTTAATAGAGGCAGTAGACCCAATAACAATATCAGAGAGCAAGGAAACCTTGCAATACAGGGGAGAGAGACAGAATATACATTCCACACAGTAGTAACTACCGAGTATGATAGAGATAAGGTAATGCATGAAGAATGGTGTCAGATATGGACCCTAGATTCCGGAGCATCATCACATATGTCGCCGAACATAGAGTGGATGGAAGATGTAACTGAGTGCAGCGTATCGATAAAGATAGCGGAAAGAAATAGACAGGTGGTATCAAAAGCAAGAGGAAACATCACGATGGAGGTGATGTCATGCGAAGGAGTTAAAAAGGTAAAGGTAAAGGGGGTGCTGTACGTGCCAGAACTGAGAGCAAACCTGCTTTCCGTAAACTGTCTGAATGAGAACGGATTAACGGTAACATTTGAGAGTGGCAGTGCACAAGTGATTGGAAAAAGGAACGAGATTGTAGCAGAGGCTACAGAGGAAGATGGTGTATTCATAATGAAAGCTAGATCATTGGCTAGGAACTCATCATTAATGGTCCGAGAAATGAGAGATACCAAAAATACAGAAGAGGCAACATTCCCCGGAGAGGACATCATCGAAGGCAGAAAACAAGAGGATTCAGAGAGCAAGAAGATGCTATGGCACAGAAGGCTAGGCCACATCTGTGAAGGGTACTTAGATGCCATGAAGGAGAGCGGGGTCGTTAGAGACCTTGACTTTCCCGTAGAAAGGTTAGAGTTCTGCGAACCATGTACATTAGGGAAGTTAACGCAGAGACCGCACCAGAATTTAGGAGGATTAGTCGCAAATGAACAATTAGATATTATACATATGGACTTATGTGGGCCACTCTCTGTAGAATCCATTGGTGGAAACAGATACATGTACGTGCTAGTAGACGGATACAGCAGATACACCAGTGTGTATGTTATAAAGTCCAAGGATGAGGCTTTCCAACGTTTCGTCGAGTTCATGAAAAGGACGCAAAACGAAACGGGAAAAAGGATAAAAAGAGTTAGATCAGACAATGGAAGAGAATTTGTCAATGAGCAATTCCAGAACCTATTTCGAGAAAATGGAATACGACATGAAAAGACAGTGCCATATAACCCACAGAGTAACGTAGTTGCAGAACGTATGAACAGGACACTTTTGGAAAGAGCTCGTTCAATGCTTATAGACGCACAACTACCGGGCAAGTTTTGGGCGGAGGCAGTTATGACTGCAGCATATATAGAAAATATCACGCCGACAAAGAGGGAGCAAACAATTACACCACTAGAGAAATGGTCAGGTAAAAAACCTACGGTGTCATATTTGAAAGTGTTCGGGAGCATGGCTTACTACCATTTACCAAAACCCACAAGAAAGAAGTTAGATGGATCAGCGAAAAGGGCAATTTTCATCGGGTATGCACCTGAAAGTCGAGCATACCGAGTGTACGATCCTGTAGATAGATCAATCCGTGTGGCCAGAACAGTAAAGTTTAACGAGAAGGTCAAAGGCTCAGTGCTGTTGGATAACCCAGGCTATAAGGAGGAACTAGAAGAATTGAAGAGTATAGAAACACAGAATCAAAGACCATAGACGACGAAGATTACTTGATACAACTGGTCAAAGAAAATGCTGCGTGTGAAGAACCAGAGCATAGACATCAGCAAGCGCAGGAAATACCGGAAACGGTAGAGGACAGGGCAACACAGCAAGAAAATAACCCAACTACGAGCGAGATAGATATACCAGTGAGGAAGACGAGAACACAACGCGAGATAGAACACAAATTAAATCTCTTGGAAAAGGAAGAGAGACTAAGAGCGAGCGGTGTAAGAAGATCCGAGAGGATAAAGGAGAACAAGCGGGAGCATGCATGCATTGCCATGAAACATGATGGGATTCCAAACAACTACGTGGAAGCAATGGAATCGGAGCATAGAAATAACTGGAAAAGCGCTATGGACGAAGAATTACGGAATATGAAAGGACATCAAGTGTGGGACCTGGTGCCAAAAGAAAGAGGGAAGAAAGTAATAAAAAGCAAATGGGTGTACTCCATAAAAGAGGATGCAAATGGAAGAGCACTAAGGTACAAGGCACGACTAGTAGCTATAGGATGTCAGCAACGTGTGGAATCAAATATTGAGTCGTTTGCACCGGTTATTAAACTCGAATCGGCGAGGACCATACTAGCTTTAGCAAGCATGAAACGATTGAAGGTCAAGCAGTACGATGTCAGGTCAGCATACCTGTATGGATCACTAACGGAGGAAGTATACATGCAGCAACCACCGGGATATGAAGACGGTGAGAAGGTTTGTAAGCTCCGCAAGAGTATCTATGGGCTACCACAATCCGGTCATTGCTGGCATCAAAAATTAAGCCAAACGCTGACTTCAATAGGCTTGATTCAATTAGAGGAAGATCCTTGTGTGTATAAGTTAACAGACAAAGGTGAGACAATAATATTAGGTGTTTATGTAGACGATTTTCTAGTAGTAGCTAAAACCGAAAGTTTAATAGAAAGATTAATGTCAAGGATTAGAGTACATTTTGAAGTAACAGAGACCAAAGAGAAAAAGTTCCTAAATATAAAAATAGAAGAATCGGAAAAGGGTATAGAATTATCGCAGGAAACATATATAAATAAGATATTAAGTAAATATAAGATGTTACAATGTAACGCAGTAAAAACTCCATTGGACACTCAATCAAATTTCAATGAGCACAGTAATTCAGAGAGAGTTGATAGTATTATTTATCAAGAAATGTTAGGTTCGTTGATGTATTTAGCCATAGGAACACGACCCGATATTGCATATGGTGTGAGCTATCTATCTCAATTTGCCAAAGATCCGAAACAGATTCACTTATCGGCATTAAAACGTATGTATAGATATTTAAAAGGAACCATTTACTTTAAGTTATATTATGATAGAGAGCCAGGTTCGTTAACAATTAGCACGGACGCCAGCTGGAATAGCACCGCGAATGCCAAGTCGTACAGCGGATATCTGGTCAAGTTTGGCAATAATATAATTAATTGGAAAAGTAGAAAACAGGATCTTGTAGCAATGTCGACATGCGAGGCAGAATTACTGGCGATATGCGAGGGAGTACAAGAGTGTAAATGGTTGTATGGACTAATATATAATATGTTAGGAATAGAGAATATCAAGTCACAGATAATAGTCAAAACAGATAGCAAGGCGGCAATAGATTGGATCGGTAAGGACAGAGTTACAAGTCGGACGAAACATATTAATCGAAAGTATTATTTTGTGAAGGATGAAGTGTATAAAGGATTTATTAGATTACAGCACGTAGCGTCAGAGGAAATGGAGGCTGACTTCTTAACGAAGGCCTTAAGCACAGAAAAAATAAATAAATGTATAAGACGAAATATCTATTAAAAGTTATAACATAGGTATAGAAACGCTAATGTAACCAAAGGGGGGGAATGAAGCTTGTATGGTTACATTGATGGTAAAGTAGGTGCGCGTGCGTGGAGGCGAGTGTGACGAGCAGTTGGTTGGAGTGTGAGTGTGTGTGTAATGGTATCCCTGGATAGATGGTGCAAAAACGAGAAATAAAGTGTGATCAATAAATAATACCAATTGTGCAATTATTCAGTGCCACGATCCACGCCCATCCCAGCAGTAGCGATTACTTTTAAGCTGTAAATTGTTTATCTACTAAACTGATGCGGTGGCAAACTATTGACCGCAAATTGCTGGCAGTGAATTATTTATCGTAATATCTATGTTATGTCATCTATCTTTCTTATTTACATAAAATATACATTAGAGATCGATATGCAGGAGTTGGTGAATACGCTATTCAAAAATCTATAAAGTCCAACCAATGTCGTATTCAACATTGTTAATGCTTGTACATAATAATTACGTAGTTGTGTGTCTCTATGCAAAATGATGATAAATGGTGTAAAAATTAAACAATTGGCCGGGAATTCCAATTTCGTGACAAAATAAATAACATTTAAATATGATTTTACCTTACAATAGTAATCCAATGACAATGCAGGCATGACTAAACTCAATGATACCGTTACCGGCTTTTGAGGTATCAAAATGCAAATTACGTTCTTCTGGTAAGCTACTGTTTGCTTGTACCATAAAGATTCGTACGAACCTTGAGTAACAGTCGTACTCTACGAAGTAAAGTTGATTCAGTATAATGTTTTGGTGGCATACAATAAAGTAATAAATGAAAACTCACCATATTTGTTAAGTGATCAGCAAGCCAAGCACACATAAAACATTTTAAAAGCGAACCGGCACACAAAAATATACCTTACACTGTTACACTAAGCGGTTGATGCTATTCATAAAAACACATTCCATAACAAATTTTGAATAGTGATATAATCCCTTGCGACACTGTTAGCTTTGTCGCGAAGTGCGAAATTGGAAGGATAGCAAGTAGAAGTTTTCTGTATGTGCAATTTTATTGTAAAGTACAGTAAGTATTGGATCGGTATTGGTTTCTTTTGCAATAGCGTTTATGATTGCTTCCTTATTTCTGCAATTCGCGCAAAGTTTCTTACAATTAGTAGGGAGCCGCAGAAACACTAGATAAGCGACCGCATCGCGCTAACGTAATAAAAGAGAATACAGACAGTCAAAAATGTTAAAAAAAGAAAGTATACAAGTGTAATGTCGAATTTATAATAAAATATTTCCAAGCGAACATTGGCTAGTTGAGAACCAGAAAAAAGTAGCCTTTACCATTGTTACGTGCGGCGCTGTATTTTCCGCGTGCCGTCCGCCGTCGAGCGGGTGCCGACGGACGGTAGACTCCGCGCGTTCTAGCTAATACGAAACGAATCGCACGCGGGTTTCCGCGTTTAACTCTAATAAAATTTTGTTACTCTCCCCAGCCTAAGGCGAGGAGAGGACAGGATGGATAGGTCGATCTGTCGAGACCAGTACAGGTCTATGTGAATCGAAACTTGATGTTTAGGATATGGATGTCTAGGTTTAATGAATTGAATTTAGACTTTCTTTAATTAGGTATGACAATAGAAAAATATATATATTCAAAATGTGTGCAGTTTAGTTTGAGTTTGAGGTTTCTGTACAAATGTTTGTATAATGAACAGGGGTGCGCAATGCTACAAAGTTTTGGGTGGTGAAACTGTCTCCTTGCAGTATCGGTTGGGTTTTGAGGGTATGGTCCCAAAACGAGAGACTCGTTTAAAACCCGCCCTTAACAGGGAGGAGAGAATTTCCCATTTACAGAAATTATTATATACTTCCGAAATCAGAGCTCGTCAGTGTAACAGAATTACCAAAAAGTCGTATTCGATTTAGGGAAAATCCCACGACCCAATGGATCAATCAGAATGCGACTAGCAAAATAAAATGTTTCATGTATATGGAACTCACCCTGATAGTTTTGATTATAAGTATGTAGATCGTTCCGTCCTTTTTCGTTGTCCTAATCTGGCTGTGAACCGGATGCTGAGAGAAGGTTGGAAAGTTAGATTTCTTCTTACGCTGTTGCGAACTCGCAAATGTTATATCACGAATTTAGATTTAAACTATATTTAATGATAAATTAGATTGAGTTTAGCTACAATTATAACGCGTGGTACTATAATAAAAGAAACAAAGAAATGAAAGGAATATTAATTTAACGTGAAAAACTAAGTCCTTCGGATCACAATATGTTAACCGAACTATGCTTAAATAGAGAATCTAAGATTCACTATATACGTTTTCACGGACTACCGTCTACACACCTCGTGACTGATCAGACAATAGTGGCGAGTCGAGCTCGTCTTTTGACTTTTATTAACTTTGGGTGTTCGGAGGTGATAGACCTTACCCATGATCACGTTTTGCAGAGTTCGATTCTTGGAGATGTTTCGAAATTTTTCCATCCTTCTTTCCATCCGGGCTCACAGGTCAATCGCCGTTAATTCGCAAGTCGCAAATCGCAATTCGCGGAACCGGATGGTCTGTATGACCACGAATCGAAACCATATCCGCTGAGTTAAGGTGTTTTGTTCAGATCGCTAATTTCCAGCCGGTTGTAACGCCGTAGTCTTTTATATTACTGTCGGAATTCTCAGAATGCAGGAGCATTCTTACATTAGCGGAATTCGAATTGTCTTTCTTCTACGCACATTTGCTTACAATTAGGGGAAAATCCCAAAATACCGATGGTATTTGCAAATATAGAGTAGAAGGAAGAAATGAAAAAGAAATTAAACTTAAAGAAGAATTAAAGAAAAAGATTCGGTTTCGGGACGTAACATCCCTCCCTCCTTAGAGTAAGCATCGTCCTCGATGCTCAACGAAACGGTTCGACGTATTCGATCGTGGAGTGTCCATACGGAGATGGTGGTCTATGATGACTTGCGGTAGTACTGTCCAGTGGCACCTCGAGTCCATGGTCGTGACGTTTTCCTCGCAATGACTTGGTTGCATATTCCGTTGTACCAGACGTCACGAAGGCAACGTTTTCCGCTGGTTGCTGAAGCATCGCCATGTAGGTGGGTCGACAAAATGCAAAGGCCTGCACTATTTTGGTGTAAGGTGCTAGCCTCGCCCCATAACATCAGCGTGACCTGGTCTCAGAACTTGTCGATGCCATGCCTTTACTTCTCCCTGTAGTATGTTACCATATGGATTAGTTTTTTTTTGTTTTTTTTTTTTTTTTTTATTTATGATTTGGAGAAGGAGGAGGGAGAGGAAAAAGTAGTGATGTCAGACAGAATATATTTTCTTTTTAATCGACCAACGGCGTCTGGGTGGGTAGAGTATAGATCATGCCTTGATCTTCCCTACGAATCTCCGATTCGTTGTGAGTTGAGACAGGCGTGCCTCCAGTCATGGAAGGTTGCTCCTTCATAGCCTTTTTATTTTTCCTGCAGGAACGTGCGGCGAGGATCCGTGCAATAGCTTTTCTTTGCCAGATTAATACTATTAGTAGTAAGAGAATGGGTACTGTTATGCCGCCGTACATCCAGATCGTGCGGTGGGGGGATCCTCGGCGGTGTTCTCCAATTTCCGTCAGACGAGCCTCCAAGTCGTACAACGATTCTCCAGTGTCAGAACGTCGCGTTTGTTGCGGGCTATCAAATGGCAAACGTGGTACTGAAAACTCAGCATATTTGTGCATTAACGGTGAAATCTCGGTCAGATTCAGTTTTATACGTGGTTGATAAACATATTGCTGTTTATTACTGTAGATCCTGATACCGATCAAGGTGATTTCTTGAATTTTCCCTTTGCAGTCCGGATGTATGTACAGAATACCACTTCCGTACAGAGTGAGGAGATGGTCTGGTCTATTGCTGCATATTAGTTCCAGTGATTCAGGTTTAGCTAGCGAGAATAACCAAGCTCCAATTGACGGTAGCCTAGTCCAGTATGGTCGGTGTTCCGTTTTTATCTGAATATTGCACTGTCGCAACCTTTTCGTCTCGGGTTTCAATAGCAGAGATATTTCGCAGACTTGTGGCGTTGACGTGTCATACAGTGGTAGTTCTAACGGGCATAAATGACAGTACCAGGTTTTGATACAAGAATTTAGATAGGTATCGTCTATGAGGAAGTATGTATGGTGATCGTTGCTTAATCCCAGGTATGGGAATTTTGGAATAATTTGCGCTGTAACCGTAGTGTTTCGATCGATTTTTTGTATGGTTGGCCAAGTGTGTAGTCGGTAGAGGTGGAATGTGGTTCTTTCCACCAGTGGTAGGTGAATTACTATTATGATTCTGGATTTTTGGTAACCCAGTTCCAACGTAGCGATTTTACTCAATTCCTGCACTCGCAGGTGTTCAGGAGGAATAGGTAGCTCGTACTCAGTCGTCGAATCATGTATTTGGTTCGCTATTAATCTTAGATTGAATCTGGTTAGTAGTGATGGATGTAGTTTTCCTTCTTTTGCCGTGTGAATGGCGTTTATGAATTTTTCTGTCATGGTAATGTAGTGGTTCAGGGAGGTTTCTACCGAGTGTGCATAGTGACTGAGGCTTATACTGTAGTTAAGGAGAGCATTAGTCTCACCCATAGAGTTGAGATTGCTAATTACCTCATTAATCTTAATACTGTTGAGTTTAATACCCATCTGATTTTTCCATGCCGTGTCGTGCAGTTCTTGTAAATTGCTCTGCGTTATGTGCGTTTGATTTTTGACTATCTGAGTGAGGAGTTTTTGATCCTGGTACAGCTTGTCTATTTCCACGTTGTAATATTCCGCATCATCTTCCGTGAGAGTTCCGAATAGATAATGGCTGGCTGTTCCGATGAATCCGAAAGGTGCGCTTCTTTTAACTAAAGTCCGGGGAATATGGTCTATGTCGGCCGCTGCGATTTCGGACGCTAGTGCTTCGGTTTCTTTATATAAATCTAAAGCCTCTTGAATTCGATTTTCTAGATAAGTGGTTCGGAGTAGGGTGTCGCATTGGCTACGAATCGGCGAATTTAGGCATTCTTCGTGAAGTTTGGTTAAATGGAATTTTTCGTTCGGTAAGTTTTTCTCTAACTGTCCTACGTCAATAAACAATATCACCCGCCAGTCCGCGCGTTTGAGTCGCAGGTTGTATAAACTTTCGTAGTATAATCCCGGGTTGTTATTTATCTGCGTTATTGTATACGATTCGTTGTGTGTTGGCAGGGTCCGAACGAGCGCCGGGAGATTAATAACAATCGCAAACGTGAAGATATCCATCTCTCGAACAACCCTCCTTGTTCCAGGTCCAAAGTAAAAGAAAAGATTTTGATTAATTTATTACACTAAACAGGTGCGAGTTCCAATTTATCTATATGTTTAACAAATCTTTTTCCAACATTATCTTCTAAGATAATATTGTTTTGTTCTAAAATTCCAACAATTTTGTAAGGTCCATGATATCGTTTACTGAACTTTCCTCGTCTTGGTTCTACTAAAACGCGTGCCATGTCCCCTATCTTCCCTTCAAAATCGGCAGGGGGCCGTGGGGACCTCGTGAGTGGTTTGGTTCCCCGGCTTTGGGCTTTACGACCCCACCGGACCCGAGTAGTGTTCCCCCAGGGGCCTACCCAGCACGCTGGGTAGGTACGGGCATTTGCGCGCCCGGGGGTCCCCGAGCTAGTTTCGGCAAGGTGTGGGGTCCCCATTCTGTGGCCTGGGAGACCCCACTGGGCTTAACGACCCCACCGACCTGAGTCAAGTGCTCCCAAACCAAGGGTGTATTGGTACCACGGGGGCTGGGTTGCCCACGGAGTTTTAGCCCACTCCGGCCCAGCCGTGGGTAGGTCCATCGTGGGGGCGAAAGTTTCAAGAGCCAAATGCTGGCGAGACATTGGCGGGCTTACGCTACGGATGTCGCTGTGTGAGATGCAGTAAAACTTCCATCTCGGGCGCCGGCCTGCAGAGCCGGCAGGAGTTAAGAAAGTCTCCGCTCCGACCAGTGTGAGACATAAGCTTCGTGTTTAGACTGGTAGTATGCTGCTTAGGCACGTACGCGTTGATCGAGCGTATCTCGATCCCGCGCCCATGGGGGCCGTGGGGATTAAGCCGAAGGGCAGGTGCTCCACGTTAAACAAATCATGACGTTCTTCCCTTCAAATGGTCTGGTGTTTTGATCGTGGTAGAATTTCGAAGTTTGTTTCGCGGATATTAAATTTTTACCTGCTATTACATGCATTTCTGTTAATCTAACTATCAAATCGTGAAGATATGAATTATAGGTTGGTAGATTTTCTTCTGTCGGCAGAGTGCTAGGAAATCTGGCTAATTTTCCGAATACCAATTCATATGGAGTAAAGTTCGTGGCCTCGTGAACAGAAGTGTTATAGGAAAACATTGCAAAAGGTACCAAACGATCCCAGTCGTCGAAATCGTCTAGATAGTGTTTTATATAGTCTGCTAATACTATGTGACTTCTTTCCAATGCCCCATTGGATTGTGGTCTATAGCTTGATGTGGTTACGTGATTTAGTTTAAATAATTTTGCTATTTCTTTGAAAAGATTGTTCACGAAACTAGTGCCTCGATCTGTCAATATTACACGGGGTGCTCCGAACTGAAGTATTAAATTTTCTACTATGTTGTGTGCTATTGTCTCTGCCTTAATATCAGGAACGGGTACGGCTAAACAGTATTTAGTTAGATTATCCTGCATGGTTAATATATACCGATTGCCATTAGGGGTGATATGTAGTGGTCCCACAGTGTCTAAAGATACTTTGACAAACGGTTCTAGCGGGGTATCTGTGATTAGCATTGGTTCCCTTGTCTTAGCACGTACTACTTTATTCTCCTGACAACTATTGCAAGTTCTTATAAAATTTTGCACGTCATTTCTCAGTCCCGGCCAATAAAATCTCTCTCGAATTCGCTGATACGTTTTGGTAATTCCCTTATGTCCACCTACTAAACTTCCGTGATATTCGGCTATTATTTCCGATCGGAGTTCTTTAGGTGGTATTTCAATTTTGCCATTGCAAATAATAATCTCGATACCACTTTCTCCAAAAGTATCCATTAACAGCTCTAGTAATGTACCCTGAGATAGTGTATCGGTTAGATCTCCTGATTTAGAAATTTTGAATGATTCAATACCGGATTTCATCAAAGATTTTTTTAAATTTTCCAATCCGAATTTTATCTGATTCATATCCAAATTATCAAAATAATTCTTTTGAATAACGACGCTGAAAATTTTGTGCTTTCCTCGGGTCGTAACGAGAATTTGTCCCACCTTTGGTTTCATTTCTCGTAAATTGTCGATGCTTAGAACACCTATATCTACGAGTAATCTTCCTACAGGGTTGACAAGCTCACAGTCCGATGAGATGAAATGCACATAATTTCCAGGGGTTGCGGTCAAATTACTTCTACTAAAACTTAACAATTTTGGACGCGAAAAAGTCGTTCGAGGAAGATTTAACGGTGAGACTGTGCCTATGTCCAATGGTATGTTTTCTTTCATTTGTATACCGGCATAGTACGGTTCATTTGAGACTTCTGCTGACGAGGCTTTTGGTTCTTCCTTCTCAGCAAGGTCTTCTTGAGGAACGGTGAATGCCCGATGTGCTGAACAAGGTGTAGATAAGGCTAGCGGTCTGCGTAATGGCATGGGAGTAGGAAATATGGATTTACGTGGTTGCCAATGAATTTCGGTTTGATTGTTTTGTTTTTCCGTTGAGTTATGCCGTTCCAATAGTCTCTGAATTCGCTTGTCCAATTCTACATCGTCAATTTCTGTGGTATCACTGTCATCTGTTGCGTCTAATTGGGATGTTTCCGGAGTAAAGTCACGTCGTAGCAAAGATTCGTCAAATTTAGCAAAAGAATTTTGTAATTCCTGTAAGTCGATTGGCTGAACTGCGGTGTCAACAAAAACGTCATCGTCACTGTCGTCTGTAGGTGGTTGTACTTCTAGCATAATATGGTCTTGGTTTTCTTTTATAATAGTTTCGGATTCATTTGTTCTTTCCTCATGAATAGGTTCTAATTGAGAGTCGTCTGTATCTGTCTTCGACTTCTGCGGAGAAGTGTGTGATTTCGGTGTAAAGTCCAAACTGGGTAAGGTGCTTTTTCGTTTGCGGTGTATTGGTGGTGTCGGTGCGTCTTCCTCCGTCTCATCTTCATTTACTTCGTCTATTTGTGTCGGTGGTGTAATTGAGTTTAACTTACGTCGAGTCCGTTGTGCGATTGAGTCTGGGTCTATAGGTGTAGAGGTTTTGGGTTTGGTTTTGGAACCAACGGGTCTACCGGGCCCTTTTGGTATTACTAGAGTGGGTTTTGGAATAGTTCTGGATTTAGTTGATGAAAGAGTTGGTTTAGGAGTAGTGTTGGACGTTGAAGAAGTTGTTTTGGGATGTGCAGCACGACCATGTATCGGGAGAATTTGCACGTTATCAGAATCGGAGTCCGAGGAATAATCCGTGGATGAAATATCAGAAAGGTTTACAGGATTGCGAGAGAGTGCATCCGCGTTTACATTTAGGCGACCTGGTTTATGAACGAAGTTGTAATCGTAATCTCTTAATTTTAATCTCCAGCGGATTAGTCGTTGTCCTGGATCTTTTATGGAATCTATCCACTTAAGTGGTTCATGATCGCTGAATAAAGTGAATTTTCTGCCATATAGGTAAGGCCTAAAGTGTAAAACCGAATATAAGACTGCCAAACATTCTTTTTCTGTAGTTGAATAATTTTGTTCGGGTTTGGTCAAATTTCTGGGAAGGTAAGCTATCGGCAAATCATGACCGTCGACTTCTTGTGACAAAACAGCACCTATTGCAAAATCAGATGCATCGGTCGTTAGTGTGAAAGGTTTGTTGAAATTTGGATACTGGAGAATTGGAGATCTACACAGTGCCTTCCGTAATTCAAGAAAACTATGCTTCTGCTCTTTGTCCCATATGAATTTGGCTTCCTTTTTCAAAAGTTCTGTTAAGGGTTTAGCTATAGCGGCAAAATTTTTAATGAATCTTCGATAATATCCTGCGAGTCCTAAAAATTGTCTCACGTTCTTCTGATTTTGTGGCCTTGGAAATTTTCTGACTGCAACAATCTTTTTAGGATCAGGTCTCACTCCTGCTCTGCCAATTACATGACCTAAATATGCTACTTCGGTTTTTAAAAATTCACATTTATCTGGTTGTAAGGTTAATTTTGCGTCTGCTAATCTCATGAATAACCGACGAATTTTCTTCTTGTGTTCTTCTAATGTTTTTGCAAAGATTACTATGTCATCTAAATATACGAATACTTCTACTCCTTGTAATCCACGCAAAAGCTGGTCCATTAATCTTTGAAAAGTTGCTGGTGCATTCTTTAAACCCTCTGGCATACGAATATATTCATAATGTCCATTAGGTGTCGAAAATGCTGTTTTGATTCTATCTTTTGGATCCATCTCTATCTGTTGAAAACCACTTGCAAGGTCAAATGTTGAAAAATATCGTGCTTCACCTAAATGATCCAAAATATCTACAATATTCGGTAGCGGATATGCATCACCAACTGTTTTCTCATTCAATTTGCGAAAATCAATTACCATTCGCTACCTGGGATTGCCCTGAGAGTCAGGTTTCTTGGGTACAATCCAAAGTGGTGAATTGTAAGGAGATTTTGAAGGTGTTATTATTCCGCTGTTTAATTTTGAAGAAATCTGTTTTTCAATTTCCGTTTTATGAACTGGTGGAAATCTATATTGGCGCGTATTTATAGGTATATCATCGGTTGTATGGATTTTATGTTGAATTAATGGGGTTGCTTCCAATTTGTCACCCGGTAGGTGAAAGCAATCAGGAAATTCTTCTATCAAATCTATTACATGTTCCCTTTCTTCCGAATTCAAGTGTTCCAAACGTAATTTGCTCAAAATTCTAGTGACTCGATTGTCATTCTGCAATGGTTCCGGATTTTCCAAATCAGAGCTGATATCGGAATAATTATCTTCTTCTGGAAAATTGTGGTATTCGAATGGGTAAATCTCTTGTGGAGGAATTTCTATTTCGATATCTTTATCAAGGGTATTTATAGCTAGGACATGGCATACGCCCTGATGTACACTAACTGCTGCTTCCCCAATGTAAATTCCATCTTTGATTGGTAATTTTGGCAGGTAACCCTCTTTTAAATTGGAATTGATGACATCGATGGTTATGGGTTGACGAGTACGTGCTTTCAAGAGTAGTATTCGTGATTTTGGATAGCGTGGTAAATTCGCGTTCGGCTTTTCACCAATAAATTTAAACGGCTTAATCGGTTCTGATTTCGTTACTAATGTTTTATGTGCAAATGAAATTTCGGCTTGCTCCTGTCGCAAGTAGGCTTTACCTAATATTCCGTCGCATTTAAGAGGAAACGATGATTTGACCACGTGAAATTTTACAGGCTGACCCAAAAGTGTAACTGTTGTTGTACCAATTGTTTCGAGGCCTTCTGGTGTTATTCCGACTATTGTAATAGACTCGTCCAGATTTACGTCCAAATCTACATGTAATGCATTTAATTTGGCCAGGTTAATGTCCGCGCTAGTATCTATCAAAAGTCGAGTATAACCTTCGCGGAATTCATTTGCTTGCACTTCTACGAGCGGTGATTCCTGCTGACGCGAGTAAGAGAAGAACGCTCGTGGTTCTCCAAGGTCCCGACCTTGTGGTGACGCTCTTGACTCGGATAACTCGCTGTTGCGTCTCTCCAGCGAGTCATTTCGGAGTTTAAATTACCGTTGTCTAATTGATTTGGCGATTGGGATCGAAACTGAACGGTTTTATGCACTGGCGAACTTGATCTTGATGTATTCTTCCGTGGGAATGGGGGAGGGGATTCTGAGCGGAATTCATTAGGTTTTCGGAATGGAGAGGGTGATCTCGGTTCACGTTTATATGGCGAATATGGAGAAGACTCAGGTGAGACGGGATATGGTGGATTCATGGTACGCGGGTTTGAAACAGATTCGTGATTGTTGCATCGTATGTTATACGGACAGGAATAGATAGGGTTGTAGGCCATGGAAGGACAGCAAAAATGCGAGTAGTGTGATTGGCATGGCTGATATGGAGGAAATGGGTATTTATATTGGTTTTGTGGGAAAGTTTCGGGATAATGTTTTAAGATACCCGTGGGTGATTTCGACCGATCAGAGGGACCAGGGATAGGACTAGGGCTCCTTGATTTTTCGTCTCGATAGTTTCTATGGTTCTCGAATCGTGATTCTACAGGTTTCGGGTTTACATCGGAATCGAAGTTGGAATTACGTGATACCATTAAACGCGGTGTTGGCAGTCCAGGAATTATTCCCGCTTTCATGCGTGTTTCTATCCGTGTTGCAATTCTTACCGCACTGTCTAAGGTTTTTGGATCACGAGCATCTACAGCGTAAGCTATTTCGTCTGGCAGGCCTCGTATAAATGCATCTAATGCACACTCCTCGATAGGCGCATACATTCGCTCCGCGTCACTGCCGTGTTTGTCATCCAATGCCGTGCGAGCACCATTTAGCAAAATATTTAATCTATCGGAAAAGTCATTCACGGTTTCGCCCCTGTTCATCCGGATCATTTCTATTTCATGGTGATAATACGAATAAGATTTTCCAGGCGCGAATCTTTCTTTTAAATGTTTCACTAAATCGTCTAATTTATTAAAAGTTTTCCCCCAGGTACTATCTCTAGCTGCTCCTTGTAGTTTGCCTATTACTGCCTTAATAAACGAACCCTCTAAAGCGGGTGGTACAAAAACAGACCCATTTTGTACATCCTGTAAAAAGTTTTTGAGCGGAATATTTTTTCCATCGAAAAACGGAATATTTAGTGTACTATGTTGAACTGTGAAACATTCTGCCATAGAAGCCATCATAGAATTAGTAACATTTAGATCCACAGCAGTTAAATTTGCTCCCTTAGACGCGTTCGCGCTTCGAGCTGCGGTTTCGTTCGGATTCATTTTTAATTATGGAGAAAAAGAAATTTTGTACTATTTGTAAAATAGAAGACAAGAATGAAATGGGTATATCAAAGATATTGAAATTGTCAATGTTCAATCCTTTTCTCGACAAGTAACAGTTCAATAAAATCACAAATCAAGATAAAAATATATACATATATCAATAGCAATGAATGTCAAATATACATATATCAAATATATCAAAACATCAATACATCAATACATGATAATAAATCAGCAATCAATTTATATAAGACACAGAAAATTCAGGAAAACAATATTTTTACGATATCATGGAACCTTCCCTTACGAACATCTAGTGTATATGCCAAAGGTAATTAACGAGCTCCTGAATCGTAAGCACAATAGAAGAAAAGTTTATAAAACAGGGTTATACTTTTAAATCAAGAATCTCAATTGAAAATTTTGAAATCGGACATCCTTATTATATTCAAATTTCGATTTAACAGATCGTATCCCACTTCTGACACCAGTTTTAGCTGTTACGTGCGGCGCTGTATTTTCCGCGTGCCGTCCGCCGTCGAGCGGGTGCCGACGGACGGTAGACTCCGCGCGTTCTAGCTAATACGAAACGAATCGCACGCGGGTTTCCGCGTTTAACTCTAATAAAATTTTGTTACTCTCCCCAGCCTAAGGCGAGGAGAGGACAGGATGGATGGGTCGATCTGTCGAGACCAGTACAGGTCTATGTGAATCGAAACTTGATGTTTAGGATATGGATGTCTAGGTTTAATGAATTGAATTTAGACTTTCTTTAATTAGGTATGACAATAGAAAAATATATATATTCAAAATGTGTGCAGTTTAGTTTGAGTTTGAGGTTTCTGTACAAATGTTTGTATAATGAACAGGGGTGCGCAATGCTACAAAGTTTTGGGTGGTGAAACTGTCTCCTTGCAGTATCGGTTGGGTTTTGAGGGTATGGTCCCAAAACGAGAGACTCGTTTAAAACCCGCCCTTAACAGGGAGGAGAGAATTTCCCATTTACAGAAATTATTATATACTTCCGAAATCAGAGCTCGTCAGTGTAACAGAATTACCAAAAAGTCGTATTCGATTTAGGGAAAATCCCACGACCCAATGGATCAATCAGAATGCGACTAGCAAAATAAAATGTTTCATGTATATGGAACTCACCCTGATAGTTTTGATTATAAGTATGTAGATCGTTCCGTCCTTTTTCGTTGTCCTAATCTGGCTGTGAACCGGATGCTGAGAGAAGGTTGGAAAGTTAGATTTCTTCTTACACTGTTGCGAACTCGCAAATGTTATATCACGAATTTAGATTTAAACTATATTTAATGATAAATTAGATTGAGTTTAGCTACAATTATAACGCGTGGTACTATAATAAAAGAAACAAAGAAATGAAAGGAATATTAATTTAACGTGAAAAACTAAGTCCTTCGGATCACAATATGTTAACCGAACTATGCTTAAATAGAGAATCTAAGATTCACTATATACGTTTTCACGGACTACCGTCTACACACCTCGTGACTGATCAGACAATAGTGGCGAGTCGAGCTCGTCTTTTGACTTTTATTAACTTTGGGTGTTCGGAGGTGATAGACCTTACCCATGATCACGTTTTGCAGAGTTCGATTCTTGGAGATGTTTCGAAATTTTTCCATCCTTCTTTCCATCCGGGCTCACAGGTCAATCGCCGTTAATTCGCAAGTCGCAAATCGCAATTCGCGGAACCGGATGGTCTGTATGACCACGAATCGAAACCATATCCGCTGAGTTAAGGTGTTTTGTTCAGATCGCTAATTTCCAGCCGGTTGTAACGCCGTAGTCTTTTATATTACTGTCGGAATTCTCAGAATGCAGGAGCATTCTTACATTAGCGGAATTCGAATTGTCTTTCTTCTACGCACATTTGCTTACAATTAGGGGAAAATCCCAAAATACCGATGGTATTTGCAAATATAGAGTAGAAGGAAGAAATGAAAAAGAAATTAAATTTAAAGAAGAATTAAAGAAAAAGATTCGGTTTCGGGACGTAACACCATTGTCTTCTCCCCCTTTCCAAGTGACACCACTGACTTAGTGGTCCACGAGCTACTAGGAAAAAAAATGACGAACAAAATTTGTTTTTCTTTCCCACTTCTCAAAAAGGTTCCCTATCACTGTCCTAAACGGTTAAGAGTCCAAGAAGATATTACACGCGAAAGTTAAATGTCATCAGACTGTGCAAAATATGCAACTAGTTTAATGCGCTTTTGTGCATTGTTACGTCATAAAAGTGCAACTGCACCTTGTTTTTTAAATGAAGAACTATGTTTTAACTGCAGCAATCGATGCAGTTTCTTTTGCTGTACATGAACGTATCATTGTACTAATGTCCCAAACTTATTCGTTAAGAAGTTGTCGAAGGAAAAGTTTTGACTTGTGGAAGGAGCAGTATTAGCGTTAGTTGGACTCCGATTTGTAAAAAAAAAACGAAAGCTAGTGCTATTGCCGATTAAGATATTTGTTTCGATTATCCTTGCAGCTTCAGTGTCGTTTTCATTCCATTTGCCAAACAAAATAAATAAAATCATTAATTATAAATGCCATGACTTCGGAGCATTGCATCGTTAAACGGTCGTACATGAGACATAAATGGTACAAGTGGAAAAAAAACATTGTAATAGAACACGATGTAGGTATTTCGGATAGTTGCCGAGGGAGAAGAGATA
This sequence comes from Cerceris rybyensis, assembly GCA_910591515.1. Classification (NCBI taxonomy): domain Eukaryota; kingdom Metazoa; phylum Arthropoda; class Insecta; order Hymenoptera; family Crabronidae; genus Cerceris; species Cerceris rybyensis. Next base: position 4,023,338 of record OU342791.1, read on the forward strand.
ACTTCCTAACGAATAAGTTTAAGACATAAATATGTCAGTACTTTATATAGAGCTCAAGAAATTGCATCAATTGGTGCAGTCGAAAACATATGTTTCCATTTTACAAAAGGGAAATTGTAGTTTTCTGGTGCACACATGTACAAAAGTATATGAAAATTACTTTTAACACCTTCTATTCTCAACCGTTTATGGGGTACATTTTGTATACATATGTTGAGACTGACATAGTGAGGTTCCTATACATGGGCTACAGAACTGTTGCTGGCCAAGGTAAAGGATTCGCGTGGTATGAATTACGGCAGTGAGTCAAGCTACTTGATCATTTCGGCGTCCCTCGAGCAATCCCGCCTGCTTCTCCCAACCGTTCTGTTTCGCCCAACCAAGCTTGTCTTGCCTTTCACCTCGCAGGCTCGGCTCTATTGGCGCCAGTGATGCCAGAACGAGGATACTCGGATCCGACTCTTACCCCCTCTTTCATCTACAGTATTCCCCTACTGGCTTCTTCCGTTCACACGCGCGTTACCTCTACTATCGTACCACTACCATGTCCGTGTGCGCTGCTAATGCGCTTGCGCCAGCCACAATCTATTTTTAACACTGCATCGCGATTGACTTTACGGTGACGAAACTGAGAATCGATGATCGAGCGTATGAATCGCAATCTGGAGCTCTCCTTCGTGTCCCCACATAGCGATTTTTATTTTTATTTTTAATTATTTCCCTAAACACATTTTGTAGCCTATACAAATAAGTTTTCTTATAATATAAACAAATGCAGTCAAGATTTTAATTGCAATAAAGTTTAATAAAATATTGATATTACTACAAATTATTTTTAAAAATTATTTTCCTAATCACATTTTGTAGCCTTTAGAAAAATGTGAAATATAGAAACTATCTTAAAGCACACATATTTAATTTCCACAGAAACGTATAATTGCTGTAAAAATTGCATTATTAAAAATTGGTACGTAAGAACTGATTGTTGACATTTATTTGGACGAATTCTAAAATGTGGAAATACAGAAAGTGTTTATTAATTTTTTAAACAAACGGTTTATTATTTGTCAAATATGTAAATAATATTGTACTGGCTGGATCGTGACTGCGAATATGCCATTCGATAGCCTATCCAAAAAAAACCCTTCATGCCAAGTTTTAACCCCCTGGCACTTCTATAAGGCTAGTTATGGGGAAAAATTGAAAAATCCGTTTTTGACCATTTTTTCCTCGTTAATATAAATTGGAAAATGTGATTGAAAAAAATCACACATATTCGTGGTATAGGATCACGTATTTGAGAATTTTTTTGAATTTTTTGGTTTGTGCGTTTTTGCATAAAAAATTAAAATCGTGAAAAAAAATGAAAAAAATGTTAATTTTATAGCGAAGTTTCAGAGTGACACCTCTGGATTTCATTTTGTAACAAGGTATAATTACTATTAATATGCATGATTTTTTTTCAGATTTTTATTCCCGTGCAATTTTGCAATTGACGGTTATCAAGCCGTCAATTGCACTTTTTAGCAGCGACAGGAATTCTTCGTTCCTTACAAGAGAGCACCCCAACTGTCCGACTTCGATTTTAACGAGGCTTTGCAAGATGATAGCATGTAGGTCCCTAATGATATGTGTAAAATATTAGCCGTAGTTATGCAGTAGTTTTAAAAATATAAGCGATTAAAGTTCGTACCTGTTTGTATTAAATTATAAAATATGTATCTGTCTGATATACATATAGTAATATCCCCTCCTCTACTAATAATTATGAAACGAAGACTTTATTTTTCCATATTTATGAAAAACTAACTGGTAACAGCATGTTTTTTTTTTCTAAATGATTCAGAATATATTATTCTATTACAATGTAGTTTTTCGTTTCAACGTTGTTTATTTTCGCCACAATAAAAATTAATATATACTACTTTCCCACGCTTTTCGAATGCAGTGTGTACAAAAGTATCATTTTTAATTGCAATTATTTAGCGTATAACGTGGTGAACGGTAATCAAATTTCACTATCGTATGTATTACATATCTATTTATATATAGTTCAAGTTTGAACAACTTCTTGTTTATTTCGAATCATGAGACTGTTACATACGGCCCTGAGTCTAAGAAATTTAGACTCTCCAACTCGGGGCCGGAAATCTACCACTTGTGCAGCCGGACCCCTCGATCAGTCTCAAAGTCGCTCTGTTTGCTTAGAATAATTACGTTAGGAAATAGGAACTCGAACAGGCGAATGACCTCTTAACAGTAAGACACCTTTTCTATTACATCCCTCGGGAAATTCTTGGAAATAGAAGCACCCCACCACTTTTTCGACCTATAAAAGATCGACTGCAGTTCATGTCATGGGCTTAGTTCACTGTAAGATCGTCACGTTGTTACACCGATTAAACTACGCGTATAGATCTAATCGTTAGACGAAACTTAGAGTTCTCGCTACGATATAACCATATAGAATACGCGTAAAGTCCGCGATATCTATTAGGCATTTCTGTTCTAATACCCCGCATTTCCTCAGTGCGTCAAAATAGAGAGTAGTGCAACTAGGTGCGTGCGAACACATTACACGACTCCACGTAACACCTTTGCACCACACACATACAGTACACTTAAACTGTAACCAGCCATTTATACGAAAATATAACTTGTTCGAGTTTTGATCACTTCGGGTTTAAATCCTTTACGACTACCTATTAGAAATCTCCAGCCTGCGATTCCACAGCAATACATCTTTACCGCTCGAGGTGTATTGCAACAATTATAAAGTTACGTCAGCCTTACTAACATTCCTGTGGCATCTTGTGTTAATCACACGAGAAAGTCCATAAGTGTTCCAACCTCCTGTGGCATCTTGTGTTAATCGCACGAGAAAGTCCATAAGTGTTCCAACCTCCCGTAGCACCTCGTGTTAATCGCACGAGATAGTCTACAAGTGTTCCAACCTCCCGTGGCATCTAGTGTTAACCATACACCGGAAAGTCCACAAGTGATTCAACTTCCTACGGCTATCTCGTGTCTCCTATACACGAGATTGTTCGGTACTAACAACTTCTAAAAACCAACATCCAAACGAACACTCTACCTTATTCTTTTACCTCGGCCACTCGCAACGCTCCTGGCCCTGGCACGTAACAAGACAACTACCTTAAGTCGAAAAAAAGGAATAAAATAGGAGCTGATCTCCTAAATTCCATCTGTGTGGTGCGCACATCACTCAAAGCTAGACAGCAGTCTAGTCGCACTATGTCTATCGATGATAGACATTTAAGACTAATGTCAGGAGCAAACTTATATGCAAGTTCGCCGTGTGCACGAAACACGCAACTGTTGACATTGCACACAACGGCGAACTTGTAAATAGATTGTGATTTGTGTATAATGTGTATCTGTGATCGTGACTGTATTAGTGTTTGTTATTGTGTTTGCGATTGTGATTAATAGTGTTTAAAATAGTAGTATATAAGTATTGTTTGTAGTGTCAGTGCCATTATACAGTAGAGTTCCGCTAAGAGCGCCCCTAGGGGCTGTAGGGGAAATAATTCCGAGAAATCTCTGTCCCCACTACCGCACTAGCTCGAATTGTTACCCGAGTGTCTCTTACGAGCACATAAGGTTTGTACTTTTAAATAGTTGAGAGTGGGGGACACTCTTCGCACGCATTGAGGGGTAGGCGCTCTTAGCGGATACGCTCTTAGCGGAACTCTACTGTATTAATAATAAGTGTACATAATTTAGTAGCATGGTATTAATTAAATAATTTATAGTATTTTATATTTTTTATATTATATTTTCATAGTATTTTATAATTTATAGTTATTTATATTATTTTATATAATAAATATAATTTATTCTAATTTTCCAGGAATACCGAGAAGCAAAAAAAATTAGAACACCATTACAAAAAGAAGTAAGTTTCTATTAAAATCAATACTTCATTGAACTTTATTACAGCTGAAATCGTGACTGATTTTGTATTTTTTTTGTTATAGGACGATATTTTATCTGGAACGCATCCGTCTTGGAAGAAAGGAAATATCGAGAAAAACGATGAAACTGGACAATTATTGCGAAAAAATAATTTGTAGTAATATCAATATTTTATTAAACTTTATTGCAATTAAAATCTTGACTGCATTTGTTTATATTATAAGAAAACTTATTTGTATAGGCTACAAAATGTGTTTAGGGAAATAATTAAAAATAAAAATAAAAATCGCTATGTGGGGACTCGAAGGAGAGCTCCAGATTGCGATTCATACGCTCGATCATCGATTCTCAGTTTCGTTGCCGTAAAGTCAATCGCGATGCAGTGTTAAAAATAGATTGTGGCTGGCGCAAGCGCATTAGCAGCGCACACGGACATGGTAGTTGTACGATAGCAGATGTAACGCGCGAGTGCACGGAAGAAGCCAGTCGGGGAATACAATAAGTCGGAGTGGTGGTATCACGCTTTCCGGCCAGTATGAAAAGCACAAGCGCAGAAACAGCGCACACGGATATAGTAGTGGTACGATAGCAGAGGTAACGCGCGTGTGAACGGAAGAAGCCAGTAGGGGAATACTGTAGATGAAAGAGGGGGTAAGAGTCGGATCCGAGGATCCTCGTTCTGGCATCACTGATTGGCGCGAGCGTGGCAGCATACTGGGACGTCATTCGCAGGCCCGTGAAACTCTTATGGGACAACTCGGTCGTCGATTCGCAGCGCCACCTGTTATCCGGGGATAAGAACTAACCCTGTATCTTCGATCATATTCTATGGCCAACAAGCTACGCCGGCAATGATGATGGCGCAAATTACGAAATATAATAAATTATAAAGAACATTAAAAAAATAAAGGTTTTGTGTAATCCCTTCTGTTCCTAGTTCCCACCTAAACGTAGTTTAGCGTAAAAGATGCAGGGAAACGCGTGAAATTTACTCTTCCTCTACTTTTACTCTATCATTACACTTACTCTTACTCTTGTTTTACTCTCGCCTCACTGTGGCCTATACTAGCTATTAGTTTGCTTAATTTTACTCGATTCTACTTGACCTGACCCTTGTTGCATTATTACACCACATATTGGCTTCATTTTTCGTTACATTCTTACTTTACTCCGGCATTACTCTTGCCTTACTCCCGACTTACTCCCGCTCCATTCAGCCCTATTCTAACTGTTATTTTACTTGTCTTCAATTGATTTTAGTCCACTTTACCATTATTTCGTCGTTATATTTCATATTGACTGTGTTTTTAGTGTATTACAGCTTTACTCCCGCTTTACTCTCGATTTACTCCCGACTTACTCCCGCTCTATTCAGCCCTATTCTAACTGTTATTTTACTTGTTTTCAATTGATTTTAGTCCACTTTACCATTATTTCGTCGTTATGTTTCATATTAACTGCCCAGACAGACTGGAATATTGCAGCAATATTGCAGCAATATTGCGAATCTTGCACAATATTGGCAACATTGCAGTGGCAATATTGCAGCGGAACATTGCCGCAACATTGCTGCAACATTGCAGTGGCAATAATGCAGCGCAACATTGCCGCAACATTGCCGCAACATTGCCGCAATATTGCCGCAACATTGCACAGTGGAACGAATCGACCATCTAGGTGGAAAAAAATAATAACTCGACAACCGTTCATTTCAGAGAAAAATGTTTTATACAAAAATTTCATAATATCGTGGAAAGAATATTGGTGTTATACTAATTTTTTTTTTATATTTCTTCAATGTTATTTAAAGATCAACTTAATGTTTTATACAAAAATCGGTAGATTTTTTTATAGACGTTCATTGTACAGGAAAAATAAAGAAACTTTTGTATAAGACATTTTCTTATTGGACTTTATATTAAAAAGATATTTAATGAACAAGATCCTACAAAAGCCTTTTTCGATAGGCGGACTGTCCAGCAAACATTCAACAGCTATAACAAAGAATTGCATAGATATGCGCACAAAATCTTTGCGTTAATTACTTCTACATAGTCTAAGGAATATACCTGCGAAGTTTCAGCCAGGTACTTTTCGGTACTTTTTACTTATTCAATGTTTAAGTGGACCGTGTACCGTGATTTTCACCATAATTACCCAGACAGACTGGAATATTGCAGCAACATTGCTGCAACATTGTCGCAACATTGCAGCAACATTGCAGCAACATTGCAGCAACATTGCCGCAACATTGCCGCAACATTGCCGCAACATTGCCGCAATATTGCTGCAACATTGCAGTGGCAATATTGCCGCGGGAACATTGCAATGGCAACATTGAAATGTATGCTCAACATTGATGAATATATCCCATTATAGGGGCAAACACTCAATGCTTTTTAAGATATTTGCAATTAAAGTTTCATTGCCATATTTAAGTGGAACTGTAGAACGTAACATCAAGAGCTGCCGTAGCGTAGCGGCAACGTTCTGGGTTCGCACGGAAAAGACTAGGGTTCGAATCCCATCGTGGGTAAAAAAGGTAGGAGTAAGTAAGAAAAAAAAATCCCATTGCAAAGAGTGCCTTTCCCAGTCCAAAACTAGAATAAATCGTTCGAGAATTCAAGAACATCCTGTTATCCGATGACACCGATGGCAATTCGGAACAAATAAACAAGATAATATAATTATTAACATCAAGCGTAAACTCAGTAACAAATCAATATTACTTTGTTTTTTTTAAATTCAAAATGTTTTTTTTTTCTATTGAATAAATGCAATTATCACAAATAAATGTCTGTTCATCCAACCAATATTCCAGCAATATTGCTACAACGTTCGCAATATTCCCGCAACGTTCGCAATATTCCTGCAACGTTCGCAATATTCCTGCAATATTCCTGCAATATTCCCGCAACGTTCGCAATATTCCTGCAACGTTCGCAATATTGCTGCAACATTCGCAATGTTGCTGCAATGTTGCTGCAATATTCCCGGCAATATTGCTGCAATATTCCTGCAAGCTACAAAGAGGCGGACATAGGAATATTGCAGCAATGTTGCAGCAATGTTGTGTCAATATTCCCTGCAACGTTTAATGTTGCACGGCAATATTGCTGCAATATTCCAGTCTGTCTGGGTGTGTTTTTAGTGTATTTCAGCTTTACTCCCGATTTACTGCCGCTCTATTATTATATTCGGTGCACTGTGCTCTGGTGTGCCTATTGTGTCTCTTATTGAATTCCATTATCACTATACTTTTGCTTTACCCTTGTGTTACTGTGACTTTATTGCTTTATTATGCCCGCACCCGTACACCGACCGCACTCATGGTCTATTCTTCCTTTAACGTCCTTGCACCGTTACCTGCGTTTTATGTCGACCTGCCGTTACTATTGGATTACCTAAAACAACTATTACCATTTTTTTGCACAAACCTGAGCATAGTTTTACCGTTACTCTACTACTTTACTGTTTCCACATTGTTGCACATAATTTAATCATCATTTACTGTTGCGCGTCTTACTCTTGCCGTATTCTGGCTATAATTTTATTTTTTATTTATGGTAAGGGCAGTACCGCTTGCTAGGATTTCAGTTTGTACATTGCAACTCGCGAGTCCCTGTTCATTTGAGGCAATTTTTTGTACTGTAACCATTTACATGATCTCTTTTTACTTTCCTTTTGAACATCGAATTCGTCTCGACCCAATCTGTGGAAAGCTACTTCTGCTTTATAACACAGTGGTAGGGATACGTATCTACGCAGTCTACGCAGGCGCGATCAACTGCAGTAGGTCGATGGGGCACATAACCTGGTCATTCGCAGGGCTGTGAAACTCAATGTAAAACTTTTGGTCGCCGTTGCCGCAGCGCCGCCTGTTATCCTGGGATAAGAACTACAGCGCAACTAGCGCCACCTGCAGCACGATCATAGAACTAAATAGGTGAACGGGGCAAGGGGGGCGGCTTTCAAATATAGGCGGTTCCTCTAAACGTACAATGTTATTTTTTTCTTATTTAGGTGTTAAAAAAAAATACGCAAAATATATATGTACATTGATTTATTTTCGTTAGATTTGCATATACACTTACACATACATCTCCTAACACTTATTTACGATTGTTGTAACTTTTACACTGCACTGAACTGTTTATAACACTTCTTCTTGATCCATATTGCTATCTGAAACAGAAGACAGTAAACAAATTAGAACACAGTAAAAAAAGTATTGGTATAAAGAACAGTATGAATGGTTTGGATTTATATTATCTTTTTTGTTGATGATCCGCATCCTCGGAAGCACATTACCAATCTGCATGGATGCCACATGTGGGATCTGTAACAACACGCGTTACAAGATTAATTTCGTCAATATCTTAAGAACGTCTTAAGAACAAATTCGTACTGATACTCTACGGAAAGCGAGTAGGCAGAAAACATACCTAATTATTCGAGTATCTTCTGTTAAGGTTATGTGCCCCATCGAACTACTGCAGTTGATCGCGCCTGCGTAGACTGCGTAGATACGTATCCCTACCACTGTGTTATAAAGCAGAAGTAGCTTTCCACAGATTGGGTCGAGACGAATTCGATGTTCAAAAGGAAAGTAAAAAGAGATCATGTAAATGGTTACAGTACAAAAAATTGCCTCAAATGAACAGGGACTCGCGAGTTGCAATGTACAAACTGAAATCCTAGCAAGCGGTACTGCCCTTACCATAAATAAAAAATAAAATTACAGCCAGAATACGGCAAGAGTAAGACGCGCAACAGTAAATGATGATTAAATTATGTACAACAATGTGGGAACAGTAAAGTAGTAGAGTAACGGTAAAACTATGCTCAGGTTTGTGCCAAAAAATGGTAACAGTTGTTTTAGGTAATCCAATAGTAACGGCAGGTCGACATAAAACGCAGGTAACAGTGCAAGGACGGTAAAGGAAGAATAGACCATGAGTGCGGTCGGTGTACGGGTGCGGGCATAATAAAGCAATAAAGTCACAGTAACACAAGGGTAAAGCAAAAGTATAGTGATAATGGAATTCAATAAGAGACACAATAGGCACACCAGAGCGCAGTGCACCGAATATAATAATAGAGCGGGAGTAAATCGGAAGTAAAGCTGAAATACAGCAAAACCACAGTTAACATCAAACATAACGGCGAAATAATAGTAAGGCGGACTAAAATTAATCAAAAACAAGTAAAATAACAGTTAGAATAGGGCTGAATGGAGCGGGAGTAAGTCGGGAGTAAATCGAGAGTAAAGCGGGAGTAAAAGTGAAATACACTAAAAACACAGTTAATATGAAACATAACGTCGAAATAATGGTAAAGTGGACTAAAATCAATTGAAAACAAGTAAAATAACAGTTAGAATAGGGCTGAATAGAGCGGGAGTAAGTCGGGAGTAAATCGAGAGTAAAGCGGGAGTGAAGCTGTAATACACTAAAAACACAGTTAATATGAAATATAACGACGAAATAATGGTAAAGTGGACTAAAATCAATTGAAAACAAGTAAAATAACAGTTAGAATAGGGCTGAATGGAGCGGGAGTAAGTCGGGAGTAAGGCAAGAGTAATGCCGGAGTAAAGTAAGAATATAACGAAAAATGAAGCCAATATGTGGTGTAATAATGCAATAAGGGTCAGGTCAAGTAGAATCGAGTAAAATTAAGCAAACTAATAGCTAGAATAGGCCACAGTGAGGCGAGAGTAAAACAAGAGTAAGAGTAAGAGTAATGATAGAGTAAAAGTAGAGGAAGAGTAAATTTCACGCGTTTCCCTGCATCTTTTACGCTAAACTACGTTTAGATGGGAACTAGGATCAGAAGGGATTACACAAAACCTTTATTTTTTTAATGTTCTTTATAATTTATTATATTTCGTAATTTGCGCCATCATCATTGCCGGCGTAGCTTGTTGGCCATAGAATATGATCGAAGATACAGGGTTAGTTCTTATCCCCGGATAACAGGTGGCGCTGCGAATCGACGACCGAGTTGTCCCATAAGAGTTTCACGAGCCTGGTCATTCGCAACCAGGGGGTCCAAGCTTATATGGGAGTACGGATACAAAGTTTTAAAGGAATAGTTCACCTATGAACTGTAGATGGCAGTAGTTTCAGCGGAATCAGTGCCATCTATAACGAATTCGAAATGGCGAAAGCTGGCGGGCTGCATAAAATTCGAAAGCTTTACTTCTGATTGTGAGCTGGCTCGAGAAGAGTCTGCTCTTCAATTCAGAATGGTTTTGTGTAGTGTAAAGAATTGTGTATCATCCGGTAAAGTATTTTACTTTCCACGCAGTGATGATACAAGGCGTTCAAAGTGGATAGTTGCTTGCGGTGATCCAAATTTGTTTAATTTACAGGCGACAACTCTGGACGCAAAGGGGATCTGCCCGAGGCACTTTGAGGAGCGACTTTTATTATCCAGCAGACTATGTAATACGGCAATACCTACATTATATTTACCAGGTACAACTATATTTTATACTCCGTAATATCTATTCTATTTCCTAAGATAACGAGGTGGGGTTCGTATGAGAAAAGAAAAATTGTTATACACAATACCCGCAGTGCATAGAGACCCTCGGATTAAAATTTCAAATTCGCATAAAATTTGGAACAAGATTAATTTCGTCGATGTTTTGCTTCCGAAAAATGTGGTTTTGGCAATTGATTTATTACGCGGTTAAGTGAATATGATTTCGTTATTATGTGTTTGTTTGAAGGTATAATATTAGAATGTATTATTCAGAAAATTGTTTTTTTGTTTTAGCAACATCGAGCAGAGCTGCTTCATCAACGGAGGAGATTTTCGAATCTGACTCTACGCAGTTAGCAGAATGTAAGTATATAAATCAATATTAATTGTAAAGCATCAAAGTAAATTTCATAGTATGACGGATTTTCCGAACGCCTTAGACTTCTAATTAGCATTAAAAGGAAATAGACCAACGGACAAAAACCAGATGTATCAGGAGAAAGTGGTTCTACACTTGAAACCACTCAAAACATCTGAGTGCATTCTTTTGGGCTTTATGAGCCAGATGTGGGAGAAAACGGTAAGACACAACTGGACATAACGATCGAAAGTGCAGGGTTGAAAATGCCGTTCTCTCCTTAAAAATGTATATGTATTTTTTTAGCGATGTTTTTATACGAGTTTTCAACAATTACTTATTAGTTATTAATTATTGAGTAAGCAACTGTCGTGTAGAAACATGTTAGAGTAATAGTATATTTCTCTTAAATATATAATAATAATATTATTTATTGATTGTTATTATTATATATGACAATATTATTATATATTTTTTAGAAATAATAATAATAACATTCTTATTGTCACTGAGAATTTAAATCTCGCGCTCAATGTGATCGGAAAGATCACGTGAATAACCATGTGACCGGGCATCGATTTACTTCCGCTTCCATTATTATTCCATGCGATTTTGATGATATTTTTGTACATTATTTTTGTCAATTCTCTAATTAAGTGGATACCGTTTTATGTTCCATTACTCATATTTATTTTGTTATGACAGCTACATCTGGAATGGAAGCAGGAGAATGCAGTAACGCCGAGGGAAAATTAAAGAAAAATCCAAAGAAAAGGAAATATGGTTAGTATCACATCATATGATCTAAAACTGTAAAATAATATAAAATTAATTTTAACTTATCGCAGAAATGTATTCCTTTCGCCGTATCACAGCACTGATTGTAGCGTAATATTTATTTCATATATATTATTAATTGAGTATTATTTTCTCATCTTAGAATCTATCGTGAAACTGTTTGGCGCAACGAGGGAGAAGCGGCTCAGCGAACTGGACAAGAAGATGTACGCTGCAATCACCACATTAACTGGGGAAGTGCGGCGACTGAGAAGACGTAATTTATGTTATAAGGAAAGAATATTAGATGCTGCAAGATGCTCCAACAATAATTTGGATGAGAAGTACCAGTGTCTGCCAGAGGCGATGAAGCAACTTGTAGCATCTAATATACGTAATATTAATAAAAATAGATATTCGCGACACTTTACAACCGATGATAAAGTGCTAGCGTTATCTATTATGAAAAGATGTTCTGCGAGTGGTTATCGATTTTTATCAAAATTACTAATTCTTCCGTCTTTGGAAACAATTAGGAAATTTATGGCTGGGTTTAACATTAATGCGGGAATGCATGATTTTGTTTTCATAAATTTAGAAGCACAAATGCAATATTACAGTGATAAAGATCGATGCGCAGTTCTTCTTTTCGATGAAATGAAGTTAACTCCATCATTATCATATGATATGTATAATGATGAAGTTATCGGATTTTCCGATAATGGAACGGTACGGCAGTCAATTATTGCTGACCACGTTATGGTGTGGATGCTGAAAGGCATAAGCGAGCCTTGGAAGCAACCAGTTGCTTTTTCATTTTGTAAAGGCACTACGCCGTGGGAAGATATTTCCCTTCTTTATAAAAAGGTAGTTAGGAAATGCCATGAAGTAGGCATTAATGTAGTAGCATCTGTTTGCGACCAAGGCACAACAAATGCCAAAGCTTTAAAGCATTTATTATTAGATTCCCGCCGTGCCTCATTTCATGCCGGCAATGAAACACACGATAATGTAGTTGTCATTGATGGCAGTCGTATCGTTCCACTCTATGATGTTCCGCATTTGCTAAAGTGCATGAGGAATAATTTAATTAGCAAAAATTTGAAATTTACAATTAACAAGGAAGAAGGTATCGCAATGTGGAAGCACATTGAGGATGCCTTCTTTATAGATCAAAATAGGGGGCCATGTCGGCTAGCCAAAAATATTTCTTTTGCACACGTGTATCCCTCACAAACGGAAAAGATGAAAGTTTCTCTTTGTGCTCAAACTTTTAGTTTAACTTTTGGTTCTGTTATTGATACTTTTAGTAATGCAAACTATTCCAGTTTGTGCGGGACGAAAAAGATGCCATCCGATGGAATTTATACATCGCGATTGTCTTTTTTTAAATGAATTATTCCATTCATTGAATTATAAAACAGGTGCGAAGGAAATGTTATCTGCTGAAAAGAATATCGAGATATGGAATAATGCTATAAATGTCTTTAATTCAATGGCATTTATAAAAAGGAAGCCGGCGGATAAAACCCATCCAGACTTTTTAAAAAACTGGATCCATACTTTACATGGATTCAAGATTTTAAAAACCTGCTTGGAGGAATTGGAATTCGAGTGCTTTGAGACCAAAATTTTTAATCAAGATAGTTTAGAGAATTTTTTTGGTTTAGTTCGTCAACATAGATGTCGCGATATTAATCCTAATTGTTTAAATTTTATCAATACATATAAAACTTTACTATTAAATAATTGTTCAAGTAGCTTAAATTCTAAATGCACTAATTGCGAACCAGACGAATCAGCCGGCTTTCTTTCCGATCTCAAAAGATTTATTTGTGCTCCTGTCGCAAGTGGTAAAAATAATATTAACATTCCAGATCTGCCAGAACCAGACATGACTTTTTCTTGCAATAATCATTTCGGCCTATTTCGTACCAAAATTTTACCAAACATTTTAAAAAAATATAAAGCATGTCTGGTCTGTTCACAAAATGTATCGCGACAGGACGATACATTTCGTGAACAAATTGAAAAAGTGGCACATCTTTGTTTTTATTATATGCCGACCATCGCCCACCTACAAAATTTATTATGCACTTTAGTACATAACATTATAAAATATATTAATTTCGAATTTGTACCGTGCGAGCACGTCAATGTATTGCGATCGACCGTTGTTGAAGAGTTCACGCGTTATAATATTAGAGAATATGTTTCCCTTATAAATAAAATTTTACATGGCCGTATAGAATTACCGAAGGATCATGATACTTTGATGCTGCACGCACGACATATTTGTGATCGTTAGGCTAAATAATTTTAAAATGTATTATATATTACGTTCATAATTTTAAAATAAACTTTTATAATACATAATTTTAAAATAAAATTGTATAATTCATAATTTTAAAATAAAATTGTATAATTTATAATTTTAAAATAAAATTGTATAATTCATAATTTTAATTTTGTGTTATCCTTTTTCCCTTAAAAAAAAAGAATATGAAAATGGTTGCGCGGGTGCGCATGTCCATGTAGGTAGTTAAATGTGTTCGTGTGTGCATACATGTGTGTGCTCGTGTACATGTGAGCACGCGCGCACGTAGTATATGAATTATTTAGAAAAACGTCAGAAGAGGCGCTGCAATCGCGCAAAAGTAGCGACACCTACAGTTCATAGCGGGACTAAATTGTGTCCGCAAAATTAACACGGAGGCTTGGACCCCCTGTTCGCAACTAAACGCTCACGCTGGAAAGATGTGCCGCGCTCGCCGACGACTGTAAACAGATCGATGCGCGTGACGCATCGATTCAGATTATACGTCGAGAATTATGTCTTAATTACGCTTATTGTTAGTTTCCTAGTAAAGAGTAGCGAACTAGGTAATCAGGGTGGAAGGTAATCATGTTCCCATTATACACGGTTCATTTAAAAACTGAATAACTAAGAAGTACCGAAAGGTACCGGATTGGAATTTCTCATATGCATTCAGTAATTTCGTACTAATCGTTCGTCTACCTGCTCTTCTTTGTTGTACCTGCCTGAACTCTTAAAATCTATCAGCAAGACAATCGCGACGGCAACAATGTATTGTTTGATGCGAGGGCAAACGTTTTTACAACGCTGAATTTTCCATTTATTTGCGCTGGAAATTAAATTATATCGCCTGAGACTTAGATCTTTAAGACATATCTGAGCATACTTTTTTACGAATAACACTGTTATTTTATCCTGCACGCGACGTAGTGCGATCTGAAACTGTTTCTCGACGTATACAGTATTCCCTGGTTATATGCACAAGGAGGGGCCCTCGATAACTGCATCGCGAGCATCCCCACCACATAGGGGGATCCCCCTCGGCGAGCCGCCACATTCAGCGACGGGGAAGTGTAACATGATACTTTCGGATCGTGTCCATGAGCCAATACTAATCGAAGGACTGAACTTTTCCGTTTTTGATTATTTTTCGTTAAAAACTTCGCTATCGTGTTTGTGACAATTTTGTGATTAAAATGATACCAAACACGACATAATTTGAGCAACATTTACTTAATATTTAAATCGCTTATTTGCTATATAGATAATTCAAACATGTCGTGTTTGGTATCATTTTAATCAGAAAAAACTCACAAATACGTTAACGAAGTTTCCAAAACAAAAAATTTGAAAATGGAAAAGTTCAATCCTCCAATTAGTATTAACTCAGCGATAGGTTCGGGCCGGTCCCCCTGTACGTTGGGCCTCTCTGTCACTTCTACTATCTGTCTTTTTCTAAGCTCGGCACTCGGCTCGAGCCGTGAGATAAACACAGTGTTGACATTCAGCTACGACCAGTGCATATAAGTTTTGCACAGGGACTCTATAGCAGTGCATATATAGAGTTTGGTAACTATTCAATGTTTACGAATTTAGAAAGGGGTAAGCAATGGGACAATGCCCCCCCCCCCACCCCCCTCTAGAAGATGAAGGGGTTGATGGAACCGAGACTTGTCTTCGATGCACACGCGATTGACGGCGATGAGTCCGTTTCTACGAACGTTTTAAGGAGCATTCTTTGCTCCATGCACGAGCTGATGAAACAAATTTTTACGATTCCTAAAGTTTGTTAAATGCCTGTGCTATGGAGAGACACGTTCCTCAAAACGTTTGTACATACATACGAACAGAGTCATCGCTGTCACAGTTTTTATCCTTTATCCTTTGCATCTTCGACGGGGTGGTTTTTCACTGTTTTCCGCTTTTTAAATTCGCGGTCAACTTGAGCTGTATGAAAATACCGACTTGTTATTCACGTCAATAAAAGCACAGCAGTGTCGACAGGTGTGCAATGTTTAAATACACTGCGCTGTGTTTACGTCGCTGCTCCAATTGAGCGCCGAACTTAGAAAAGACAGTAAGTATAATTCAAAGCATATCGTATTGGGTATCATCTTAATCAGAAAAATTTCACAAATACGTTATCGAAATTTGCGAAAAAATGGAATATCAAAAATGGAGAAGTTTTATCCTCCGGTTTGTGAAATTTTTCTGATTAAGATGATACCCAACACGATATGGTTTGAATTATACTTACTGTCTTTTCTAAGTTCGGCGCTCAATTGGAGCAGCGACGTAAACACAGCACAGTGCATTTAAACATTGCACACCTGTCGATACTGCTGTGCTTTTATTGACGTGAATAACAATTCGGTATTTTCATACAGCTCAAGTTGACCGCGAATTTAAAAAGCGGAAAACAGTGAAAAACCACCCCGTCGAAGATGCAAAGGATAAAGGATAAAAACTGTGACAGCGATGACTCTGTTCGTATGTATGTATAAACGTTTTGAGGAACGTGTCTCTCCATAGCACAGGCATTTAACAAACTTTAGGCATCGTAAAAATTTGTTTCATCAGCTCGTGCATGGAGCAAAGAATGCTCCTTAAAACGTTCGTAGAAACGGACTCATCGCCGTCAATCGCGTGTGCATCGAAGACGAGTCTCGGTTCCATCAACCCCTTCATCTTCTAGAGTTGGGGGGGGGAGGGACATTGTCCCATTGCTTACCCCTTTCTAAATTCGTAAACATTGAATAGTTACCAAACTCTATATATGCACTGCTATAGAGTCCCTGTGCAAAACTTATATGCACTGGTCGTAGCTGAATGTCAACACTGTGTTTATCTCACGGCTCGAGCCGAGTGCCGAGCTTAGAAAAAGACAGATAGTAGAAGAGACAGAGAGGCCCAACGTACAGGGGGACCGGCCCGAACCTATCGCTGAGTTAATACTAATTGGAGGATTGAACTTTTCCATTTTCAAATTTTTTGTTTTGAAAACTTCGTTAACGTATTTGTGAGTTTTTTCTGATTAAAATGATACCAAACACGACATGTTTGAATTATCTATATAGCAAATAAGCGATTTAAATATTAAGTAAATGTTGCTCAAATTATGTCGTGTTTGGTATCATTTTAATCACAAAATTGTCACAAACAACGATAGCGAAGTTTTTAACGAAAAATAATCAAAAACGGAAAAGTTCAGTCCTTCGATTAGTATTGGCTCATGGACACGATCGGGCCGGTCCCCCTATAGCTTAGATCTCTCTGTCTCTTCTACTGTCTGTTCTTTTCTAAGTTCACGCTCGGCTGGAGCCAGAACGTAAACACAAAATAGAAACCACCACTTCGTAACTCCACAGTTTCGGTCCCGAATTCTGTGCATATATCCAGGGTTTACTGTAATCTGAATCGATGCGTCACGCGCATCGATCTGTTTACAGTCGTCGGCGAGCGCGGCACATCTTTCCAGCGCGAGCGTTTAGTTGCGAATGACGTCCCAGTATGCTGCCACGCTCGCGCCAATAGACCCGAGCCTGCGAGGTGAAAGCAGTGATGCCAGGACGTGGGATTTTTCCCACCCGTGCGCGCTACCCAATTCTCAGTAACGTATATACTTCACTCAAATATGGGGTATCGTTAGACCCCTGTGACAATTGAAATACGGTAGAAATTACAGGAAGAGGACATTTTACTAGATACGTCCATGGAAACAACCGCTGTCGAGCTGTGACGTCAGCATGCGCATGCGCACGATGGCTCCCACGTGGGAGAAAATCCCACGTCCTGGCATCACTGGGTGAAAGGCAAGACAAGCTTGGTTTGGCGAAACAGAACGGTTGGGAGAAGCAGGCCGGATTGCTCGAAGGACGCCGAAATGATCAAGTAGCTTGACTCACTGAATTACGGGGTGAAGAGAGCCTATTGTTCGCACCGCTTATATGCATCATATCGGCTCCAGATACGTCATATCGGACGTAAAGAGTGTGTGGCTTTTTCAGCCAGTTGCGCATTAGAAGCGAAAATGACGTCAGAATGAGAGATGTTCTATCCGTCGCGACGCGTCGGGGGCATCAAAACAAACCACTTACACTGTCCAACACCATTTTTGTTTTCCGATAGCCACTATGTAATTCTTATAAAGTTCGTCGTCCTGAATACGAATCCGGCAACGAAATTTCTCTATCACCCTCTGTTTTCGAAAAAATCAGCATTGTTAAAAACGGTCGTTTTCGGTAAAGAAGCTGGTATTACATGAAAGTTAAGAAACGTAGGTTGTTGTTCTTGGTCTCAAAAAATAGCGGAGTGTTTCCGGAGTACAGTAAAACCTCGATAAATGCAGAGAATTCGGGACCGAATCAGTGCAGTTACGAAGCAGTGGTTTCTATTTTGTGTTTACGTTCAGGCTCCAGCCGAGCGTGAGCTTAGAAAAGAACAGACAGTAGAAGAGACAAAGAGGTCCGACCTATAGGGGGACCGGCCCGAACGTATCCATGTGACAAGACTAATCCGAGACTTGAACTTTTCCATTTTTGATTTTTTTTTGTTGAAAACTTCGCTAACGTATTTGTGACAAGTTTCTGATTAAAATGATACCAAACACGACATAGTTTGAGCAATATTTACTTAATATTTAATTCGTTTACTTGCTATTTAGATAACTCAAACATATCGTGTTTGGTATCATTTTAATCAGAAAAATGTCACAAATACGTTAGCGAAGTTTTCAAAACAAAAAAATCAAAAATGGAAAAGTTCCATCCTCCGCTTAGTATTGCGTCATCCATGCGTTAGGGCCGGTCCCCCTGTGCGTTGGGCCTCTCTGTCTTTTCTACTGTCTGTCCTTTTCTAAGCTCGGCGCTCGCTGGAGCCTCAACGTAAACACAGTCCTGACATTCAGCAGCGTCCTATGCATTTAAGTCTCGCACAGGGAACCATTTAGCAGTGCAGTTAACGGTACAGGTAACTATTCTATGTTTTCATCTGACTCCAGCTGACCACGAATCGAGAAAGGGGTAAGCAATGGGAAACCGCCCCCTCGAAGATGATAGGGTTAAAGGAACCGGGACTCGGTTGCGGTGCACGCGCGATTGACGGCGATGCGTTCATCTTTGCTCCATTCACGAGCTCATGGAGTAGACTTTGACGATGCTCAAAGTTTTTTAGATATCTATGCTATTGAGAGAAACGTTCCTCAAAACGTTCGTACGAACGGTCTCCTCGCTGCCAATCGCGTGTGCATCACAAACGAGTCACAGTAGCTTTAACCTTTGCATCTCCGAGGGGGTGGTTTCCCATTGTTTGTCACTTTCTAAATTCGCGGTCAGTTAGAGTCGCATGAAAACGCTGAATTGTTACCCAACTCAATAAATGTACAGCAAATCGACTGCTGTGCAATGTCGAAATGCACGAGGCTGTGTCTACGTTACGGCTCCAATTGAGCGCCGAACTTAGAAAATGACTGTACTACCTGTACGTGAACCACTCTGTGTTCGGTTTGATCTTAAAACATTAACCCTTTGCACTCCTAACTTTTTGTTACTTACCAATAACTTCATAATTAATTTGCGAAATATATAAAAAAAGGCCTGAGTAACAAGTTGTATTAAAACGGAAATTGTTATTATTATATTGTTACTAGTATTACAATTGTTTTAGAAATTGCGTTGTGTAAAGTCGAATCTAATTCGACATTAAAGTTGAAGTAAGAAATGTAATGTCGAGGCACATTTGACATAGGAGTGCTAAGGGTTAACAGATTGAAGACTCCGTTCAAATTACGTTTATGGATTTTCTATACAGTATTATTTTCACGGCGTTTTTCTAACTGCATTTCTGGCCCAATATTTAGCAAACCGTTCGTCCTCAATGTATTCAAAACCTTTCTGAAGATTTATTGCATGAGCAATCCCATGACTATTTTGACGAAAACGGCTTTAGTTAAATGACTCTGCTTCCACGAATTCCACCGGCCGCACCTGGTGTTTTGCTTTTAAAAATTTTAATTATTTTGTACCAATAACGTAGCCATGTAATAAATGGGCAATATCCAAGTTTGCTTCCATCAGTTCGTGAATGGAAAAAAGAACATACCTGAAAAGGTTCGTAGGGATAGAACTGTCGCGGTTAATCACGTGTCCATCACTTGGCGAGGCTCGTTACCTTTAACTATTGCATCTTCAAGGAACTGGTTTTTAATTTTCTGGTCCTTTCTAAATTCACACTCAGCTGGAGCAGCGTAAAAACAGTGAATAGTTATACAACTCGATATAAATGCACAGCTATATTGAAACCTGTTCAAGGTTTAAATGCACAGGCTTCGGTTCAATGGCAGGACTGTGTTTACGGCTCTAGCCGAGTTTGTTGTTGTTATGATTGTTATTTAATAAGATTTAATATTATAATTTGTTATTACTAAAAGAAGCATCTTCCTTCTCAAATAGCTCGTCCTCAGCTATTATTGCCCCTTGTTTCCCACCCCTAAAGTTTTCTCATTTTATGTATTTTTTAAAAATAATATGTTAAAATTACTTAGAATTAAGCGTTGTCCTTAAATTCACGTCTTAATTGTGTCATGTGTCCGCACGTCGTAACGTCTTCTATTGCATTACGCTCTACTAATCGGAATATCAAACTTTTCCATTTTTGATTCTTATTTTTTGAAAACTCGTTAACGTATTTGTGAGATTTTTTTTAATAAAATGATACCAAACGCGATACGGTTTGAATTATATTTAATGCATTTTCTAAGTTCGGCGCTCAATTGGAGCCGTAACGTAGACACAGCCTTGTGCATTTCGACATTGCACAGCAGTCGATTTGCTGTACATTTATTGAGTTGGGTAACAATTCAGCGTTTTCATGCGACTCTAACTGACCGCGAATTTAGAAAGTGACAAACAATGGGAAACCACCCCCTCGGAGATGCAAAGGTTAAAGCTACTGTGACTCGTTTGTGATGCACACGCGATTGACAGCGAGGAGACCGTTCGTACGAACGTTTTGAGGAACATTTCTCTCAATAGCATAGATATCTAAAAAACTTTGAGCATCGTCAAAGTCTACTCCATGAGCTCGTGAATGGAGCAAAGATGAACGCATCGCCGTCAATCGCGTGTGCACCGCAACCGAGTCCCGGTTCCTTTAACCCTATCATCTTCGAGGGGGCGGTTTCCCATTGCTTACCCCTTTCTCGATTCGTGGTCAGCTGGAGTCAGATGAAAACATAGAATAGTTACCTGTACCGTTAACTGCACTGCTAAATGGTTCCCTGTGCGAGACTTAAATGCATAGGACGCTGCTGAATGTCAGGACTGTGTTTACGTTGAGGCTCCAGCGAGCGCCGAGCTTAGAAAAGGACAGACAGTAGAAAAGACAGAGAGGCCCAACGCACAGGGGGACCGGCCCTAACGCATGGATGACGCAATACTAAGCGGAGGATGGAACTTTTCCATTTTTGATTTTTTTGTTTTGAAAACTTCGCTAACGTATTTGTGACATTTTTCTGATTAAAATGATACCAAACACGATATGTTTGAGTTATCTAAATAGCAAGTAAACGAATTAAATATTAAGTAAATATTGCTCAAACTATGTCGTGTTTGGTATCATTTTAATCAGAAACTTGTCACAAATACGTTAGCGAAGTTTTCAACCAAAAAAAATCAAAAATGGAAAAGTTCAAGTCTCGGATTAGTATTATCACATGGATACGTTCCGATGGTTCCGATAGTATCGTGTTACACTGCCTCGTCGCCGAACGTCGAGGTTCGACCGAGGGGGATCCCCCTATGTGGAGGGGATAGTCGCGATGCATTTATCGGTACAAACTTCTTCGGCATTTATCGGAGTTTTACTGTATATAGGTATAAGCAGTTATAATATTCTATATTTGTTAATAGCAATAATTCACTGTCAAAGTTAAAAAATAAGCGGATTCGCGAATTTTTTACGCATTCACTTTGCATTTTCACGTGGAGGACTATTGCTAGCACAAAGGGTTTAGCAGGATAAGGGGGCCAAAAGTGCCCTTAAACCGATTTCAATGGGGGTGGTCTCATTCGATAGATAATGCTCGGCGATTAATGTGTACAAAATTTTAACCCCGTATCTTGCCCGGAAGGGTAGTTATGGGGAAAATTCAAAAAACAGGTTTTTGCCACATTTTCCCTATTTATTGAGGTGTAAAAAATCCGAAAAAATTCTGGTACAGTGTACACGGTACCATACATGTTTGAGAATTTTTTCAGATTTTTCTATTGAAGAACCTAAGCGTAAAAAATGACCAAACGCAAAAAAAACGGAAAGAAGAAGATTTCGTATCGACAAGTACAGTACAGTAACAATCCAACACTCATGATTGTTACCTCCAATTTTTTCAGATTCTTAAACTGCCTGCGTCATTGTGAAAAAAATCAAAAACCGATTTTCAAGACGTATTTTGATCTAAAACGCAATAAGTAGTTGTTATTTTTCTATTATTTTGATACAGTACGTTCATTTTGTGGTTTTTAATGTTTTGCCATTCCAAACAATTTCATTCCAATGATAGAAAATAGAAATAATCCATTTATCTGTAAACTGTGTGTTTCTTTAAGTACTAGAATTTTCGACGTTTGTTCAACAGCTTCGGTGGCGACGCGTCTAGAGTGTCTGCTCTGGAACCGCTACGAATTTTTTGTTGCGAGTTCGCGTCCCAGAAGATATAATTTTTTTTTTATCTGTAACTACATAAAAATAATCGGTAATCATTTTAAACTATTTCTCAAATATTTGGAAATGCGTAAAAGATAGTTTTGGAGCATATCTGTTGTTTTGCCGGCTCTCTCTAGCCATATCTTATTCCATGGTTACGGATATTTTTAGACATTTTCTAGCAAATAAATTAAGGAAATATTAGCTTATTATGATATATGAAAATACATATTCGCCATTATTTTCACCGATTATTTTTATGTAGTTACAGATAAAAAAAAAATTATATATTCTGGGACGCGAACTCGCGACAAAAAACTCGTAGCGGTTTCAGAGCAGACACTCTAAACGCTTTTTTTAAAAATATTTGTTTATTGGTTTCGGCAAAATAAGGATACAAAATAATGTTTCCGACAATAAACCATCGGTTAGGAGATCTTTTTTTTTTATATTAGTTAACAAATTTTCCTTTATGGCGCGGTTCTGCGCTACTCAAAGGAAAGGGCTGCTTTGGTTTTTATATATCACGAATGTTGCTGTATCACAGCTGTTCACAATCACAATACCTTAACCCTATAACGCTTTTATATGTTCTTTTTTTTTATGTTAAAGTCAAAGAATTGATGCCGCTACTAAAATACTGTTTTTTCTCTTTCTCAACTCTAATATGGACGGAATGAATTTTATTTACAGGCGAGGGGTGATGGGTGAGCTAGACTATTGGTCTTATACTAACTTATACTTACGTAACAAAATAATAACGATAAATATATTTCTTCTGTTTATCAGGTAAACGTTTGTACCTTTAGGTCAGTCTTGTCATTTTTGCTACAAGAGCTTTTAGGCCCCTACATCGGATTGCATTCCTATGAGGAGGAGTTTTGCCTATTTGTATTTAAATCACTTTGCTTAGAAGACTAAAAGAATTAAAATAGACTCAGTTATATTCTAAATGTAAGTAAACAGTCTTGTAGGAACAAATAAACTTAATATGAATATGAGTTTAATTATAATGTGTAAATTAAATTTCGTTTTTTTTTTCTTTTTCTTTTTTCCCTATCCTAATTTGCTATCGAAGACGTAAGTTCGTATTGATCTTTTTTTTTTGTTTGTTACTTGGCTATGATGAGCGTTGACAACCAGGCGATTTCCATGGTAGTTTATCGACGTATCTGTAGCTTTTTTCACTGATGTCCACCGGCGGGAGGACTGTGGAGAATTTTAAAAGAGCCGGACGCTTTTCTAATTCCTCGGGATCGTATATTGTAGCCTGCGAGTTTCTTTTCCGCTTTGAGTGGTAGATGATTGGTATCTTTGTGGTTTTGTCTTGGATATAACCCTTTTTATCTAGATAGATAAACGAGTCCGTAGAAAAGTATCCGGTTCTTGAGGCTTTTTCGCAATGTCTATCATCCATATACAGCAGCCCCGATATTAACTGATTTTTTTCGTTGCTATTTATAGCTTTCAGGATATGAAGTCTTACTATTTTAATAGCAAATATATCGAAACGAGTACATTTAGCTTTGTTATATATTTCTGCGTTGGCTACGCTTCTATATGTTCCATCGTTACGTAGTCGAGCCTGGAGGAGGCCTGTTGCAGCTCGCAATATCTTTCTCTCGAAACATCTGATTCTTTCGATCCAGTGTGGAGCAACCGGATACCAAATTGGCGCGGCATAAGACAAAATCGGTCGTATGAATAGTTTATACATAGTTACTTTTATTTTTTCATCTATGACTTTGGAGTAGAACAGTCTAACTAACTTTCCAAATGCTTTTTTAGCTTTTTTCAAGGAGTTTTCGATATGAGTATTGTAATTTAATCTACTGTTTAAGTATAAACCTAGGTATTTTACTGTTTCTTTTCTTGGAATGTAAGAATTTCTATTTCTCGGATCGGTTAATTTGAATAGCGTGGAGTCTTTCTGCATTTTTTTCGTGATCATCCGGCTGGGTTTTTTAAATAGTATTGTTTCGCATTTATTCGCATTGATTTTGATCTTCCAGTTGGTGCAGTATTTGTGAATTTTATCGATTGTGATTTGTAGTTTTTCGGTTAGATTTATGATTTGAGTGTCTCTTTTATAAATCATTAAGTCGTCTGCGAAGGCCAGCGCACTGCAATCTTCGTTAGTGTTTAAATCGAAAAGGTTTAGGATGTCTGAGAAATATAAGTTAAACAATGGAGGTGAGTTTACTGCTCCTTGCTGGAGGCCGTTTTCAATTGAAAATGTTTCTGAGTTTGTTCCGTCGATGGAGACTCTGAATTTTCTACCCGTTATTGAATTTAATATCATTTGGATCAAGTCCGTTGGAAAATTTTTTTTGTATAATTTAAATGTTAAACCGTCCACCCAAACCGTGTCGAACGCCTTTTCTAGGTCAATTAGGCAGGCGCCAACCGCGCAGCCTCCGTTCAAAGCCCATGCCACGTCGTAGTTAAGCTTCGTTATCGCATGTATCGTTGAATGTCCCCACCTGAATCCGAATTGGTGGTCAGGTATGAGATTATTCTCTGAGATTTGTTTCGATATTCTTTTGTTTATAACGATCTCGAATATCTTTCCCACGTTTGGCAACAGACTGATCGGGCGATAGTTGCCTGGTTCCGTCGGGTCTTTGCCCCTTTTTATCAGCGGAATTAGCTTCGCTAGTTTCCAGCTTTCCGGAAAGTATGAAATGTTTAGACATGAGTTTAGTATTATTGTTAGATAAGCTATTATACTGTTTGGTAGTTTTTTGGACACTCTAGACGCGTCGCCACCGATGCTGTTGAACGAACGTCGAAAATTCTAGTACTTAAAGAAACACACAGTTTACAGATAAATGGATTATTTCTATTTTCTATCATTAGAATGAAATTCTTTGGAATGGCAAAACATTAAAAACCACAAAATGAACGTACTGCAGTCAAGTCAAGGTTTGGCTCGACGGAGCCGTTTCTCGAGCTGCTCCGCCTGCTACTCCTTCCTATACACTCGAGAGCTCGCTGATTGACTTTGCCTCCCCTTCATAGTAGCGGACCTATTGGCATGAGCACGGTCGTATTCGGGGCGACATTCGTAGTCAATCAGTCGCGCTGAAAAAGTCGTGCCTTGCGCGTCCGTCGCGGAGATCAAAACGTCGTGCGTGGCACGTCGATAAAGGTTATTTGTCGAAATACAATTTCACACCGCACTATATCGCATGTAGGGTAACACAAAAGTATTGTTAGTGAAAAAGTATGCTCGAATATGTGTTAAATAAAGTACAATTAATATATTTTAATATTTTTGGGCTTCTGGCGACGATTTTACCGAAATTAACCACTACGTTATGCATTACGACTAAATATAGTATTGTGTTCCAGCACCAATAGTTGTAAATCAATTATTAGCGCAAATTGTTAAAAGTAACTACACGATAATAGAACGCTAGGTTTCCCAGCGTAAAAGAACACATTGTTGCCGCCGCAGTTGTCTTAAATGTTTTCAGTAACTTTATTCGTCTCAAAATGCTCGACGCAAAGTTCTAATATACCAATTAAAACATAATTAATTATAAGAAGCTCTTAGTAACAAAGAGTGGTTCTGCCTCGTTTAATTTCAATGTTGTTTTGTAATAAAATGCCAAAGTATTGTCAATTTTACATATAGAGATGTACACTCCGGGACAAAAAGATAGCACATCGTATAACTTTTCGTATTTGATACTATAAACTTAACAAAATGAACAGTTTGATATGTTAACAAATTTGGGCATACCTGTACGTATAATGTATTGAATATCATCAACAACATTTACTTCGATAGAATTTTAGGAATGAAAACGTAAATATTGTGGTTCGCAGGCGGAACAAAATGATAGCACACTTAACAAAAGCCGTGAAATATAAAACAATTAATCAATCTTATTCAATGCTTAACATTTTGTAGAGCCACCTTTACATCTAATAACTTCAATCATTCTATTTGGTATAGATTTCTACAGTATTTTAATACTTTTCTGGCTCATGTTCTCCCACTCGTCCAAAATGCATTGTTTTAGATCATTAATATTTTCAAATTGTCTGTCATTTTGGTATACGGCTCTGGCAAGATGTTTCCAACAAATTTTCGATGATGTTGAGATCGGGGGATCTGGATGGCCAATCCAAAACACGAATATTTTTTAAGAAAAAGTATTTTTTACTGCTTTCGCCGTGTGAATTGCGGCATTATCTTGTTGAAAAATGTATTTTTTTCCGTCAATTTTTTCAGAATATATGTGTAATTGTTCATTTATCATTTAAATATATTGTTTACTATTCATTCGTCCTTTTATAAATTTTATTTCTGTTTTACCTCGATATCCAATACTAGCCCAAATCATTACGCTGCTGCCTCCCATATGACGACGGCTTAAAAATAGCTGTTGTTTTCTTAAATCATGGTAGTAATAATTAAGGCCGTCCGGTCCATCCAAATTGAATTTCTTTTCGTCAGTAAATATGATCCTTCGCCATTTGGTCCCCAAATTTATATGCTTTTCGGCAAATTATAAACGGAACGTTTTATGATCCTTCTTTAGCCAAGGGTTCTTCTGTAATTTTCTCCTCACTAAGTGCTTGCATTGTTGTAAAACACGACGTACATTCTTTACGTTAGTGTTTATACCAACACTTTCTGCGATTTGTCTTGCAGTCATCTTCGAATTCGATGCTGCTCTCAATATTTTACGTTTTTCGCGAGCAGTTAAACTCTGTGGACGGCCAGAACTCTTCTTTTTTCCGTAATTTTCAGGATTTTTTAATAAGTTCATAATAACTTTTCGGCTCCTATTTACAATTTTTGATATTTTTGTAATTGAATATTGTTCTTCCTTTAACTTCGGTATAATTTGTATTTCACATTCATTTAATTTCTTTTCACGGCCCATTGTTAATATTTTACTATGTTAATATAACAAATAAACAAAAAGAAAAGTAGTACATACTTTATGATTTTCGCTTTACAATGAATACTTGCTATAGAAAACTTTATGTACAACTGAAAAGTGTAAATCTGCTACGTGTGCTATCATTTTGTCCCGCCTGCTGAACCACAATTTTTACGTTTTCATTCCTAAAATTCTATTGAAGTAAATGTTGTCGATGATATTCAATACATTATACGTACAGGTATGCCCAAATTTGTTAACATATTAAACTGTTAATTTTGTTAAGTTTATAGTACCAAATACGAAAAGTTATACGATGTGCTATCTTTTTGTCCCGGAGTGTATCTCAACGGTTTCTTTCATCTGTATGATTGTGAAAAAACATTTTCTTCATTTATATTTTAATGCGATTTCTCGACAACGATTCAGCGGAAAAGGACATTGATACAGTGGAATAGATTTTCAGAAGATAACTTTGTAACAAAGAGTGCATTTTCATATTTCCATGGGTAATGTGGAAACCTATATTACCTCTTTACTGTTAAAAGACAACACAACATTGTACAATGTATCGCCCCAATAACTTCTTACATTATTCTACATTCTTTGAGGCGAACAAGTTTGCATTTTGCTGTCGCAAAATTTTAAAAATATAAATGTCGCCCCAATATACCGCCACATGCTACCACGCATGTACCAGTAGGTACGACCGTAACGCCGCCGGAGGGCCTGTGAATCAGTGACATCTCGGCTGTATGTGTAGGTGAAGGAGGCGGCGCAGCTCGAGAAACGGCTCTGTCGAGCCAAACCTTGACTTGACTGACGTACTGTATCAAAATAATAGAAAAATAACAAGTACTTATTGCGTTTTAGATCAAAATACGTCTTGAAAATCGGTTTTTGTTTTTTTTCACAATGACGCAGGCGGTTTAAAAATCTGAAAAAATTGGAGGTAACAATCATGAGTGTTGGATTGTTACTGTAATTTGCAAAAAGTTGTCACTCGAAGATCTCGATACGAAATCTTCTTTTTTCCGTTTTTTTTTGCGTTTGGTCATTTTTTACGCTTAGGTTCTTCAATAGAAAAATCTGAAAAAATTCTCAAACATGTGTGGTACCGTGTACACTGTACCAGAATTTTTTCGGATTTTTTACACCTCAATAAATAGGGAAAATGGGGCAAAAACCTGTTTTTTGAATTTTCCCCATAACTACCCTTCCGGACAAGATACGGGGTTAAAATTTTGTACACATTAATCGCCGAGCATTATCTATCGAATGAGACCACCACCATTGAAATCGGTTCAAGGGCACTTTTGGCCCCCTTATCCTGCTAAACCCTTTGTGCTAGCAATAGTCCCCCACGTGAAAATGCAAAGTGAATGCGTAAAAAATTCGCGAATCCGCTCATTTTTTAACTTTGACAGTGACTTATTGCTATTAACAAATATAGAAATATTATAACTGCTTATACCTACATACTCCGGAAACACTCCGCTATTTTTTGAGACCAAGAACAACAACCTTCGTTTCTTAGCTTTCATGTAATACCAGCTTCTTTACCGAAAACGACCGTTTTTAAAAATGCTGATTTTTTCGAAAACAGAGGGTGATAGAGAAATTTCGTTGCCGGATTCGTATTCAGGACGACGAACTCTATAAGAATTATATAGTGGCCTTCGGAAAACAGAAAAAAGTTTAAAATTTGTTGGACAGTGTTATCAGAGGACTTCTTTAGCTTGGCCAGCTGTATATGCCCTCTGGTAAACATTTTCTTCTAGTTCATCTGACGAAAAACGCAGCGAATGTCACATGTATAGGGAAAAAATGCTGGATGTGATTATCGTGACAATATATAAAAAAAATTGTGGGATGATTCTTCTTTTATTAAATACAGAAAATTTTTATAAAACATTGTGTGATCCCCCCCCCCCCCCCCTTGCGTATCCATCGCCTATGCATCTATAGGTATTACTAAAGTTACTATAATTAATATAAATATACTGCTTTCTATGATAAAGACTTGATGCTCCTATACTGTAGGAAAAATTGTACAAAGTTCATTCAACTCAAATGCATTCACAAGATTTTAATAAATACAATGATGCAATCCTTATCAACTAATTCTTACTCTTAAAACAATTATTTGATAAACTTTTCATTTCTATTGTGGTAATGATTAAATATTACATTATCATTGTGTGCATCTGAAATGGTTTGGAATTAATAAATTAATAGTAACTTTCGTAAAAGGTACTCACACTGATGAAAGCATAACCGCAGTACATTAATGCAAAGGAGCTAAATCCTATTGTCATCAGCGTTAGATAACGAACGGCAAGAGTTACTTCAGGGGCGTAGCTGAAAGAAATTACAGTTTTGTGAAACTTAAGATTATTTATTCCTACTTTCAATATTTGAAACAGTACACTGGTCCCTCAATTTGCACGATACTTAATTTGCAAGGTTTTTAAATGAAAAGAAAAAAAAATTGTTCACTTTATTTTGATTGTTTTGCATTATGTTATTTATAAATTAAAAGAGTATTATATTAATGAATGAACTTTTTTAAAAGGACGCTTAAAAGTTACCTACAAAACTCTTGTAAAAATTGAATTACAAATGTGAAAGTAATACGTTTTGTATTTCTCTTGCAATGTATTCAAAGAAAGAGAGAGAACGTCTAATTGTAAGTCAGAGGTGTAGAAATTTTGCACGTCACAGACGTCTTTGGATAAATGCCGCCTACTTCTTCCGACAGGCAACTGACATTGTGAGTTGTTCACTGATTCACAGACGCTCTCTTGGCGTCACGGCTAGACTATTGGCACTAGGCTTTAAAAATTAATGAATCAATCGATCTTTTATATTAACCCGAATCTCATCGTACACGTTTATAATGAACATACCTAAAGTTTTCTTTACTCTCTTTAGATAAATGTACAGATTAATTGAACATATCCTTTGATTTTGTATAAATTTTGTTTTTGTTTTACACCGTTTCGTTTTCCGCGATTTTGTAAATAACGTATATACCGTGTAAACCGAAGGATGGGTATATTACATCACGACGATTTCTTAATTAACTTAAACTAATTGTAAGACTGGTAAATCGCCGTTAATTTTTGTTTGTGTACATGTATTCGGTATAACTGCCGAAAGAAAAAAATAGCACTTCCTTATTTCAACACACGCATAAGGAGTGAACAAATTGAAAACAATTTTCGTTGCATTATTTTGAAATGTTCCACAATGTACAGGGTGTTTCAAAAATATTTGTCATGGCTTTCAGGGGTTGTTCTACACCTCTGGATCGATGGAAATTTGCGAAAAAAACCTGCTGCAAAATTCGGGAAAGGGTAGCAAATTTTTTTTATTGGCTCAGCGTATTCTTCTTGTTGCGTAGGTAAAATGTCTGAGAGGAACCGTGGGTCAGAAACGAACCGTTCTCTCGCAAATTAACTTTTAATTCGGCCTCCCGATTAAAATTTCGCCCATACTGTAGCCTTCGAGTCGCCGACCTTTCGAAAGGAAACATATGAGATACCCTTGCTAGCTCCAATAGTTGAAACAGAGGCAACATAATTGAAGAGAGAGAAAAAGACTAGAAAGTGTCAATGACCTGCGTTCGGTGTCGGGTTCACTCAAGGGCCCACCCGGGAAGAAGAGTATAAACACTTACACTTCTCTTCTGGTTCGGTGACACAGTGCCCTATTTTCTAGCTTCGTTTACGTCGCCTCTGCTTTAACTATCGGCGAAATTTTAATCGGAAGGCCCAATTAAAAGTTAATTTGCGAGAGAACGGTTCATTTCTGACCCATGGTTCCTCTCAGACATTTTACCTACGCAACAAGACGAATACGATGAGCCAATAAAAAAAATTTGCTACCCTTTCCCGAATTTTGCGGCAGGTTTTTTTCGCAAATCTCCATCGATCCAGAGGTGTAGAACAACCCCTGAAAGCCATGACAAATATTTTTGAAACACCCTGTACTTTGCTGTCGAGTTAGTAAAGTGCATGCAGGGTGAAGTCACTTGGTATGAGGTATGGGGTAGAAGGAGACTCGTCGCATCGTATATTCGACCGAACACTAAACACTTATTTCGTCGTTAAGTGTTTTTATAGCTAGTCACACATTAGAATCGGAAATACTTCAGGAAGAGGGATGAGGTACCCGATAGGTATCTAACTTCTTTCAGTTAGGTACTTGATAAGAAGTTTACTATTCAGAAAGCAATTCTGATTCGTTATACGGCTGGAGTTATGGCTCCGTACCCGCATATTTTCAATTCTAAAGCACTAACTGCCAGAAAATTCAGAAATTCAAATTGAACTGGAGCGGAAGTAATTGTAAATGAGAAAACACATCAAGTGATAGTGAAAGTCAAAGCTTTGACTTGTATGCCAGATGTAGAATACTACTATGGTCATTTTAAATGTATCAAGGTTATGCGTACAATGAAAATATGGAAAACGCTCCTACAAGGCGAAATGTTGTGTCGACGAGCTGCGATTGATGATTCCAAGAACGACAGGTTGGAATGTAGACCATAATAGACAGTGTGACCAGTAGACCTCTCCTATCTTTGTACTGTTACGATACAGATGCGCTAGGTACTTGGGCCTAGCGCAAGTCCCTTTACCCCTTAAGCTACGATTT
Source organism: Cerceris rybyensis (assembly GCA_910591515.1). Lineage (NCBI taxonomy): Eukaryota > Metazoa > Arthropoda > Insecta > Hymenoptera > Crabronidae > Cerceris > Cerceris rybyensis. The sequence goes on from OU342791.1 coordinate 4,055,484, forward strand.
TAATTCGGAAAATCAACAATGACCTACGAGCTACGCCCGTGATGTTTCCATTTGGCCCGAACGGTGCACTACGGGCCAGGCTCGTCATACACGCGGTTGTAGGTTAAGGGATTAAAACATAACAGAGGGATTTTGAAGGTTTCAGAATTCTCCGAGTTACTTCCAAAAATCTAGGCACCATTTCCTGACCTTTCACCCCTCCTTAACAAAAAAAAAATGCTTAGTAGCAGCATTATAGAACTTATACGAAACTAAAATATTGTGGGTTTTTAATTCTGAAGAACCGAAACTGAAACTTATACGAGAATCCATGAGTGTCTAAATACATGAGTGTCTTTCAAATGGTGCAGAGTCAATTAAAATCGCTATTTTTGCTTGCAAAGATTTCAATAGCCTACAAAAGTGTCAATAAATGTGTGGTAAAAATTCCAAGATTGTACGTTTTAATAGTTCGTCAAAAATAATTCCCAAAAGAAGCGAAAAAGAATAACTGTTATATGGGATAACCTCCAAAACGTTGCAATTTTCTGGTTCTTGAAAGTACAATTGCGATAACGCATTTCGAGTATGTTTTACCACTCGCCCGGCTCATTCCACTTACAAATATTCGCTGTGAGGGAAGGCATGGTAGGGGAAGTTAAATCGACTGAAGCGTTCGCAGTGGTCACTTTGAGCATTACGGGAGGCTATTATAACCGAAATTGTAAATAAAAACACGTTAAAATATTTTTTTTTGTTTTAATTTTAATAAATAAAATAAAAATGAGTCACCAGAGTTGGTGTGTAGTGAATTGTAAAAATACTAGCAGAAAAAGTAAGTGCAAATTTTATAAATTTCCGACCGCTACATGGAAAATAAATCAACGGAATCAGTGGATAGCTGCAGTTAAAAGACTAAAGTAAGTAGTACCATAACCTTATTGTTATTAAAAATCATAATTCGGAGTATTGTAAATCTTTGTAAAATTGTTAAGTTCAGTAAATGTAAATAATTTTTTTGAACTTCTGTAACGAAAAAGCAAAAATAAAATTTATAAATGAATAAATTTTAATATTATAACACTTTTATGATTAAAAGAAAAAGAAAAATTATCAGTGAGAAAATTTTTATCTCGCAAACAGTTTTATTAATACTGTGCTAAAATTTATTAAAAATATAATTTTATAGTGTTGATGGATCATCGTGGGTTCCCAAGCCATATGATTGTATTTGTAGTGATCATTTTATTGGGGGTAAAAAATCAGAAGAGGAGTTGAGTCCTAGCTACATTCCAACAATATTTCCTTCAATTTACAAGTCTCCAAAAGTAAATGAATCTTTGGCCATAAACAGGTAAAAATTATATGGTAAAATTAGATCAATGTTAATAACATAATAATAATAATTTCATATTTTCAGATACAAGCGTTTAATGAATCGGCGGATGAAAATAAAGTCATCTTCAAAATCAAGTTCTGAGCTCACTTTATTAGAACCGATGGAAGTGATAAATAAATATTATAATCCTCCAATTGTGTCTCTAAAATGTTTAGCAAATTGACGTGCACTCGGCTTGCCCCACTGCTGCTCATGACTTGTTTTTGAAGCACTATTGATAAAAAAAATCAACGCCGCGACGTGTTTACACTTTTCGCTCTTATTATACACACAATTACAGTGTACATTCGTCACATAGCGTTCAGAGTTTATCTGAAATTGAAAGAGAAAAACCTATTAATTATAATACTTTTAAATTATTTACAGTAACGAAATAAATGATCTAATTGTGAATTACGTCTAATGAAGTAACATAAGGTTTAGCGTGGACTGAGGTTTGTCGAATAACGCGAGATTTAATTAAAAAACTGTTAAAGTTTCGTTGATGTTCCTCGACTTCTCTCACATGTCCAGCAAGAACAAGATTTTTGCCCTTTGTCATTGTTTCTGGCTGAAATTCTATTTCATGGGTGATGGACTGAAATCCTGTTCTTATAATAATATCCATGTCTTTGGTATAACTAAAAATAATAAAAAAATTAATTAATTAAACTAATATTTACTTATTACATTGAGAAAACAGACAACTTAACCTTATATATGTTTACTGCATTCTTTTATATATTTTATCATTATACTTACTTGTGTTTTTGGTTCGTTCAAGTCAATTATAAAATTGTAATAACTATTTAATTGTCACATATTTTTTTTTACGACTTATTTATTATTATTTATAACATTTTTTTTATAAATTTTTCCTATCACTATTGACAAACATATAAAAACATACTCTGACAGCCTCCCGTAGTTGATATTTGGTCTGGCGCTGCAGTCACACTCGGAGCGAATACGTAATATCAGAATTTCGAGATTATTGTACTTAAAATTATATTGGAACTGTAAACATATACAAAATTGCAAATAGATAGGGCAACGATTCTATCGTAAAACTATATTGTAAGTAAAAGCGCTGTTGATATACCTTCTAATGTGTTCATATTCACGTATGCAAGCCACAAATTTGGCAAACTCCGTCACCTTTTGCATTTCTTTCATAAGAATTTCGAAGCGTGCGCTAGCAAACCAAAGAAGGAGCGCGCAAGAAATGTTTATAGACGCATGCGCCGTTATCTGCAGGCAAACAAGACATTGATGTAGATAAATAAACATTTTTAACGGCAAATACACCATGGGAAATGGATACTCTGCGGGCGCTGGAAGTGGATGAGGTTGAAGTAATGGTCCGAGACAGAATATACTTGCAGTCGCATAAAACAATGGTATGCTTCCACCATAAAATGCTTTACATTTATCAACGTATTTCTGAAGAACTCATCTCTGCTCCCCGTTTGCATTTTTACAATAAGTTTGCATTTCTTCAATTATAGACTGCAACAAATAGAAAGTATAATAGATATTTAAATTGTTAAACTAAAAATATAAGTCAATTTTATTGTGTTATTTGATAAAAGTGAAAAAAATAGAATGTGCGGACAATTATAATTGGTATTAATTGTGGGATCGGGGCGGTTACCGCTCCTAGAAAAGAACTTGGAAGAAAAGGACGTGAGAAGAAAGTGTCGTCAGGGAGAGGCCGCTAGCGCTGTGGTATGGGCGCAACCCGGAAGATCTGCGGGTTATAAGCGACTCGGCCGAGGACCGCCGGAAGGATGGGTGACCGAGCGACTCTCTTTCTTTTTCACGATCCTACAATTTGGGGGCTCGTCCGGGATAGGAGGCAGAGTGCCGCAACGATCCCCTCGATGTGTGGATAAAGTTGGACGACAATCGGCGAGCGCAAAACTCTGTTTGAGACGAAGAAGCGAACGGGCGCACGCACTAGGCACCACGCGAAAAGACGATTTTGAGATACGACGGCCTAGGTGCGTGGACGTTCGGAGAAGTTGAGACGATGATGCGCCGTCGATAAAGCAGAGAGAGTTTAATGATATCTGAGGGCAGATATCGTTATCAGGATGGCCGAGGGTGGGATCGGGGCGGTTACCGCTCCTAGAAAAGAACTTGGAAGAAAAGGACGTGAGAAGAAAGTGTCGTCAGGGAGAGGCCGCTAGCGCTGTGGTATGGGCGCAACCCGGAAGATCTGCGGGTTAAGCGACTCGGCCGAGGACCGCCGGAAGGATGGGTGAACCGAGCGAACTCTCTTTCTTTTTCACGATCCTACATAATTGTGTTTAATATCAAGTTGTTTATGTGATGACAGAAATTCGATTAAGTAAAAACACATAAGAATATTTTGGACAATTTCAAAAATTATCTTCATTCATTAAAATAATAACTCAAGCTTGAAGCTTTTAACATTTACAGCTAACATAATAAAAAACAATTTTTTTACAGAATAACCAGTAAAAAGAAATGACGCATTTGATAACATCACATTGTAGGAACTGTAATTACAATAATAGTTTTGAGGCCGTTACTACCCTTAAGCGGGTAGTAACGGTTTCGAGGGTTGAGCGCAGGCAGTTCATTGTCTCGCGGATTTTTATGTTTAACCCTTTGCACTCCGAGTGTTTTTTTACTCAGGAGTGCAGCAACTCCGACACATTTGCGCGTTGGAGCATCTGAAAACTGAACTTCTGTTTTACGAAAAAAAAGATCTTAATGTTATTATTAATTCCTTTATTTAATTAAATAATGTAGTTTGTGATACAAGAAATGGAATTTATTATTTATATTTTGTAGTTCAACATAGTATGATATTTGTGAAAACAATCTCCCATATGCATCCGTGGCTTATTTGAACATGTGTCACAATATTCGGTTGTTTCACGTCTTCCAGAATTACCTTTCCGCTTAGAACACACTATACAGTCCTTTTTTGAGCCTCTTCGCATTACATGGAGTTTTCCATTTAACCTCTCCTCGGAAATGCTGCTGCGACCTTTTGCACGTTTCACCCGGAAACTGCGTATTAGTTGGTCGACCAACTGTTTCACAAATTTCAAATGTGTTTTTGGTTTTTGCCCATTCTGTTTTTTAATGGTTTTATAGAGGATATACGCATTGATTATAGATATTTCCATCCCCCAAAAAAATAACTTTCTCCACCACTTGAGAGATTTTCTAAGGAAGCAATAAGTTGATCCATATTGATCAGCCCGATCTACACCACGCATTGAATCTGTGTAGTCGAGCACTACGTTAGGTTTACTGATTATTACTTCTGACCCACCTCGAATGTATCTCTTGGCAGATGTCATTCCAGTATTATTGCAGGTACTCAATAAAGTAATAACCCTTTTATCCTTCCAAGCTAACAGTGTTATATTTCCTTTTTTTTTTAGAAACAGTTGTTCTATTTAAAAATTTGTGTTTTTTTATAGTAGCGGGAACACCTTTTCGGTTGGTTTGAATAGTGCCAGTTAGGTGGCATTTCATTTGCATCAATTCCTTAGCTAAAGGTAAGCTGGTGTAATACCTGTCTGTGTAAATATGGTATCCCTCTGCGGTAGGTATTTTATCTATTATTTTTTTAACAAGATGCAACGGAATTCTTGTGCTTATTGGCAAGTCAGGTCTGACAAGACTTTCAGAAGTAATACTTCCGTAATACGGAAGTATATTGTATATATAAGCCGTTTCTGAATCTGCTAGCACAAAAACTTTTATACCCCATTTTGTGGGTTTGTTACTATTATATGTGATGAAAGAAACTCTCCCTTTGAATTTCACAACAGACTCGACAACACAAATGTTTTTTCCAGGTATAAAATATTCCGAAAATTTCGAATTTATGTATTCCATAAAATTGTTTACTTTTTGTAGTCGAGTTCTTAGGTCCTTGTTTGCTGGATCAGGTGTTTTGAGGTGCAGCATCCAAAATATTTGGTTGAATCTACTTCTTGTAAAAATGGTTGGGAAGAAAGCAATTCTACTATTTTCATTTGTCGACCAATATTCCTGCATGTTTGAAATTGGCATTGTTCCCATATTTATAATAACTCCAATAAATGCCCAAAATTCATCTCGTTCCACATCTTTCCACGTTTGCCAAATAGAGTTTTTGGTTATTGTTTTCGATTTCAATTTTTTTGGGCATAGCTATTGGTTTCTTTTATGATTTCATTAACTAACTCGTCTGTGAAAAACAATTTGAAAAACTGTAAAGGTTCTACAACACTTGAAGAAACTTGTGGTTCCACAACATTCGGTGCTACTGTAAAATCTATTCTGCCTGCTGGAACTTCATCACTCTCTGTAACATCTTGCCAATTGTCATCAATGATGACTCATCATCTTCATCTATTTCTTCAGAATAACTACCAATGTCATCAGTATCACTCTCAATAACACATACTTCCCGTTTTTTTTGCACTATTACGTCGCTATCATCAGTGCTATCAGTATCAGTATATTCACTTCGTTGGGTATTATTTCCAACTAAATTGTCTTCAAAAAATTCAATATCAATTTCATTTTCACTTTCGTTTTCACTGATCACACTTTCCCAATGATCTTCTTCTTCCATGTTTTCGCAAGGGTAAATCTATCTAATATAAAACTGTTGTTATTTCACGATCGGAAGTGAATAATGAACGGTTTTTAGTATTATATCTTTATTCTATTTACACTTATTCTTCTACGTTTATCTAGGCACACTTATATGAATATATATAACTAACTTATTTACTTCTTCGGCGATCTTTTCTCATCAGACGTTCGTAAGCGACTGTCTTTACGTACGCATGCCACTTCCGCCTAACACGACCATCGAATACGCGTTAATTAGAGGTGCCACTCTATTGCCTATTTCCAACACTCCCCCTTATTCGATGTGTCGTCGTTATCATTCATTCGCTTAATCCCATCAATCCAACGCACACATCATGTTGATTTTTCGGCACACTTTTGGTCAACGCATCTGCAGCCATTTCTTTCGTACTTACATATCTAATTTCAATATCGCCACGCTCTTGAACTTCTCGTACAAAATGATGCCTTATATCGATGTGTTTTGTTCGCGCATGAAACGTACTATTTTTACTTAAGGCAATTGCACTCTGATTATCACAGTAAATTCTTGTTGCGCTCCTTAATACGCTGCAATACTTTATAAAGCTTAACAATTCTCTTATGTAAATTATTTCTTTCGTGATCTCGGAAAGTGCCATGTACTCGGCTTCCATGGTCGAAAGTGCTACCGTCTTTTGTTTCTTACTGGCCCAACTAATTGGACCACCAGCTAAATAAATTATATATCCGGTATTTGATTTCCTATCGATTGCATCGCCTCCCCAATCGGAGTCTGTATATGCTAAAAGGCAATCGTCTCCTTTTTTATAATGTATACCGTAATCTAAGGTTCCTTTCAAGTACCTCAATACGCGTTTCGCGGCTCTCCAATGAACTTCTCGTGGATCGCTAGTAAACCTACTCAGAAGATTTGCCGCATAAGCTATATCTGGTCGAGATGCATTTGCCAGGTACATTAAGCATCCGACCAATTCTCTATATGGATGCGTTATTCGCGCGGTTTTGATTAATTTTAACTCACTTTCTACTTTAGTCGCGCTTGCGTTCGGTTCTAACGGAGTACTCGTCGCGTTACAGTCTTTCATGTTGAATTTTTCTAATACAGTCTCTATATACAGTCTTTGTGTTATTTTAATGTCACCGACGTCTCCTTGCCTATCGACACTTAACCCTAATATATCACTTACATTTCCGAGATCCTTCATTTTAAATGCTTGTTTTAAATTTGTCTTTACTTTTTCAATATTTAATAAACTCTTAGAAGCTATTAGTAAATCGTCCACGTAAACTAAAATAATTGTATCGCAAGATTTATCAGGACATGTATATACACACGGGTTCGTTGCACTGCTTTTAAATCCTATTGTGGTTAAATAACTGTTCAACTTTTTATACCACTCGCGGCCCGACTGTCTCAATCCGTACAATGGTTTATTCAACTTACATACTTCATCCGTCTTACTTCGTTTTTGGAATGTTTCAGGCTGTTCCATATAAATATCTTCATGCAAGTCTCCTTGTATATAGGCCGCAACTACGTCCATTTGGTGAATGTGCATTTCTTTAGCCACGCTTGTCGCAAAGAGCGTACGAACGGATTCCATTCTTGCCACGGGTGAAAATACCTCGTCGAAGTCGATTCCTTCTCGTTGCTGATCTCCTCTAGCAACTAATCTGGCTTTATATTTATTTATGGAACCATCACTGTTTCGTTTGATCCTGAAAACCCATTTGCATTTTAGTACTTTTCTATTCTTTGGCCTACTCACCAGAATCCATGTGTTGTTCTGAGTCAGTGCCTTGTACTCGTTCTTCGTAGCGTCTAGTCATTTCTTTCTTGCCGGACCATTGATTGCCTCATTGACTGTCGTTGGTTCCTCGTCCGGATCGTCTGATTCTGTTTGACTAGAATCTATGTCATTCGTTTGATTGTTATGACCAGCAGCATAAATCTTCCTTGGCCTCCCCCTTTCTCCTGTTCTCAACAGTTTCGGCCTACCTCTGCCTCTGGGGGTTTTACCTTCGTATCCTGTTTGTTTGGTTGTTTTTGGTTCTTCTCTTTCTATGCCTTTTTCGTTTGCCTTCGGTAACGGCCCTTCGTTCCTTTCGTCTTCTGGTCCTGGCACGTTGAACGTATCCGTCGACTGTCCATGTGCAGCTTTAATGGATTCGAAAAACTTTACGTCTCTAGCTCGTATCACAGTTTTCGTACATGCTTTCCAAAGACGATAAGCTTTCGATTCGTCCGAGTATCCCACCAATACATACTCTTCACCTCTTGGATGAAACTTGCTTCCGCTGCGTTTCTTATTGAGTGCTACAACCTTGCTCCCAATCGTCCTGAGGAATCCTACATAGGGCTTGCGTCCAGTCCAGGCTTCAAATGGGGTTTTTCCGTCAAGGCTTCTCGTGGCACACCTATTCCTTAAATACACAGAAGCATTTATTAGCTCAGCCCATAACGAATCAGGTAACCCCGCCTGCAATTTCATGCACCTGGCCATTTCGACCATAGTGCGGTTGGCCCTTTCGGCCACGCCGTTTTGCTGAGGTGTATATTGAACGCTCGTCTGTCGAGCAATTCCTTCCTCCTCTATAAATTCTCTAAAAGACCGCGATAAATATTCCTTTCCGTTGTCGGTCCTCAGTATCTTTATCCTTCTGCCAGTCTGGTTTTCTACCTTCCGTTTATACTTCTTAAATGCGTCGAGCACATCCGATCTATTGCGTAGCATTGCCACCTCGGTATACCTACTGCAGTCGTCTATAAATGTCACGAAATATTTGGCTCCACCTAAAGACTCCGTGTTCATTGGCCCGCAGATATCCGAGTGCACCAGCCCAAGGATTTCGCCTTCGCGATTATTAGATGGTTTAAACGGTTGAGACGCTATTTTGCACTTTGCACATACCTCGCAATTTAGTTTGTCGGCCTTTTCTCCAAGATCCATTCCGCTCACCATGTTGTTTCGCCTTAGTCGCTTTAAATCTTGGATGTTGAGATGTCCGTACCTTTGATGCCACTTCATTAAATTGGTTTCTTCGTTGTTCACCAGCATTGCTCGCTGTTTCATTTCATCAACCACGTACAATCCTTCGCTCTTCATCGCTGTAAGGACAGTTGACCCGTCTCGTCTCTTGATTATTGCACGCTCTCCGTTGAATTCTACGCTGTAGCCCTTGTCAGTAACACTTGACACTGATAAAAGATTGTTTCTTAATTTTGGCACGCACATCGTGTCCTGCAATTTCACTAAGTTTTTTTCGCGCCCGTTTAATTTCGCACACAGCGACACTTCACCAGTACCGGTTGCTTCAACGTAGTCCTCTCCTGCTGTAAACACTTTTGAATATTGTTTACTGTTCAGTTTTTCAAATGTTCGTTCGTTATTGCACATGTGCCTAGTGGCTCCACTGTCTATACACCACTTTTCTGTTCTGTCCATTGTTTGCGCGTTGGAGGCAACTGTGAGAAGCGCATCACGGGTATTATTCATTACGCTTTTATAGTTCGATCGACACTCAATGCTTTTGTGTCCCAATTTTCCGCAGTTGTAGCACTTTATTTTTCCTTTAGGCGGGCCGTGCCTTGCACCGTAACCACCGGGCTTTCCTCTAGTCCAGCTTGGCCTATCCTTGGTTGCATTGCCCTTCGCTAATAATGCGTCGCCGTTGCTCTCGCTTGCGTTACTCTTAGCTTCACGATCGATTTGTCTCGCTTCCTCTTCTTTTAACTTAATTTTTAAATTTTCGAATGACGGCATTTCGTCACGTGATTCGATTGCTATGGTAAAACCTTCGTACTCAGATGGTAACGAAGCGAGCAGCATTATCGACAATATTTCTTCCGGCATCTTTATCCCCGCTTCTTCCAACTGCTCGGCCACGTGCGAAAACTCATTTACATGTTGCTCAATGGATGTATTGGGTTTCTTCTCCATTCGCATCAACTTTTTGTAGATCGCCGTTTTCCGTACTGGTCCACGCGACTCGAAAACGCTTTTTAATTTTTCCCACGCCTCACGCGATATATTTGCCTTTTTTACGTGGTTCAATTGACTATGCGTGATACTCAAATTTATTAATGCCAGTGCCTTGGAATCTTTCTTATTCCATTCTGTATTATTTGTTTCCGTTTTTATTTCACTTCCTTCAACATAGTCCCACAGGTCGTTGTATACCAGAACACTTTTCATTTGCACTTTCCACAGTTCGTGATTGTCTTCGGTTAATTTCTCAATGTTCGCTATACCATGTGCTCCGGCCATCTTTGTAATTTGCCTCGTGGTCTAATCCGATTTAATCGCGCACTTTTTCCGCACCTGGGCCCATAACCTGTTCTTATTTCACGATCGGAAGTGAATAATGAACGGTTTTTAGTATTATATCTTTATTCTATTTACACTTATTCTTCTACGTTTATCTAGGCACACTTATATGAATATATATAACTAACTTATTTACTTCTTCGGCGATCTTTTCTCATCAGACGTTCGTAAGCGACTGTCTTTACGTACGCATGCCACTTCCGCCTAACACGACCATCGAATACGCGTTAATTAGAGGTGCCACTCTATTGCCTATTTCCAACAAAAACAAAATTCAAAATTCACTAAGAAATAGCACACAGCTACATTGAACGCAGAATCTGCTGGTCGGTGAACGCAAACTACATTGGTTTTCAAACTGCACTGAAAGCAAGTGGTGCAATAGCGGCGACAACGGAGTTAGTGCAATGAAAGAATCTGGCGCAATAGCGGCGCCTACGGAGCGCAAAGGGTTAAAAATCGACATTGCATGTCCGGGAAACCGTAGCACCCCAGGTTGACGGGAGGCCCGTCAACCGTAATTCATCATCTTTTCGCTAAAAAAAGGGGCCTCAAGGCTCTTTCTCTACATCCAAGTGTTTTCCTGGCATGCAGATCTTTTTTCATAGAGACAATGGGCTTATGGTGCGAGCTGCAAGGTTATTTTTGAGGGCCACCTATACCATCCTGGTGCTCACGTGCACACCAGACGTTCGCCACCTTGGCTCAGCTCTCCGCGCCTCAATAGATAATAGTCGCACCATAAAGCTTCGCCTGCGCCGGCAAGTCTCCGGCCTCACTACCCTCCTTGACCACCCTCAGTCCCTAACTGAGGTGGCAACGCACGGGCCCGCACTCGGCGCGGACTCGACAGCTGCCCCTCCAACCGTCCAAGGAATGTCCAAGGACATTCTACTAGGGAATTCGTACCCTCCGGAAATAATGAGAACCTATCTCAGTGTGTTGACACACACCACTGTTTCCGTTAGCGTGCGGGCCTTATTCTTGGGGGCGTGTCCGGACGGTGGAAGGAGACATTCGTTCCAGGAGGACTCTTCCAATTTTTGGAAGAGTTAGTCACTCCGTATCATTCACACACTAAACAAGTCTTTCTCCGTAATATCCGTCTATCAAACATTATTTTTCCGCAATAGTTATTCTAAGTCAAGTTTCAATTTCTGTTAAGTTTCGTGTTGTAACATTGTACAGTTTAGTTTATCAAAGTTCAGTACCAAAATTCGGAGTGATTCACGATCATCCAATCCACCCCGAAAAAACCTCGTGACGTTCATCAGCAACAAAAATCGCGGGGAGCGCTGTCAATTTACGTACCTCGCGGCAATCAAGCGAGGGTTCAGACTTACAGCCCGAACAGGTTTAGCTGAGGCTTGACCACGTACTTTTGACACGCAACAGAGGCTTTCGCGACCAGATTGATGTCTAATGGACTTCCGGATTGAAGCCGCGTTCGACTTTTGGAAAGGAATCAAGAGGTCACTGGTCAACAGAGCAATCGCAATTTAATAACTTGCGTTGGACCAGGAGCTGTAACACGGCAAGTCTAGCCTCATGAAGAATGATTACGGCTCACAGCAAATTAAACAAAGAATCAAAAAATTAACTGACAGCACTGAGTTCCGCCAACCCACGGAACCTTCTAACAATCCAACAGCCTTGGCATTCTTTTCATACATACAAGGCGCCATAGATACGATTTCGCGGATCCTGAAGAAATTTAATATAAAATCTTACTTTCACCCGGCTCAAAAGGTGAGTCAAATACTGACATCGATCAAAGATCCGGCTTTACCTTTAACCTGCCCAAAGGTATGCAAAGAAAATATAATTGTTTAAATTGAATTTGCCGCGCTCTTCCGAGCGCAACTGAAGTGGATAGAGACAGGAAAAGAGAGAGAGAAGGAAGAAAAACACACGCTAGGCAGAGCGAACGAACAGTGTATACACAGAAGGTGAAAACAAGAAGGCAATAACGGAAAGTAAGAAGAGAGTTTAAGAATAGCGATTAAGAAGACAGGAGAAGGGAACTGACAAGGCAAAGAATAAACTTTGATTGTCGTTTCTTTGTTCACAGGTGAGAGGGATTGTAAATAGTGTAAGTAGACAACATAAAATAATAAAACTTTGTTCACAGAGCAACACGACCACGTTTATTCAAACCTAGTAAATTACACACAAAGAGATAGAGCTATAATCATTACAAAACAACAATCTCGTTTAGGAGCAAGAAACACAGAGATCCAATGATTTGTTTAACGTGAAGCCCCTGCCTTGCGGCTTATCCTCACGGCCCCCATGGGCGCGGGATCGAGATACGCTCGATCAACGCGTACGAACGGCGTACTACCAGTCTTAGCACGAAGATTGTGCGTCACACTGGTGGGAGCGGAGACTTTCTTAACTCCTACCGGCTCTGCAGGTCGGTACCCGAGATGGAAGTTTTACTGCATCTCACACAGCGACATCCGTAGCATAAAGCCCGCCAATGTCTCGCCAGCATTTGGCTCTTGAAACTTTCGCCCCCACGATGGTCCTACCCACGGCTGGGCCGGAGTGGGCTAAAACTCCGTGGGCAACCCAGCCCCCGTGGTACCAATACACCCTTGGTTTGGGAGCACTTGACTCAGGTCGGTGGGGTCGTTAAGCCCAGTGGGGTCTCCCAGGCCACAGAATGGGGACCCCACACCTTACCGTAAGACAGCTCGGGGACCCCCGGGCGCGCGAATGCCCGTACTGGGGGAACACTACTCGGGTCCGGTGGGGTCGTAAAGCCCAGAACCGGGGAACTAAACCACTCACGAAGTCCCCCGGCTCCCTGCCGATAGCAAGAAACACAAATGGAAAAACTAAAGTTCGAATTTATGATAAAAGGAGCGGAAGATGAGAAAACAAACGTGTTATGCCTAATCTCAATTGAGACACCCGATGGCCGCACTTTCTCGATACTAGAAAAATACCAATCAGTCAGCCAACACACAGAGATAATAAAAACAGAAACATTTAACAAAATAAAGAAAACGTTACAGAAAAGACACCAAAGCAGAAAAGTCTGGATCACTCTAACAAAGGCATTAGCCAAAGTGTACTTAGACGAAGACGAAAACCTACCATTCGGAGAGTACTTTCTAGAAGAAATTACCGAAAAAATGAATACAACTACAACAGGTAATTACTCTCAAGATAAAACAATAAAAAAATTGCTAGAAAAATTATTAGAGGAAAAACACCAGAAATCGGAAATGCAAAACTTAGAGAAAATATCTAAGGATTTCATGCTGGACAAATTTACTGGCAAAACTTCAAATGCTCACCAATGGATCAAAGAATTTGAAAAAGAATGTGAACGGTTTCAATTAGAAGAAGATAGGAAAAAAATTGAAATTCTAAAATTCTTCCTGGAGAAAACAGGTGCAGAATGGTATAAGTGCATGATAATAAACTCACAGTAGAATCAGAGTGGGAAAAACGAAGAAAAAATTTCTCTGAAACGTTTGCCAACAAAGGATGGGCCCCAATTAGATATGCCATCGACTTCAAATACTATACAGGATTTTTACTAGAATACGCGGTGAAAAAAGAAAAATTACTACTAGAAGCTAGAAAATCAATAGATTCAGGAACACTGATTGATCTCATAGCTGCAGGCTTGCCAAACTTTATATCCGATAGAATAGACAGAGAAGCTCTACAACAAACTGAAGATCTTTACAATGAAATTGGAAAACTAGAACATCTTGTCAAAAAGAACAAATTTGAAAGAAAAAATAAAACTGATAAACAAAAAGCTTGTAAACTCTGCGAAAAACTTGGCAAAGGGACCCGCTATCATACTGAAACTACATGCTGGTTTAGACCAAAGGAGAAAGACCAAGAAAGAAGAAGTCTTATAAAGCATGTAAACAATGCAACAATAGAGGCTGAATTAAATGAAATAGATCAAAAAAACGAATGATAACACCATTGATTAACCCTTTCGCTTCGAGCGCCGCTTATAAGCGGCGCCCGCAAGATGGCTTATGGGTACGAGCGCCGCTTATAGGCGGCATCCACAAGATGACCTGTGCGTACGAGCGCCGCTTATAAGCGGCGACCACGCGACGTCGTCACCCCATATGTCCGGTATCCAAATGATGAATTTACAAGTGCCATGGGTAATTTTTTAAGCCTTTTCATATTAAAAATGTAAATAATACTCATTATATAGTAACAAAGATTGTTTTATTTAGCAAAATTGTAACTTAAGACCTAGGAAAACGTATATAGAGCAACAACGCATATTGTGCATATTCGCGGCGCGCGCGCCCGTGCAGAGACAGTACTTCGGCGGACTGGACATCCGAAGCGAAAGGGTTAAAGTCAAACTACAGCTGAACAATACATTACAAATATTCGGTATTTATGACTCAGGCTCTAATATCTCTTTAATTAACTCTAAATTTTTAAAACTAAAAGGAAAACAAAAAAACTCTAATAACGTAGATTTAATAACAATCAATTGTGTTCAAAAGACGAGCGGTTTGACAAAATTAAAAGTAAAAATTTGTGAAATAGAAAAGTGGATCGATGTATATATCATTGACGAAAAAAACTTTAAATATGATTTTCTGATCGGATTAGACATGGTAAAAGAATTTAAATTGAGACAAGATGAGGATCTAAGGATAACTCAGGAAAGCAGTCCTAATCCACAAAATGAAATAAAAGTAAAAGAAAACTCTGAAACAGCAGATCTAATGATTGACAAATATTGTAGTAAAAGACCATATATGTAAGTGCACTGAACAAGGCAAAAAAGAAATTGAAAAACAGATAGCAATGCTACTAAAAAGAAAACTTATAGAAGAATCATATAGCCCATTTGCCGCACCGGTAACCCTAGCCTTTAAAAAAGAAGAAAATAAGAGATCGAAATTATGCATAGACTTTAGGGAACTAAACAAAATAGTTACACCTCAGGCCCAACCATTTCCTAGAATCGAGGATCTGATAATAAAGGCAAGGAACTGCAAATATTTTACAACAATAGATATAAATTCAGCATTTTGGTCGATTCCCTTACGTATTGAAGATAGAAATAAAACAGGATTCGTGACCCAAAATGGGCACTTCCAATGGACTTGCCTACCTTACGGTTTAAAGACGTCTCCAGCGATTTTTTCAAAGAATACTAATGTAAGTAACATACTGTGGAAACACAAACTTAATGAGTTTTCGGTGAACTATATAGATGATATATTGATATTCTCTGAAAGTTTTTCGGAGCACATGAACCATTTAATACAATTATTAGAGGCAATAAAACAGGAAGGATTCAGATTGAAACTTACAAAATGCACATTCGCAGCAAATTCAGCAAAATATCTAGGTCACGTCATTCAGAACAATTCAGTAAGACCAATAAAGGATAATTTAATTTCAATAAAAAACTTTCCTATTCCAAAGACCAAGAAAAATATTAAACAATTTTTGGGGAAAATCAACTTCTACCACGATTACATACCAAAGAGAGCAATAATTTTAGATCCTCTACATAACCTATTAAGGAAAAATCAAAGCTTCATATGGTCAGACGAATGCCAAAAATCATTTGACAAGATTAAAGAACTCCTATGATCGAAACCAGCCCTAGCAATATTTGACCAGAATTTACCAATAGAAATATACACAGATGCCTCTCTGATAGGAGTAGGAGCGGTTTTGAAACAGACGCAACCAGACGGAACAGACAAACCAGTAGCTTACTTCTCGAAAAAATTAAATGAAACCCAAAAAAGAAAAAAAGCAATATATCTGGAATGCCTGGCAATAAAAGAAGCCATAAAATATTGGCAATACTGGTTGTTAGATAAAACATTTGCGGTTTACTCAGACCATAAACCACTTGAAAACATGAATATAAAGTCAAGACCTGACGAAGACCTAGGAGATCTAGTCTATTTCTTAACCCAATACAATTTCAAAATCAAATACACCCCAGGAAAAGAAAATGTAGAAGCAGACTGCTTAAGCAGAAATCCGGTACTGCAAGCTAACGAAAACGAAGAAGAACAACCAAAAATCGTCAACATAATAACAATAGAAGAAATCTTAACAGACCAGAATCTAAACAAAGACATCCAAAATAAGAAGGACAAACTGATAGAAAAAGATATAGTATACTTAAAAAAAAAGTAAGGAAGAAAGAAAAAATCATTTTATCAGAAAAATTTAGCATACAACTAATGAAAAGAATACATAAAAATTATTGCCACATTGGTATTAAACAAATGTCAAGAAAACTTAGCCCTATATACTCGGCAAAAAAATAAACCAAAAATATCAAAGAAATTTGTAGAAGCTGTGAAATCTGTATAAAAAATAAAACGAGAGGGCCAGACAAGTTAGGCTTGATGTCACACTTCGGCCCAGCCACAAAAGCATTTGAAATAGTCTCCATTGATACAATTGGAGGATTTGGAGGCTCCAGATCAACCAAAAGATATCTACACCTGCTAGTAGATCACTACACAAGGTACGCTTTTATTGTGACCTCAAAAACACAAAATGCTAACGATTTCATAAAACTAATAAACAATACAACAGAAGCAGAGAACATTAAAACAATATTAACGGACCAGTATCCTGGAATAAATTCCAATGAACTAAAGAGATCCCTAAGAGATAAACAAATAACAATAATATTTACGGCAGTTAATGCTCCGTTTTCAAATGGCCTAAATGAAAGGCTAAACCAAACGTTATATGGAACAAATGCTACAATAATCCCACAAGAATTAAAACATATATAGATACGAAAGTGACTGGAGAAAAGACAGAAGACTGGCACTTGAAAATACGATAAAATCACATAAATACAATAAAACTTTGTATGACAAAACCCGCAAAGACTACAACTTCAAGGCGGGGGACAGGGTATATGTTAAAGGGGTGAAAACCACCCCCAAAGAGAGGGCCCTAAAGTTTAGTTCGTCGATTATCTCGGAAACGTAATCAATTAATTAACGTCTGTTAATAATCAATAGAATGGTAAAAATTATTTTGCAAAATCTCAATTTGTTTAAACAATATATGAAAAATTCGAATTTTTTTGTTAGTTTTTCCCCTTTAATGCGAATGAATTTTCTTAAGTATTTGTTTATAGAAACTATATGTCCTTTACAAAAATACGGATAAATCGGAATTTTGATTTTTTCACCAGCAAAAAGTTATTAAACATGAAATTGTACCGTTCGACGCGCGAAATAGAGTGTTTACATGGGTCGTTCCTTGCTCATGAGTAATTGATAGCTCTTAAAAGAACGAATGCTATTGATTTATATTCGTTCCTGGTGAAAATGAAAGAACCTTCGCTTATTTTAAACCTTTTACTACGGCAGACTTTGACATGCACCCGCCGCATAGTGGTTCATTTGGCCGATAGCCTGGCCAAAACTCAAGAAGTTTTTCAATTTAGCTGAAAATTGGTGTATTAGTATTATTTGGGCCGCTGATTAAGAATCTGAACTCGAAATTTCCAAAAACAAAATGGCGGCTCTAATATGGCAAGTGCGAGTATCGAAAAATTGTCGGATCGGCACGAAAATCAGTAGTCTTATGTTTTTCCGGTCGCTGATTAAGAATCTGAACTCAGAATTTCCAAAAACAAAATGGCGGCTTCAATATGGCGGATGCGAGTATCGAAAAATTGTAGGTTCGGCACGAAAATTAGTATTCTTATGTTTCTCCGGTCGCTGATTAAGAATCTGAACTCAGAATTTCCAAAAACAAATTGGCGAACAAGAATAATTAAAAAATTAAGAATTTATTTAGATATTATGATACATTTATTGATCACAGTGAATTATATTCATCTTATAAGCTTTTAATATTACAGAGAATCTTAACAATTACCTTATAACGAACGTATTATAGTTAACTGACTAATTATTTTGAAATTAAATATATTTTTCTTTTATTATCTTCTTTATCTAGTTCTTCGTAATCTTCGAGCAATTCGGTTATGTCCTCTTGTCCTCCGCAGTATCGGCCACCGAGAATCATATTTTCAAATAATAGTTAGTTTCGGTACATTGAAATCAATATAGAAATTAAATTGAGCATATAGTACTAAATATTTATCATACCTTCTTAATTACAAGAATAAATGTAATCTTGTCCGCAAACAATCAACGAGGTCTTCCCTCCGCAGTGAAATCGATGGTACTTCAGAAGATGATGATTCCATAGCACTACACAATACACACTGAACTCTACTCTTTGCGAAATTGCTATCACAGCTAAGTAAGTAAATATCACAAAGTACAAGTGATATCTACCGTGTCAGAAAACGTAGCACGGTATAAATAGTTTACGGTGCTTCCACCTCCAATTTTTCATTCCAGTATTTAAAATTACGGTGGAAGGAGAAAAACTAAACTTTGCGAGAAACAAATATAGCTCTCATACCTGCAACTAGCCAGATTTTCAGCCGAATCGTCAAACATCTTACGGTTTATGACGGTAAGCGGTCGAGGTGATCGCGGCTATCTATTGTTGCTTTGGAACAAAAGGCCACCAGCTTGCTTAAAATTATTTTGATTTTTAACCTGAACGAAATAAATATAGCGTTTCGTAAATTACAAGGGTAACCTTAGTGAAGGATTAGCATTATTCGTTTGTCCAAGCCACGATAGCCTGGCCGTATGTCATAAACGTATTTCCCCGAGCATGGCGCGTGCGACAAACAAATAAGAATATCGCGTACAATTGCAAAAAGTCGCAAAATGTTACAACGGGGACTTCTTCGGGAAGCTTTAAAGTTTAATTTAAAAAAAAATATATATTCTGATATTCCTTTTCCTTCAAAAGTTATAATGATATTTATTGCAACAGTCACGTTATCTTAATACCAGCATATCACAGCTATTTCATCTTCGAATTTTCCATTTTTTAATGAAAATCTCGACTGAAAGAGATTGATACAGCATTGTGAGAAACAAATATAGCACTCATACCTGCAACTAGCCAGATTTTCAGCCGAAACGTCAAACATCTTTCGGTTTATGACGGTAAGCGGTCGAGGTGATCGCGGCTATCTATTGTTGCTTTGGAACAAAATACCACCAGCTTGCTGAAAATTATTTTGATTTTTAACCTGAACGAAATAAATATAACGTTTCGTTAATTACAAGGGTAACCTTAGTGAAGGATTAGCATTATTCGTTTGTCGAAGGCACGATAGCCTGGCCGTATGTCATAAACGTATTTCTCCGAGCATGGCACGTGCGACAAACAAATAAGAATATCTCGTAGAATCGCAAAAAGTCGCAAAAAGTCGCAAAATTTTACAACGGGGACTTCTTCGGGAAGCTTCAAAGTTTACTTTAAAAAAGAATTCGCGTTGTACTTTTGCGTACTTCACAACTATTTCCTCTGCAAAAGGAAAAAAATGTATGGGTTTTGCAATCTGTGCCATCGTAGTTGTAAAATATTAAATAAAAAAATGAAACCAAGGTACTTATAATTTAAAAGTATGACGAATAGCTACAAATACTTACAAAGTTGATTGTACTATTTTTTCGCATTGAAAACGTATTCTGAATTTCGACGTGAATTCGTTACATTATTCAAGTGCCAACTTTGACATTGCATATCTGTAAGAGCGTTGTTCAATAAAAACTTTTATTAATGGAAATCGATGCTCTGATATGTTACAAATCAAACGCAATTGCTAAATTTTGAAAATCGCGAAAAAAATTGTTGGCTTTTTGGCCAGGTTTTCGGCCAAATGAACCACTGTGCGCCGCGGCCGTATCGTACGGTAGGAATTCAGTAGGGACGTACACCGAGAACAGCGAAGTTTTTCGTTAGGCATTCATTTCTGACGAAGTATATTAAAATATTTAAAATACTGAATTCTATTACATTAAACCAATATTATTCATTTGTTAATATTCTGCTTTAAATCTTTAGGGCACATACTAAAAAGTAATCATTAATTTTAAGCTTTTTTCACAATATTTAATAATCAAATTTAATAACATAATAACGTTTGATGTATTTCAAAACACGGATGAATACATAATCCTACATTACTTTTTTTGCATTTGTAATGTGTATCCTTTCTCTTGTCATTTTTTGCAAACACTACACATTTACACCTTGTACTTTTCAAAATTGCTGTATTGGTTTCATATGGAGACGGAAAATGCCTCTGCGACAAACGGAGAGGCTCATTGTTAGGACTTTTAGCTTTTGATTTTGTTGAGATAGTGATGCCAATTTCAAACGGCCCGCGTTACTGTGTATGATCGCGCCGCCCATCCGTTTGTTTCTTGCGTACCGTAGCCGATTGTGTATAGTGCGCGGTTCCGACAGTGTGTCAGACGAACGTTAGCACGTGTACGACTGTAACCTATATACCTTTTCGTTTCATTATAATAAACGCACTTATTGACACGATTCTCACATCAGATTTAAATAAGAGCAATTATAAAATGTTAAAACGGCAATCATTCGCGAAACAAGCGAAATTTTGTTGGGACGCCTATTGGCGCCAATAGTAGCAGGAAGCTAAGATGTTTCAAACGCCAACAAGCGTCAACAGTAGTCAAAGTGTTAAAGTGAGAAATCTTCAGCTCCCTTGCGATGGGCGGTTTATGACGGGGTTTATTGCGGGACATTTCCAAATCGGCACGGTACGGACAAGCTCGATCTGCTCGCGGACTAATAATAAGAACTGGCATGAAGATTAAAATTAATTTTTGAAAAGTTCTCAATTTGTATCTTTTGTTGAAGGTTACTAATTAAATCTCGACCAGTCTACTTATCAAATTCGGTTACGTTGTAAAAGGCTTAGGACGAGGAACGACTCATGTAGGCACTCTATTTCGCGCGTCGAACGGTATAGTGCGGCTCGTGAGACCTGGCACCTAGGAGGTAGGCCTGTTTCGGCAGAGTCTGATTCGCCCGGCGTCAAGCGTCATGCCTCTTGTCACACGTACACGAAGGCACTTGACGTTCTACCTGGCGATTCGTTAAGAGAGTTACACATACAAATCGAACTAAAAGACGAAGAGAG
This sequence comes from Cerceris rybyensis, assembly GCA_910591515.1. Lineage (NCBI taxonomy): Eukaryota > Metazoa > Arthropoda > Insecta > Hymenoptera > Crabronidae > Cerceris > Cerceris rybyensis. The sequence continues at coordinate 4,076,839 of OU342791.1, forward strand.
AGAACGCTGCAGATCGGAGCAAGGGAGACAACGCGATTTGGGTGGCGACAGTAAGGACATCGGCGTAGGCACCAGATTTCTAACATCTCTATAGTAAAAACAGGCTGAACTCCGACAGAATTACCCCCACCACATGAGGAGATTCCCCTTGACGCATGACGAGACGAAACTCGCGACGAGAATACAATGTAACACCATGCAAAAGGAATAAGAGTGTGACTCATCCACTTCAAGAATAAAACTTTCTCATATACACGATACAGTTCGAATTATATTTACTTGTTGATACTACTTAAATCTGAATGTAAATATGTTGCTTTTAACCCAAAGGACCAAGCATTGAAATAACAGAAATATTTGAAATGCGACTATTTATTTGTTATAAGATTACATAAAAGTAGATATAAATATTATAATTTATTTTTATTTTTTTCTCCAAATTTTCAAAAATTGTAGGACTTAAGGTGATGAACAATTAGAGAACAAAAGTGCATAAATTAAGCCTTTGGTATGTTCTTTTACTATGGCATAGGTTAAAATATAAATTAAATTAATCCGATTCCCCAAAAAAAAATTAGAAGTGAAATGTTGCGTTAACGCAACTTTGGGCCTTAATGGGTTAATAAAAGATTTAAAAAACGATATAAATTATGTAGGGATTTTATGAGAGAAGATGAACCAATAAACTACTTTTTACTGTATTGATATGGCCTGAAAATTTCTGCATCTATCGCAATATAATTTCAAATTACACTGACAGAATGAGATTTTTTCAATTCTAATTATAAATGAATAGACACATGATGTTTTAATAATAATTTAATTTACAAATTTACATGCAAATGACAATATATACATACATACATAAAAACATTTATATATATACACATATTAACAATAATTCTAGCGCAGTTAATAGCGAGATCAGAAATGTGATACGCAATATCACCAAAAACTCTGATGAAGAAGCACAAAATCAAGAACTACAACATCCATTGCAACAAGCTGCTATGCGCGCTGCTAATTACGCTGGTGTTTCAAAGAGAACGATATCCAGAATAAGGAAAGAAGTTAGTATGCCCAATCCAAATGTTCCGTTGTCAACGCCAGGAGAAGAGCGATCGAAGAGCAACGAGAGAGGATTCACATATTCAGAGGAAAATACAAACATAATACGAGATGTCATCAATGAGTTTTACACTGTGAAGAAAATTGTGCCATCGTTTACATTGTTGTTAGGGAAAATCCGCGAAAGAATGAATTTCCTATGGGGGAAAGAAACGGTAAGAAGAATTTTGAAGAAGATGGGTTATAAGTGGAAAAAATGTAATTCAGTGCGGGAAATACTAATCGAGCAGCCAAATATCGTAGCGTGACGATCACGATATTTAAAAGCTATTCGGCCTTATCGCAGACAAAATCGGAACATCGTATATATTGACGAAACTTGGGTGGATAACACTTTAACGTTTAATAAGTGTTGGCAGAACAATGACACTCCAGGAGTATTAAAAAAATCGAGTACCGACACTCGATTTATAGTAGTGCATGCGGGAGAAAAGACTGGATTTATAGAAGGAAACAGTTTGGTATTCCATTCCAAAACGACGACAGGCGATTACCATGGGCAAATGAACTCAGGTAATTTTGAAAAATGGTTAAGGGAAAAATTGATACCAAATATTCCTCCCAACTCCGTCATTGTTATGAACAATGCTTCATACCACAGTGTCCAGCTGAATAAACCGCCAACAAAACACTCCAGAAAAACGGACATGGTGAAATGGCTTACTGATAATAATGTTCCCCAGGATGAAGGTATGAGAAAATACGAATTATATGAAATAATTCAAAGGAGCAGAAGCGGAGAAAAACAATATAAACCCGACGAAATCTTGAAATCGCACGGTCACAGTGTCTTGCATTTGCCGCCGTACATGTGATTTAAATCCCATAGAAATGGTTTGGGCAGGTTGATCTACAAAAAGTTATATAATTAATACACAACTTCATTAGGGTAAAATATAAACATATACAATTTTTTAAAGGGTGTTTTACGTTTCTTTACCTTGTCAACTTTCGGAGATGGTATTTCCGATTATGTACAATCCCCATCAAAAAGATAACACACGTGTGCTATCTTTAATTTCTTAATAACGCAAGTATATTTTTGAGTTTGCAACCAATGATATTGTAAAATTACGAGCTCAGGATATGCGGACTACGAAAATTAAGACACATCACAACATTTTGTAAACAATGTGAAAAACCTGGTGAATACCAAAGGCGAAATGATAGCACATGTGCTATAACAACAAACATTTATTTTAATTAACAATGGGTATATACAAAACGCTGCTTATTTAATAATGGGTGCATCCCCCTTTTGTTTCTATTATCTCTATCATACGCTTAGGTAATGATTTATAAAGTTTTTGAATGTATTTTTGACTTAACTTATTTCTCTGTTCTACAATACTGCTTTTTAATTCTTGTATATTATTATACTGTTTTCCATTGTTAAATACATTTTGGGAAAGCTGTCCCCAACAATTTTCAATAATATTAATGTCCGGAGAACGAGCTGACCATGGAAAACTAGATATATTCTTGTCCTTAAAAGTAAGATTGCACGAGTTTTGCAATGTGAACAGCTGCATTATCTCGTTGAAAAATAAATCCTGGTCCAGAAATACGTTTTGCATGATTATTTAATTGATCTTTTATTAAACTTAAATATTTTGCACTGTTCATTCTTCCGTCAATAAATTTTATATCAGTCTTTCCAAAATACCCAATCGCCGCCCACATCATTACACTACCACCGCACATTTGTCGTCAGATTTTTATTAATGTCTTGTTTAAAAAAAATTCAATCTAAACGGCCCGGATGGTTTTTAGTACTATTTCCATGACGTACGAAAAAAGATATTAAAAAAAAATACGACGACAAATGGGCGGTGGTAGCGTAATGATTTGGGCAGCGATTGGGTATTTTGGAAAGACTGATATAAAATTTATTGACGGAAGAATGAACAGTGCGAAATATTTAAATTTAATAAAAGATCAATTAAATAATCATGCAGAACGTATTTCTGGACCAGGATTTATTTTTCAACGAGATAATGCAGCTGTTCAAACTTCAAAACTCGTGCAATCTTACTTTAAGGACAAGAATATATCTAGTTTTCCATGGTCAGCTCGTTCTCCGGACATTAATATTATTGAAAATTGTTGGGGACAGCTTTCCCAAAATGTATTTAACAATGGAAAACAATATAATAATAGACAAGAATTAAAAAACAATATTGTAGAACAGAGAAATAAGTTAAGCCAAAAATACATTCAAAAACTTTATAAATCATTACCTAAGCGTATGATAGAGATAATAGAAACAAAAGGGGGATGTACCCATTATTAAATAAGCAGCGTTTTGTATATACCCATTGTTAATTAAAATAAATGTTTATTATTATGGCACATGTGCTATCATTTCGTCTTTGGTATTCACCCGGTTTTTCACATTGTTTCCTAGTTGTTGTGATGTTGTGTCTTACTTCCCGTAGTCCGCATATTGTGAGCTCGTAATTTTACAATATTATTGGTTGCAAACTCAAAAATATACATGCGTTATTAAGAAATTAAAGATAGCACACGTGTGCTTTCATTTTGATTGGGACTGTACCAGGTAAATACTGCGTCACGTGGATCCTTTCAGATTAATCTGCGAAAAATAATCTATTTAATACACGACTTCATGAGGATAAAATTTGAATATATACAATTTTTAAAAGAATGTTTTATATTTCTTTACCTTCCGAAGATTCGGAGGAACTTTCGGAACTGCTGTCAGAATCGTTGTCTTCAATCTTCAGATTTAACGAATCCATTGCTTCCGCCAGCAGTCCGTCTTTCTCCCAATATTCGTCTTCAAGGCGTTCCACGTGACTGCAGTAATTACTCCAATCTTGGACTGGTATTTCTCTCATTGAGGATTGAGTTAAATCCAAAAGCTGTGTTTTGTTTAACGAAGAAATGTTCCGTTGTCGTATTTTTCTTTTTGTTTCTGCCCATGCCAATTCTATGGGATTTAAATCACACATGTATTCCATGTTGGAAGGAGACATCTGAGACAAAGGGCACCTAGGCCCACCTCAAACGAAAAATATCCTAGGTCTTCTTTTAATAAATTTTTACGACTGAAGAGGGTAACATACGGTTACCGAAACGTATCGAAAAATTTGAACAAGAAGTATTTTATTTCAACTCCGGTCGACAAATAGCCGTCCGTCATTACGAAGAGAAAAATACATAACTGGTCACATTTGACGTCACGACCGAACAAAAACAACCTTCATCTTACAATATATATATATATGTAAAATTATATATATATATATATATATGTAAAATTTGTTTGTTTTATATATTTCTTTATTTATATTTTTTTATTTATATTCTGCGTACGACACCACTTAGGTGCCGCCGGCCGGCAAAGTGTCAATATTAATCTCAACCCCAATCTTTTTAAACTAAAAGCAGCTGTTAAGAATTTTAAATATAATTTTAAGGCCACCGATTGGGATAATTTCGAAACATACCTTGAGTAAATATTTACTGATGAGATTTCAGATAACAGGAACTTAACAATAAATGAAATTGATCATCATTTGGATACTATAAATAGAAGAATTCTTGAAGGAATTGAAAAAACCATACCAACATCAAAGCCAATGATAGTATTCTGAAATATAACAATACAAAAATTCTAAAACTAAAGAAAGCCAAAGCACTACTTGTTAGAGAAATCTTCAGTATTAGAAAGTATGACCTTAAACTTATAGGACCTTACTCTACATTAGTTAAAATTAGACTTAAAAACAGAAAAAAAAACTAAGGGCTGAATTGAAGAAAGCAGTCACTAATTACTGGGAACTTCAAATTAATGGCATCAATCATCATGATCCCTTTAATTTTTTCCCTAAAATTAACAGATTTCTCAGACCCCGTAAAAATAATGAAATTAAAAATCTCAACTACAAGCCTCCTTGTAACTCGGATAATCTAATCAATAGCATTAATATTAACTCTGCCATACATAACGCTGATGGTTCATTTACTATCACTAACCCGACTGATAAACTTAATTTTATTGGTCACTGTTTTGTGAAAATCAACTCACCTAAATATTTTGAAGAAGCAAAAGATAATACAATTAAGATTAACCCCCTTGTGACATATTATAAACATACTTTAAAAATATACAAAGCAACTAATACTTCGCTAGTCAATTTTTTCAATAGTAATAAAGCCTCCTGCCCTACAGATGATGAAGAACAGGATTTAAAACATTACTTTTGTAACGTTTCAGAACTAAAGCAAATCCTAAAAAAATTACACAATAAAACCTCTTTAGGGATTGATGGCATACCTCCTATTGTTTGTAAACATCTACCGCTAAATATTATTATAGCCCTCACTAAACTATTTAATAACACTGTTCAACAAACTTGAACTTTTTTTATTTTCTCAAATATTCAAAAGGTGATCCTCGTAGAGTTACTCAGCCTAAACACGAATCCGTCGGCAGAATTGCTCCATCACCCTCAGTTTTTTAGTAAAATGAGTTTTTGTAATAACACCAAATTTTGGCAGAAAATGAGGTATTACGCGAAAAATATAAACTCTACGAAGTTGAAATTGGTCTCAAAAGATAGAGGAAAACATGCCGAATATTTTAGTGTATATAGTTATTAAAATTGGTTGCTGTAAATAGTAAGAAATGACCGTCAAAGTTTAAAATAGTGCGGATGTGCGAACTTGCTACGTTATACTTTTACATTTTTATGAAAAGTTATTTATCTAGCACGAATTTTCAATACTGGATCGTATTCCTTAGACATTTCTGAGGCGAAAACTGACCGCAAAAGTGTTGGGAACAGTTTTCAATCCCGACGGATCGAAAAAATATCCGTCGCGTACGTGTATCGGCGTTTCGTCGCCATGCTGCTATTCTACGCGGGCCTGCAGTGTGACAGTGCCGTAACTACGCGTTATCGACGCCGATCTGACAGTATCATCCGAAGGGCGCTCAACTTTGATAAATATAAATGATCAATTGTTTTTCATTAATTTTTGTTTAAAAATATTATTTATAATTTGGTCACCGAATTATAAAAAACGTTTTAATTAATTTTAATTGATCTGCTAATGCTGCCTGCTGAAATGATGAAATGAAATGCATTTTGGCATTTCGTTACAAGAAAATATTATTGGAACTATAATATGCTTGTTCTTTTTTTAAAAAATATCGTTGTTTATAACAATAATACAATATATAACACCTATATAAAGACCTAAAGATATCATTAAATAGTGTTGTTAACGATGTCAACTAATCTTACGCCTCGTGGAAATTAAAGATCAATACATGTAAGTATGAGAGCATCGTCTTCCATCGACTACCAAAGACCTCTCTAAACCCTATAAAAGAGAAATAAAAGAAGGTTGGAACAGGTACCAACAGGGTAGTAGAAGTTCCTCATAGGAAAATAGTCAGGTTCTTAGGATTTTACATCGACCACTTAATAAGACTGGTATCACATATTGAAATCCAGCTTGAAAAGGCCAAAAATGCCTTCAGGGCCAACGCGAGAATTTTTTACAGTAAACATCTCAACTCTAGGGTTAAAGTGATTTGTTATTTACTCCTAATCAGGCCAATCATAACTTATGCTGCTCCAATCATGTGGAATACTAGTGCTTATACAATGGAAAAGGTCGGAGCCTTTGAGAGGAGTTGTCTCAGACCCTGCTTTTTCCTATATAGGCCGTCTCACTCCAATTTTCAAAGAAGAACAAGTAATGAGGTTCACTACGATAGAGCTAACATTCCCAGAGTTTCCCCATTTCATGCTGAAATTAACCAGGAAATACTTTGCGGCTGCTAAGGGTAGCTCCAATCCCTTGGTAGTCACCGCATGGTCTCCAGTCGCCCGTCTTCTTGGGTGCTAAATGCAATGGGCTTGCCCAGGGGCTTTGAGAGGATCGGCATAGTCCTTGGTCCAACATGAACTGGAACTCGCGTTTTGCGACTTTGAGTTTTTCGGGTGATAGTCGCCTCGGGCATTCGGCGATCGGGTGTCCTGTGGTTTCTATATGATGTTCCACATTGTGTTTATTGGGAAATTTGGTGTGGGCGGTCGCTGATTCGAAGAGAAACACTTTATGTTATAAATATTTAATGAGAATATAATTGAAACAATAAAAGAACATTACATATATACTCGAAAAATAAAAATAAAACCACACGTTACACACCAACCGAACAAAACCCACCGTACCGTTCGACCACGAGAAACCTTCTAGTAAAAAAAACGGAAGAGCATCTAAAAAACGAAAAAACTAAAAAGAAACAAAAGTGTGCCGAGATACATTTTCTGGCTAATTTTAATCGTACGACTCTCACGATCGCGTGTTATTTCAATACCTACAAAATTTTTCGCATCACCAATCTTAATTTCAAAACATGCCTTTAAATTTTCTAGCACTTTCGCAATTGCATCCTTTGACGCCGACAACAAAAGTCCATCATCCACGTATAAAGCCAACCATACCGTTACCTCATTAACCCTACCCGAGAATACGCAATGATCACTCTCTATACCGCGAAAATTAAAACGAGTAAGAAATTCTTTAAATTTCGAATTCCAACAACGCGGTGACTGTTTAAGACCATATAAACTTCTATGTAAAATACAAGCCGCATTAGGCTGATTTCTGTCTTCAAACCCACGCGGCTGCTCCATATAAATCGTTTCCTTCAATTCACCGTAAAGAAATGCTGTCTTTACGTCAAACTGCGCGATTTCGAAATTTTCTATTGCGGCCCTTGCTAGAAGAAATCTTATAGTCTCATATCTTACTACCGGTGCAAAAGTGTCAAAATAATCAAAACCTTCGCGTTGAGCAAAACCTTTTGCTACGAGCCTTGCTTTGTAACGTTCCTTCTTACCGTTAGAGTCCAATTTTTTACTGTACACCCACTTGCAACCTATAATCTTGGGTGCTTTCCAACAAGAGACACAGGCGACACTGTGTAACACAGTGTCTACATTGGTGCTTTCCAACTATGACACAGAGAGACACAGAGCGACACTGCAAGACACAGCTCAAACTTGAGTTTGGCCGTGTCGGACGTCAATAGTGCCAACACATCGAGCAAAGAAATAATGTTTTCAAGTGTGGTACCTTTAATATAGACTACATTTATAGGAATTCATATTACTGATCTTTCAAAGCTGTAAAAATACTTCTAGTTTGATTAAGATTTAATAAGTTTTTTCGCACAATTTTTAAGTTTACTTCGAAATTTCAGAGCACTCAAACTGCTAATCGATAAAATTTTCACGATTTATCTAAAATATATTTTTCTATTAAGAATTATACAGGAAAAATAACTTACCACATTCGAAAATAATATACTTTTGTTTGTTGCGAAATAATTATCAATCCGAATCTTCTTCTTTACGGGTTTGGATTTTCTACAGACAGATTTGAATCTACGTTTTTTACTACGTTATACTCATTATAGTCTTTTACGCACTCTAGTGACCATATTTAGTAACTTATCTGTTCCAATTAGACTACAGAATTGTGTTTCACTGTGTCTCTCTGTGTTACACTGTATCACACCCAAGCATGCTTGTTGGAAAGCACACCTTCTGACCATTCGGTGGTCTTTGAAGTGTCCATGTTTCGTTTTTACGTAGTGCGTCCATTTCCTCGCGCATGGCTTCTTTCCACTTATCACCTTCAGAACTATTCACTGCGGTTTCATATGTCACCGGCACATCATCCACCACAAACGCGTAGCCAAATTCACTGTAACGATCGGGTGAACACAATCGGGTCCTATCTCGTAGCTGCCTAGATGTTTGGATCCCTCCAGCCGGCGACTCCTCAGCATCTTCGAAGAGTTCGTCTTCAACTTCACCTTCCTGCGCTCCCACTTCTTCTCCCTTTTCCTCTTCCTCTTCTTCACAGTCAAGAAGTCCAAAAATGGAAGATAAAGGTACCGCTTTCGGGAATTCTCCAGTCACGGTGCATAAATTTTCAGAGTTTTCATTAAATACAACATCACAGCTTACGTGCACTTGTCGAGTCTTCGAATCCCATAACCTGTAATTTGTGGACTCTCCTTCGTAACCTACGAAAAACATTTTCTCACTTTTCGGATCCAATTTCTTTCTCTTTTGTTATGGCACTCTTTTAAACGCATCACATCCGAAAACGCGCATGTGTTGAACGACCGGTTTTCGTTTGAACCATTTTTCATAGGCTGTTACTCCGCTTAATTGTTTTGAAACAGTCCTATTTAACACATACGTTGCAGTTTTGACCGCTTCTGCCCACAGGAACGCAGGTACCTTTTTCCCGATCATCATTGAACGTGCACTTTCCATAATTGTTCGCATTTCACGCTCTGCTCGACCATTCTGCTGCGGAACGTAAGGTGGTGACTTTTCGTGAAGAATTCCTTTGATCCGCCGAAAATCACGAAAACCTTGCGATCCATACTCAGTACCATTGTCTGTACGTAAGATTTTCACTTTATTTCCCGTCTGTTTTGTGACTAAGGTCTCAAACTCCTTGAATTTTTCAAAAACCTCCGATTTGTGCCGTATAAAATATACTGTTCGGAAACCGGTACAATCGTCCTTAAATAATACAAAATATCTTGATCCGCGTGGTGATTCTACACTTACCGGGCCCCACACATCCGAATGTATCATTTGACGAGGTTCATTGGCCTTTTCTCGCTTGCTCGAACCATGCGACTTTTGCACATGTTTTCTAAGTGTAAAGGGTGTTTCAAAAATATTTGTCATGGCTTTAAGGGGTTGTTCTACACCTCTGGATCGATGGAGATTTGCGAAAAAAACCTGCCGCAAAATTCGGGAAAGGGTAGCAAATTTTTTTTATTGGCTCATCCTATTCGTCTTGTTACGTAGGTAAAATGTCTGAGAGGAACCATGGGTCAGAAATGAACCGTTCTCTCGCAAATTAACTTTTAATTGGGCCTTCCGATTAAAATTTCGCCGATAGTTAAAGCAGAGGCGACGTAAACGAAGCTAGAAAATAGGGCACTGTGTCACCGAACCAGAAGAGAAGTGTAAGTGTTTATACTCTTCTTCCCGGGTGGGCCCTTGAGTGAACCCGACACTGAACGCAGGTCATTGACATTTTCTAGTCTTCTTCTCTCTCTTCAATTATGTTGCCTCTGTTTCAACTATTGGGGCTAGCAAGGGTATCTCATGTGTTTCCTTTCGAAAGGTCGGCGACTCGAAGGCTGTCGTATGGGCGAAATTTTAATCGTAAGGCCCAATTAAAAGTTAATTTGCGAGAGAACGGTTCGTTTCTGACCCATGGTTCCTCTCAGACATTTTGCCTACGTAACAAGACGAATACGATGAGCCAATAAAAAAAATTTGTTACCCTTTCCCGAATTTTGCGGCAGGTTTTTTTCGCAAATCTCCATCGATCCAGAGGTGTAGAACAACCCCTTAAAGCCATGACAAATATTTTTGAAACACCCTGTACATGTCTCACAAAAGAAATCACGCTTGTCACCTATTTTCATATCACTCAATGCAATAGTTTGTTCAGTGTCTTTAATGGCCTTGACATTGATGTGACCGAGTCTTTCGTGCCATAATTTCAAGGAATTTCCTTGCACTATATTACACTGCGCGGGTTTCTTGACTGTAAACAACATGCGGAAAAGATTCCCATGACAAACCCCCACCGCAGATATAGTACCATTGCTTCGCGAATCTCACAACGATCTCGGAAGCTATGAAACGAAAAACCTCTGCGGGTAACTGCTCCCACTGAAAACAGATTTCGTTTGAGATCCGGCACAAAAAGTACGTTCGTCAACTGTCTATCAACCTTTTTACCATTCACGCACGCATAAATATCTACCGTACCGACACCAACTACCGGGAGAACCGTCTCTCCTGCGACTTTTACAAACCGCACTGTTTCCGCGGGTCTTAATTCTCGAAAAACGTCACGCTGAAAAGTCATGTGCATACTGGCACCTGAATCTGCCAACCAAACCGAGTCATCTTTGTTTGTTGTTTCCGAGACAAACACTGAAACGTCACAAATATAAGCCGTGCTTGAGTTCTCACTGCGTTTCTTTAAATGGTGTTTTTCATTTGCAATTCGCTTCTTACACTCGCGATGCCAATGACCAAGTTCATTACAAAAACTGCACGGACGCTTCTTTTTCAGTTCTTCTAATTTTGTATTTTTAAACTTTGCCTTCCTGTCACTGTGACCATTTCCTTCTGATTTTGAAGAATTATCGAGCTTCAACTGCAGATTTTTCACTTGTAGAGCAAGCGACGTCGTTTCTTCTTCCGTAACCGTCAATCGCTTATCCTCGCGAATGATCCTTTCGACCAACTTCTCTTTGCTTCTTTCTTCCGAGGGAGTACAATCCTAGGCCATTGTGAAAGCAGAGAATCTCAGCGGCAAACTACTCAGCAATTTCGATACCATTGCTGTATCGGAAGGTTTCTCACCCGCGTCGTATAACTTCTTACAAATAGTTTCAAATTTTTCGATTTGTGTGTGGGAGTCAGGGTTACTCTACCAACATAAATAATAATAATAATAATATGCCTCACGTGTGTGAACTATAACAATTTATTGATAAACACCGATAGCTTAGGCGATACAGATGGAACGTAGAAGTCGTTAGCCACACGTGTAGTCGACTCGGTGGTCACGTACAGAATTTCCTTCTTCCGTCCGAGGCACCAGCGCCTGCTTCCGCTGGCGACGTTTGGGCAAACTACTTGCCCCTGGCTTAGACTGTCGGCAAGGTAGGGAGTCTGAAGCCCCCACATGTGTAGCGACGGTCTCTCCATCTTTGATGCGAAATTCATAAAACTGTTGCCAACAGCGCTGTTTAGCATCTTCACTTGTTTCGCCATACAGGGCATGGAGCTTCAGCCATATTGCTTGTGGCGTTAGGCAATTTATTAAATTAACATGCAGCGATGACTCTACCGAACTCAAAAGAATCACCGAAGTTCTCGACTGCCGCTTCTTCCACTCCTTCCATTCCTTCACCTGTGTTCTTGCAGGTTCTTCAACCGTTCCCTCAACGAACTCCATCAAATCTTGCGCTTCAAGCAAGAATGAAACACCGTATTTCCACAAAGCGAAATTCGTACCGTCGAATTTCGTGAGGTTAAGAGTTTCCTTTCTGCCATCATGATGAGCAGGAAAACCACGGAATACACGACAGAACACTACCGAACAACTAAAAACGAGAGCGAAAGAAGCACTACGCGACACGCACCCACAATTACACAATTGCGCAGTGGAAGCGTGCTGGGCCCATAACCTATTGGGAAATTTGGTGTGGGCGGTCGCTGATTCGAAGAGAAACACTTTATGTTATAAATATTTAATGAGAATATAATTGAAACAATAAAAGAACATTACATATATACTCGAAAAATAAAAATAAAACCACACGTTACACACCAACCGAACAAAACCCACCGTACCGTTCGACCACGAGAAACCTTCTAGTAAAAAAAACGGAAGAGCATCTAAAAAACGAAAAAACTAAAAAGAAACAAAAGTGCGCCGAGATGCAGTCGGTACTGCAGACCACCAGAAAACGCTAACGGCGCGTCATTAAAAAAAACTTATGATAAACCTAACATAAAAAAAACATTTATTCCAATAGTGTTGTACCTTTGGGGGTAGGATAGTAGTCCGTGTGAGCCTTGGGTACTTTTTTAGCAGGTTGTGGAATGGATTGTTCGCGTGCAGAGCCAGGATTCGTGGTGTTTAATCTGGGCGCACTTTCCCACGCGTGCTTAACCCTGTTTTGCCATCCAGCAAACGTTGGCGTCGGAGGTCCACGAGGAGGTCGTGGTGAATGAGGAAGTCCGTTCCAAGGATTGCTTTCTTAGTGGCCGCGATAACGAACGGCCATCGAAAACTCCGTCTCAGTCCCAGGTCGAGTTGGAGGAGTTTGCGTCCGAATGTTGGGATCGTTGAGTCGTTTGCTGCGTACAGAGTGAGGTCGGTACGGTGTCGTTCGTCTCCTCTGGTTGCGGGGATTACCGAGACGTCTGTTCCGGTGTCAACGAGAAAGTTGTTGCCCGTGGTGGGGTCTCGAATTATAAGGCGACATGACTGATCCCGGGTACTTGTCACCGTCGGCGCCCAGGGAACTAGTTTTCCACTTGATTTAGGCTGAGGTATGAGCAGGGTGACTCGCATTTCTGTGCTTGGGCACCGCATTTCTGGTGATACCAACAGGGGCCCGTACTGATGTTCCGATTTGGCGTGGGTGCACGGTCCCGGCGGCAACTCCGGCTTTGGCTGCGGCCCCTTCTGTGCCAACTATTGCTTCGGGGGCGATGGCGTCGGAGCGCGTTCAATTCCGCGCGCAGCTGCTGTATCTGTGCCGTCAGCTCAGTGACTTGTGTCTGCAGATCTGTCGTGCGGGCCGGTGTTTCGTTGCTGATGTTGCAAATGGATGGGGCACTGATTTCTGCCACCTTATCGGCCATTTGTGCCAGTTGGTCCAGTTTGTCTGCGCTGGTTGCCAAGATTGCTTGGGTTTGCGGTGGAAGTCGTTGTAGCCAAAGTGTCTTAAGGAGATTATCCGTTACCTTGCCCGCTGCCAAATCACGCATTTGTCTGAGAAGCTGCGACGGTCTTCGGTCGCCCAGCTCCAGCTCGTTGAGGAGTGTGCGGAGCCTTTTTTCCTCGCTGTCTTCGAATGCCGCGATTAATCGGTTTTTTAAGGTTTCGTACTTGTTTGCGGGCGGTGGTGAGGTGATGATATCGCTGACTTCGCACAATGTTTCTGTTTCGATGGCTTGGATGATATAGTTGTATTTCGTTTCATCTGATGTGATTCCGCTCGTTTTGAATTGTGCCTCCATTTGTGCGAACCAAAGGGCTGGTTTCGGTTTCCAGAACGGCAGTGCTTTGATTCCAACTTTTGCGATTTCCGGCACGGGAGGTTTAGTTCCGTCCTCTTGTGACATTTCGGAGTCGTCGGAGTCACCAGAGTAGGAGTACGAAGGTGGTAGGATTCAGAGATTCTCTGATATTTCACTACTAAATTTATTGTACACTCTATATACACTATATACAATGCGATCGAGAGCGCCTGCTGAATGGCAAACGGTTGCTTGCGCACGGTCAACTGTCAACTGTGTGTGCGGCGCGTCGCGGCCGTGTATTTATTATTGTAACCTTTCGCGAAGGTCCGACTTCGCGAAAGTTCGGCTTCGCGAGGCTTCCGTACTGGATAGTTCGGGTATTTTCGGATAGCGAACGTTCGCGGTCTTTCGCTTAGGCGCCTTTACTTGAGTAGCGAATTTTCTCGCTATTTCTATGGTCGCCTACAAACCTGTATAAATGTATATTTGTATTATATCTTTTCAATAAAAAACTTTTTACAAAAAAAAGTAGGGCGTCTGTCTACGGTACTGCTGGACACTTTTTTGTCGCAGGTTCGAATCCCCATGAGGAACTTGAGATTTTTTTTTTGTCAATTTTAAAAATTGTCAACTATATAGTAACAATCATTTGCTATTTTCAAACATTTAAAAGTATTTTAAAGGACCAGAAAAATATAAATTAATTACATAATGTACTGTTGGCTTTGTCAGATTTTTCTAGTCGTACTCTGTTCTGCGACTACGGGTATTATTAAACACTGTAACATTGAATAAACATCGGTTGTTCTACGGTGTATGGAGGTGTATGTTAATCAGTAAAGGATGTAGGAAAATTGATTATTTTCGGAAAGGAAGAAACTCTGCATTCCTTTAGACCAGTGATTTGAATGATTTGATCACCGCGAGCCTTTTCCGACCGCTCCGCCTGCTTCTCCTAACCATCTGTTTCACCCACCCGGGAATGACTTGCCAGACTCGGGCCTATCGCATGAGTATGGTGGCGCTTTAAGGCGCCATTCGCCTCTGATCGCTCGCGTTGGAAAGACGCCGCGCACGCCGATTACGGGAAAAAAATCGATGCGCGTGTCCCGTCGACTGATGTTATCTGTCAATGAACAGTTTCAGATCTCGTCACATCGCGTATAGGTCAAAACATGAGTATTACTAGTAAAAAAGTATGCTCAGATATGTCTTGAGTTAAATGCGATTAACAGATTTTAATGTTTTTGGACTTTTACGGCGTTTTTTTTGGCGAATTCGGCTGAGAATAGTGGTAGGAATAACATTAAAAAATGTACATTTGAGAAGTTTCAACGCGGTACCTTGCGATACTTCTTAGTTATTTAATTTTTAATCGCCCTTAGTCAATTAGCTTGTTACTCTATACTGGTACGCTAATAACAAGAGCCATTAAGTAATAAAAGTGATGGTTAAGACGTTTTCGTTGTTATTAATGCTGACGGAATTTTGTAATTACTGCACGTAACCTTGGAGGAATTTGTATACTTCCTGACCACGTGCTCCTCGAAGACTCAGCAGCCGTACAATGTTGTACAATGTTATATGAACCTAAAGGCGCAGGTAGTCGTAGCCGGAGTTTGGAGGAGTCACTTTTACATTGTTTAAATTAGATACCCTCAATCTTTCCATGGATATTTTGAGATACAATAGAAGTTTTTCAATGTTATTCCTATCACTATTCTCAGCCGAGTTTGCCAAAACCACTGCCGGAAGTCCAAAAATATTAAAATCTCTTAATCGCATTTAATTCAAGACATATCTGAGCATACTTTTTTACTAGTAATACTTTTTTGTTTACTTTACTTTACTAGTAAGATTTTTTTCCCGTAATCGGCGTGCGCGGCGTCTTTCCAGCGCGAGTGATCAGAGGCGAATGGCGCACTAAAGCGCCACCATACTCTTACGATAGGCCCGAGCCTGGCAAATGATTGGAAAGAGAAGCTTGGTTGGGTAAAACAGATGGTTGGGAGAAGCAGGCGGAGCGACTCGGAAAAGGCTCGCCGCGATCAAATAATTCAAATCACTGCTTTAGACAATCATCGTTACAAGTGGACAAGATATTATAATAATATTATGACCTTTTAGTAAGTATCATATGTCTTTAAATATCGTAGTAAATCCAGTGTTACAATATTTGATAATATCCGTAATCGCAGAAGATGGTATAACTAGAAAAATTCGATAAAGCAAAAAGTATGTTCTGTATTAATTTATATTTTTCTGGTCCTTAAAAATACTTTTCAATGTTTGTGTGACAGGAAAGTAAAATTGTCAACCTAGTCAACGTCATCGGGGATCTGACTCCAGATAAGCGAGAATATTACCGACTCGCGTTCGAAATTCCCTCGTAAGGAAATGGCGCCGTTAATTGTAATAGACAAAGGGCCAGCAGAGGGCGAACATCTTTCGGGTTCGATCGCCGATCGAGCATGCGACACTCTGTCCCGGGGGACCGTCGAATAAGGTTCAAGAGTAATCTCCGGTCTCATAAGCTATAGAAAGATATTATAAAGGATATATTTCGCAATAAGAAATTGTTACGGCTACGGCTTGAATACATTTGTCAATAACTAGTGTTAAGCAACAACAATTGTCAAGTAAGTGAGAACTATTTATCTGAAGTAAATAATTTTGTCTTTATATTTGGCATTCCATTTCTTGTACTTTACCTTTCGGGTCGTCCGACCTACCCTCCCCTGAGAGGGCCTCACCTACCGCTGGCTCAACTAGCCTTATTTTGTTAAATAAAACTTGTGTTGGTTAATAGAACCAACTGGCGCCCAACAAATATGATTTCATATAAATTTCCAATAGTTTGCCCAAAATTACGTTAGAGCCCCGGCAGCAATTGACCCAGGCCGCGCCGGGTGACGCCTTTCGGTTGAAATAAATATAAATTTTCAGATTTTTAAATAAACAAGAAAGGTGGTTGTCTCATTTGGCGCCCAACGTGGGGCCAGGTTGGAAAATTTTGCTATAAAATTTAGTATTTCATTTAATATTGTTGTCTGGGCAAATTTTGGAATTATATTATTGATATTAAATGCTTAAAATTCGAAGTAAATGTAAAGTTCTGGTAAATTCATTGAATTACGGTTAAAATATTTTCGTAGAGCGAACGACCGTTTCATATAAGAAACGCCCGGTCGCAGCGACCTTGTTTGGGCTTAGTCGAGTTGTTTACGTTGAGCGTTATCTTCACAAGGGCTTTCTTCCTCTTACTTTCATTTGCTAAATACGTTTCAAATTCCTTGGAATCTTGGTCTACCAGTAACCGTTATAAAATTGTTTGAATATCATGCAAATTATTATTGATGAATATTGGTTATTATGAATATTATTTGTGAACGTTGAATATTATGCAAATTGCTATTGATGGATATTATTAATCACGAATATTATTTGTGAATGTTGAATATTATGCAAATTGTTATTGATGAATATTACTTATTACGAGAATTGTTTGTGAACACTGAATAATTATGCAAAATGTTATTGATGAATATTGATTGAAATATTATTTGTGAATATTGAATATTATGGTTGTTATTGATGAATATTGATTGAGATATTATTTGTGAATACTGAATATTATGGATGTTATTGATGAATATTGATTGAGATATTAATTGCGAATATTGAATATTATGGTTGTTATTGATGAACATTGATTGAGATATTATTTGTGAATATTGAATATTATGGATGTTATTATTGATGAACATTAATTGAAATGTTATTTGAGTGTACTAATAGTAAGTACTAGAACATATATCTTGGCAATTCGTTCTCCGAAAGATTATATAATGACTTCATTATTTCTTTCTCCCCCGCGGAAGTCGAAAGGAACGGCGCCGCGGAATACGAGGGGTAATACGAAAAAGGGCAAGGAATCGACCTCGCTTGAAATGCCGAATGCAGCTTCGCTAGGAGGAGATATATCGGGAGAGGAATCTGTCGCAAGTAGCGTTCAAAGTCAAACCGATAAGAATCCGCGAAATGCTAAGGCAACGGTCGAAATTGAAACTGTTCAGAATATAGAAACAGGTATGTTAAATGATAATACTATCGGGCCACCTTCCGCGTCTGTTCGGATAGGGACTCCGGTACGAGTTGAAGGGGAAAGGGGAAGGAATACCCCCACTCCCCACGAGACGTTAGTAACGTGCGTCGAAGATGCTCAGTTGACAGGTCTACGGGCTGAGCTAGACGCTAAATTAAATGAATTTCAGAATAGAATAATAAATGCAATGCAAGGCTTAATGGGACAGAGTCAGGGACATAACTTGGGAAATTATGTCAGTATATTGGGCAATAATAGTTCGTCGCGT
The DNA here is from genome assembly GCA_910591515.1 of Cerceris rybyensis. Lineage (NCBI taxonomy): Eukaryota > Metazoa > Arthropoda > Insecta > Hymenoptera > Crabronidae > Cerceris > Cerceris rybyensis. Next base: position 4,095,203 of record OU342791.1, read on the forward strand.
TATAACCACCGGTCTGAGGGGGGAGACGCGTCAGGGTTGCCATCACGAGAAGCGGAGGGGTCGAATTCCCTCTCCCTCAGTGAATATAGTAACGAAGAGAGGGATCCGGGAACCTCGCGTCGTAGGAATCGGCGAAGGGGGGCCTCTACTTCGGAACGAGCAAATAATGGAACTCGGGGGAAACCGTCTGTTGTCGAACCCGGGCGTAAAGTAAATAAAGATAATTTTTCAAAGAAATATATGGCAAATAGAGAAGGATCGTCTATGGTCCGTAGAGATAATTCGCAATTAATTAATGAAAGTCGGGGAGAACCGTCTGTAGTTCGAACTGACAGCTTTGTTTATGAAAATCGGAGAATTGTAAATCCGTGTCTTAGTCAGGGAAGACAGAGATTATTGTTAGATAACAACCCTGTCAGTGATAGGATTCGAGCAGGCAGTCTTGAATCTTATCCCCAAAATTTTATAAATCAAGATATTAATGATCCTACGTTTCGTGGAAGGGCCGAAGAATCGGTCGAAAGGGAATTTCGAAGAGTGCACTTCGATAACCCAATTTTTATAGCACAAGATGGTCAGAGGCGAACCATATCGGAACGAAGTTCTCTTAACGAACCACATAAAATTAAAACGGTTTATTATCTACCGAACGGAAAAAGGGTGTTCGAAGAAAATTTCGTAACGGCCGATGAATATCGCCGAATATCCCGATTAGACGAATTAATCGATAATAACTACAATTCCTCGCTTCACAGATCAAGCCAGAGAAATTCACGGTTAGAAACGCGTCGTTTTAGTAACGAAAGTTCTGATAGTACCAATGACCCACCACCTTCGCGAAATTTTCTAGATCGTCGTAGAGGATCGACTAGAAGGGGCGCGTTCTACTGGCGAACCAGTGAATCCGGCAACAGCGACGGGATAAACAGCTCGGATAGAGACTTTTACAACAATAGAATTAGACAATCCTCGTTATTTTCGTCCGTACGCGGTAGACGAACGAGTAATTCACCTACTAGTACAAGCACTTCGGATTCTAACTTAGCTCTCAAAATAGGTAGAATAGTAGCCGGTTGGAAAATTAATTTCCCACGCACGGAAAAGGATCCGGACCATTTCCTATTAATTTTGAAAGATCTTCTTAATACAAGCGGAGTCAATAAAGATCTATTTGTTCCGTGTTTGTCAAATATATTCGAAGGTGCTTATAGAAGTTGGTACTTGATTAACAAAAGACATTGGCGTACTTGGAGAGAGTTCACAAGAGCCTTCCGATACCAATGGGGAGTTAGGAAAGCTGACGGCGATCTTTTTGCTGAAATCCGAGATTTAAAAGTAGAAAGGGGCGAGAGCCTCGCGTTGTTCACTTGTAGAGCTCGCTTCATATTCGAAAAAATGAAACGTCCACCATCGTTTAAAGATCAATTAAAACAGATCTTGGTAAAATTCAATCCGCGGTTAGCTTTAGAAATTTTAAATTTGCCGATCACTAATTATGAAGATTTCTTACATTATGTAAATGAAAGATATTACATCTATAACCGTTCGATCGAAAGCAATAGAGAAACGCGGACCAGGAAAGAAAGAGTGGATATGCGAAAATTACAAGGGGAAATTTCAAGCGAAGATAATTCAGAAATCTTCCAAAATTACAATACCGCCGCGAACTTAGAAGCTTGTCAGCCGAAAAATCACTGGTCGAATAAAACTAATAGAGAAATCATATCTAATTCCAAGTCGTTAACACACCAACGGTTAGAACGAAACTTATCTAATTTTGACAAAAAAATCAAACGGAGTAATGTTTCGTCTAAACCGGACGATACTTCACAGAAAGTACGGCCTAATACACCGCGAGATTGGAGTAAGGTATTTTGCTATAATTGCGGTGAATGGGGACACCTAGCTCGTTCGTGCTTCGTGGAAAGACAAGAAGTGTGCTTTATTTGCAAGAAAAAAGGACACACTAATAAAGATTGTCCAGCATTCCAGGGAAACCTGAAAGGCCCTCAGTAGCTTCTCCTTCAGTTACTGGACGACAGGGCGTATCCGAGGGAAATAATTGTACTAATAAGGATAATAAAAATACGGGAATAAGAATTAACCAGGTAAAAGATCTTGACCAAAAGTCTAGCAACCCCGTGGTACATACTTTGCACTATGTAGGGGATAACCCGCAAGTAATTCAAAATAACGTTACAAACTTTCTATGGGAAATAGAGGACGGAACGGAGGACGAGTTAGATCTTACGGATAATGAATTACACGCAACAATTTCTAGTAAATTAGTAGATCCACTCGAACTTGTGACAATTCCGGGAAACGAATCGAACCAAGTTGCCATATTAAATTCTATTTGTGACCAAAATTGGTATGACACGAAATTCGAACCTGTAAGCAAATATCCGGATAGGTCTCCCGACTGGAAAGTAGAGAACGATAGACTTATGTACCATAGGCCCGATTATGCTAAAGCAATAATAGACGATGAACATCCTTGGAAAATGGTGCTAAAACGGTAGTTAAAGCATTGGACGCTATTTTCGATAGATGGGGTACACCTCAATCGATTATCTCCGACAACGGTAAGGAGTATCTTAACAGGGATGTCAGCAATTTCTTAGCCGCGAGAGGAGTAAAACATATTACCACTCCGTTAGTGCATCCACAAGGAAATCCGGTAGAGCGCGTTAACCAGACAATAAAACCAATGATAGCTGCATTCGTCAAAGACAAGCATAGCGAATGGGATCAATATTTGTCCAAACTTCAGTTCGCGTATAACACGGTACCACATGCAGGAACGCGAATATCGCCATTCTTCCTAAACCACGGGCGAGAAGCAATTTTTCGACATGTCAGTAGCTCAGAAAATGCATCTCGTGTTTCAAATGACGCAGTAAACCATTAGGTAGAGAGAATGAATAACATCGATGAGTTACGGCATAAAATCGAAATGCAATTAAAGAAATATTCGGACGAACGTCTCGCCAAGTTCAATAAAGACAGGGTAACACAAATTAAGGTAAAGGAAGGGATGGAAGTCTATCATCCTAATAAAAAACTTAGTAATAAAGCAGAGGGTTACAATGCTAAGCTGGCACACAAATATCTTGGAGCAGCCAAAATAAGAAATGTATTAGGACCTATGACTGTGGAGCTAGTAGACCAGAATAACAAACTCATTGGTAAATACTATCTAACAGACTTAAAGATTCCACGCCGTAGTCTTAGGAATCCTAACACTCCTCTGTAGATGTCCTTTTCGTCACCTTTATGTTTGTCTTATCCCCGCGTTGACCATGAACTGTATTGTCAAAATGGACGCATCAACCCCTAATTTGGCAAGAACAGAAGACATCGAGAAGAGGAAGCAGGCGATTCGACAACTCGCCGACTTGACAAAGGAGCCCATAAACCTGCAAGCTCCGATAGGCAGCGACAGCTCTTCCGGTGCCACATCGGACGATGAGGATACCGCCCTGGCGTCGTTAATCGATGAACAACTAACCGTCACAAAGGACAAACCCGCTCCCACAGGGCAGGGAGCCATACCAAAGTCCGACAAGCGTTGGCCAGTGACAACCATCAAGGCAGGAGCACCCGAGGAAGCCCGCACTTTGTTGCAAAAGATACGTAACAAACTGCCTTCCAGGCTACAGACTTAGACAACTGTCATCACAGAAGCAGACCTCCACCAGGAGAACCTGCTACGAAAACGGGCAGACAGTACAAGAAGACACCCCGATCGACGGACAACCCGTCTGCACAAGTCGCACCGTCAGTAGTCGAACCAGCGTCACTACCGCGGGAACCAACCTTCAACCAAATAATGAAGGAGCGCCCAGAGCTGAGCGGAGACGAGAAGATCAAGGTCGTGGTCCCAACAAAATTTAAGAAAACTTTCGACAAGACCCAGCAGGGATCCCGTTCAACTATCAACGACTCCTCAACTGGACAATGTCAGCGTGCGAGGATAATCTGTTAATCATTAGAGACTTTATTTATTGTGTTTGTCCTTGCCTACCTACTACTCCTTAACAAATGTCTCATAGTAACATGTCGTGACCGCGTGTGTTTCCGATAATCCCTTCCTTCCACAGGAAATGGAGTGAGGAAATTATGGAGACAAGATTTTTCAATTTGTGTCGTGGAATACTTCAGGTAAGACTCTAGTTCTCAACTTGCTAAAGCCTATTTTAAAATTTATAAGATTGTTAACTAGCCCTTATTGTAGAGAGACCGTTTCGCAGCTTCGCTGAGATCATCCCTCTCCGACGTTGAGGTTTGAGGGGGGAGAATGTGACAGGAAAGTAAAATTGTCAACCTAGTCAACGTCATCGGGGATCTGACTCCAGATAAGCGAGAATATTACCGACTCGCGTTCGAAATTCCCTCGTAAGGAAATGGCGCCGTTAATTGTAATAGACAAAGGGCCAGCAGAGGGCGAACATCTTTCGGGTTCGATCGCCGATCGAGCATGCGACACTCTGTCCCGGGGGACCGTCGAATAAGGTTCAAGAGTAATCTCCGGTCTCATAAGCTATAGAAAGATATTATAAAGGATATATTTCGCAATAAGAAATTGTTACGGCTACGGCTTGAATACATTTGTCAATAACTAGTGTTAAGCAACAACAATTGTCAAGTAAGTGAGAACTATTTATCTGAAGTAAATAATTTTGTCTTTATATTTGGCATTCCATTTCTTGTACTTTACCTTTCGGGTCGTCCGACCTACCCTCCCCTGAGAGGGCCTCACCTACCGCTGGCTCAACTAGCCTTATTTTGTTAAATAAAACTTGTGTTGGTTAATAGAACCAACTGGCGCCCAACAAATATGATTTCATATAAATTTCCAATAGTTTGCCCAAAATTACGTTAGAGCCCCGGCAGCAATTGACCCAGGCCGCGCCGGGTGACGCCTTTCGGTTGAAATAAATATAAATTTTCAGATTTTTAAATAAACAAGAAAGGTGGTTGTCTCATTTGAAAATAGCAACTAATTATTGTTACATAGTTGATAATTTTTAAAAATGACACAAAAATCTCATTTTCCCCACGGGATTCGGACCTGCGACAAAAAAGTGTCCAGCGGTTCCGCACAGAGGCCGTACAAACTGCGCCAAATCGCTCACTTGAAAAAACTTTAATTGTAAGTTGCCGAGGACGTCGACAGGGTCAGGAAGGGCCGAAATTGTTGTATGCAAAGATAAGAAAATTCGTACTCGTGGCTACCTCTATGGGGAAAAGTATAGAAACGAGTGTGCGAAAATGCGTGAGAGAGAGAGAACATGCGAGTGATAGTCTGCATCAGGGGGGGTCAACTCTTATGGCAGATCATGGAACCGTTTTAGTTGCTGTTACCGCTTCTCATTCTAGATGGCGTTACATATATGAACTAAACACCTATGGTGTTCGAATCGGTGGGAAACTTACACATTTACCTGCCAAGGAAATCGGTGAGGCGCGCTATCCCCACTATAGAATTCAAACATTTGACTGTATCGACTATGCACTTGAAACACTTGAAAACATGTGTTTGCAAGATGTTCCTAAAAAGAGAAAGTTTTGAAAGGATGGCAGGATTTCAGAAAACCAGGAAAACTTCAGTACTGTGAGTACACTCGAAGAGAACAGCGAAAATCTAGCGGCGAACAAAATTCATATTCAAATCTATATTTCATAGATTCTAATATATCGAATGATTCTATAATAGTGTTATCAGTTTTCATTTTTGAGAATCTGTTAATACTATTTCTAGAATTTTTTGTATATATTTGTATTTATTTATAACTCAACTTGTTTTCGAGTATTTTATTTTTTAGAAAAATGAGAAAGCTGTGTGCAGTGTCTGGTTGCAGTTCCGGAGGAGAAGCACCTGGACACAAATTTCCCAAGTCGGTGGAAAGATCTGAATTGTGGGCAAGAACAATTCAGAATTATTCCCTTCTTCAGATTTCGACGTTGGAGAGGCAAACTTACAAAGTGTGTTACAAACACTTCCCTGAAAGTGCTTATATGTTAGGGAAATGCAGGAGATAATTTCCTACCGTAATTCCTTCTTGAAATCTCCTTGAGGCTCAAGAAGGAGGTATGGAGGAATCACCCATACCAGGCAGCTCTCAAATGGGAAGCATTGAATTTGAAAGAAGAGAAGAGACAGAACGTAAGAATTAAAGACCTGTTTAAAAATAATATTGTTGTATACAGAAATTATGCAAACATGTGTTTCTAATTTTCCAGAAGGAGAAGTGCTTGATGCCAGAAGCAATGTAACTGTTCACGACGATATTGAACTGTCGCGAACTGCGTGCGACCCTTCACCGGGGCGCGGTATAAGGATACCTGATCCACGCGGGTCGTAAATCCGCGATACGATAATCGTCGGTGATAGCCGAACGCGAGCCTGTATACGATTTCTCGTGACAGAATTGATTTCGCTCGTTGTTTAAGAGTAAATGGGAACACGTTGAGGTTTACTGGATATCTCTTTATATATTAAAACTCTCTCTATATATACACTTATTTGAAAAAATACTGATAATCGTCTGTGTGGGTAAGAATGGCGGTACTGTTGTTCGAAGTGTATGCTGTCGCGATTTGTGTTCAAGTGGGTTCCCGGGCAAGAGATCGGGAGGACGACGAGTCGGAAGTTCGACGGGGGGGGGGGGGGGGGGGGGGGGGCTGGCGAATAAGAGAATTTTGTATTAACTTGACTTCTAATAGGTCGAAAATTCGACCTATTAGAAGTTGAAGGTTGGAAGAAGGAAATTCAGAAGTTAAGGAAGAGAGGGAAACGATCAAGAAGTGCACGTGTCAGGTTCGGATATTCGAAGAACGGTCGGAAGAGAAAGATTTACGATAGGAAAGTCAAGGAAGGTAATGAGAAGTTGAGGTACGTGACTAAAAAACATATAAAAGGATTAAGCAGAAGTGGTGACTTTTTGAGAAGGCCAAGTGACGAATCTGGAGAGATGATTTACAGGGTGAAAGTAGGCAGATGGGAAGTCTGGAAAAGATTTAAGAAAGAAATATGACAGGAGAAGGACTGTGAGCAGAGTATAGGAATAGTGATTCGTAACAGTAACACATTACGAAACTAACCCTTTGCGTGCGGACGATTTTCTGCCGATGCGCTCCGGAGAGACTGAATACTTTTTCGCATAGTATGGATATACCACAGAAACAATTGCCTCCGTCGGGCGCGTATTTGCGTCCATAGCAGTCAAAGGGTTATAACAGAAGATATAACACGTAAGAACACCTATTTGAAAGTAATATTGCAGTATGCAGAAATTACACAAACATGTGTTTTTGCTTTTTTAGAGGGAGAAATGCCTCAAACCAGAAGTGATGTGGTACACTTTGAAATTTTAGCAGAAGCAGGACAGGCCAAATGTAAGGATTAAAAGCCTATTTAAAAGTAATATTATAATATACTAGAATTATAGATACATATTATAGAGATAATGTTCGTTTTTAGAAGAAGAACATCATGATGGAGGTATATTATATACGAGAAGAAATGCCCCTGAATATTCTCCAGACATTTCAAGTAATTACTAGCCAAATTAATGCAATTGCAATGAAATATTTAATGAATATTAAATATATATATGGTATAAATTTAATTTAAAATTTTTTCTTTCAGGTAGCCCTCTTGGTTTTTGTACCATGTGCACATCAAACAGAGATACAGAAAGAGAAAGGAAAAGGACCACAAGAAACAGTGACTTGACACCCAGAGGTCTCCGCCTGTTTAAGGAGATAAAAAAGATTGCCAAGAAACAAAGATATGCTGAAAAACAAAATGAAACATTTCGACAAAAACTGAAGCTTCTGAAGAAAGTATCAAGGCCACAATTCCTTCAGCGATATACGCAGTTATCTGCAAGTCAGAAACTGTTAATTGATATGCAGTTACGAACTTCAGAGAATGCTCCACAGGTAAAGAAAGAACTAAATAAGTAATAGTAGTATGTATGTATGTATTTATTTACTGATTCCCCTTAGGGTTACAGAGCCTTCCGCTTTTCTTTACAAAACTCTCTATTCTAACTTATGTACTACATCTTATCCTTATCCTATATCTACCTTATAAATTATCTTACACCTATTCTTATTTACAATGCCGCCGGGTTCGCACGAGAGAGAGAGAGAGCTCCAAAACGCCACCATCCGTTCTATTCTCATCCATCCACATTCTCTCCTTCATTTCTCCATTCACTCCTATTTCTGGCTTCCGCTTCCCCTCCCATTCTCTTGTGCTCCTTCTTTTCTTCCATCCCTATCCCTATATATTTTCCCTTCTTTTCCTTTCTATTTCCCTCATCCACCATTCTCCTTCTGCCTCCTCCCCCAGTATTTCCCTTACTTGTCCTTGCCAACTCCCTTTATCCTCATTTCCCCTTTCACATCCTTCCCATACGTGCTCCCACGTTTCCTCCTGTCTATTGCATATTCTGCATGCCCTTTCCTCTTCCTGTAGCCAGTATCTAGCTTCTCTCATCTCTCCCCCCATTCTAAATCTTGCTACCCTTTGCCATCTACTCTCACCCCATCCTTTCCTTAGGTATGCCGCTATTTCTTCCCCCACTACATATCTATACCATTTGTTATACCTCGATTCTTTTATCTTTTCCCATCTTTCTGCTCTTTCTTCCTCCCTTTCTTTTCTTATCCTCTCCTAAAACCACTCCTCCTCTTCCGTTCCCCTGCCCTCTACTTCTATTTCTATTCCGTTTCCTGTTTTCTTCTTCTTCCCCAAGCACTCCTTTCTCTCTTCTTCCCATCCTGGCAACTCTTTTCCCTTTCCCTCCCTTTTCTCTATTTCTTCCAAGCATTTCCTCGCTATCTCACTTCCTTTTCCCTCTTTCAGTTTCCTATCATAACTCCATGCCTTCCTCATTGCCCTTAACCTTAACTTCTCCCGTTTCATTTCCTCCCTTACCATATATCCCGGAGTTCTCCAATCCACTCCCAGAACCCATCTAATTGCCTTCTCTTGTGTCGCCTCTATCTCCTTCCTTTCCCTCCATCCCCAAATCTCTGCCCCGTACTCCATTACCGTCCAAACTAGTCTATCAAAAAGCCAGATTCTCCTCTCCCAATCCCCACTGAAAATCCTCTTCCCTATACCCCAAACCTGTTTCCATACTATTCTGGCCTTTTTGACCCTCTCTTTTATGTGGCCCTCCTGCCCCCCGTTTCTTTTGAACCTATGTCCCAAGTATGTAAACTCCCTTACTTCCTCTATCCCTACCCCTTCCCATTTCCATTTTACTTTCTTCCTTCTGCCTCCTCCCTTTCCGAATCTTATTATCTTCGTCTTCTCTACATTTACCCTTAACCTCTTTTCCTTCATGTACTTTTCTACCTTCCTTGTCAAGAGCCTCATCCCCTCTTCCTCTTCCGCTAAGATGACTATATCATCCGCGTACGACAAAGAAAAGACCCATTCCCCTGCTAGCTTTACACCCCCTACCTTCTGTCCCTTTCCTAATTCCTCTTCCAGATCCGCGGTTAATAAGTTAAATAGTATCGGGCTGAGCGGGCATCCTTGCCTGATTCCCTTATCTAACCATATCTCTCCTCCTACCTCCCCTCTCACTTTCACTCTACTCTTTGTTTCCTTATAAATTTCCTTTATCCTCTCTATAATCCCGTTCCTAACCCCTCTCCTTTCCAATTGTCTCCATAGTATCTCTCGATCCACTGTGTCGAATGCCGCCTTGAGATCTATAAACATTGCCATCATTTTTTTCCCTTTCCCATTAACGTGTCTATTTATTAGATAATTTAGGACATATATATTATCTATAGTTCCCATCCCTCTCCTAAAACCCGTTTGATTTTGCGGTACCATTTTCTTCTCCTCTATCTCCTCCTCTAGTCTCTTTGCTAGGCCCATGGTATATACCCTGTACAGCGTGGGCATCAGCGTTACCCCCCTATATTCCTTTACTGTGTTCCCCTCCCCCTTCTTCACTATCGGCACTATCCATCCCTCTTTCCAATCCTCAGGCCAACCCTCTCCTCGCCATACCCTGTTACACATTCTCCTTGCCCATTCCTCTACCTCTCCCCCCCCCCCCCCCCCCCCGTATTTCCATATTTCATTTGGAATTCCATCTTTTCCAGTCGCTTTTCCTCTCTTTAGCTTCCTCAAGATTTCCTTGAATTCCTCCCTTCCCAACTCTTCTTCTCCATCCTCCTCTATCCTCCTGTCCCATTTTCCTTCCCTCTTTTCTTCAAATCCCTCCAATACCTCCATGAAGTGCCGTTTCCATTCCTCCATCTTGATTTCCCCATTCACCCCTTTCCTTTTTATCCTTTCTCCATTAATTATATTCCAGACGTCTCCCTCATTTCTGGCTTCTTCTACCTCCTTACTAAACCTCTTCTTTTCCTCCTCTTTCTTCCTTTCACACATTTCTTTGTACTTCTTCTTTCCTTCCCTATACTCCTCTTTGCTTCCCTTTCCTCTCCTCCATCTCCTCAGTGCCTTCCTTACCTCATTTTTCATCTCTCTACTTTCCTCGTCCCACCAAATTCCTTTCCTTTTTTTCCCATTCTCCTTCTCCATTTTCCCCATAGCTCTCTTAAACTCCTCCGAAATCTCCTTCATTTCCCCCTCCCAGCTTCTCCCTTCCATTTCTTTCCATTCTATCTCCCTCCTAAATTTTCCTTGTTCCTCCCTTGTCCATTTCCTCCTTGCTCCTTCCTTTCTTTCTACCTTTCTCACTCTCCTCTTCCTTTCGGTTCTCCCTTTCATTTTTGTTACTATCGGTTGATGATCCGTGTCTATGCTTTCCCCAATCACCATCTCTTCTATCCTCTCCTTCGTTTCTACATCCACTAAAACATAATCTATTACCGTATCACCCCTCGCTCCTGTGTACGTAAATTCCCCTTCCTCATCCCCCCTAATGTTTCCGTTTATTATTTGCCATCCCATCTCCTCTACGAATTCAATTAAAATCTTTCCTTCCTTGTTCATCTTTTTATCTTTTGATCTTCTCTCTCTCTTCTCCTCTTCTCCTTCTATCCCTTCCACTCCCCCTCCCATCACCCCTGTCCTTGCATTAAAATCCCCTCCTATAATATTTCCTATTCCTTCCTCTCCCCTATCCATCCACTCCTTTAACACCTCTAGTTTCTCTCTTATATTGCTATTTATGTACACTCCCACTACCCTCCATTCTTCCCCGTCCACTTTAATCCTTCTCATCATTATCCCCTCTATTTCTTTCATTTTCCTATCTTCCTCTTCACCTATCAACTCTTTTCTCACTCCCATCAGTATTCCTCCCATCGCCCTACCCTTCCTGTTTCTCCTTTTCCCCCATTGTACTCTCCAATCATATCCGCTTGGGAGCTTTCTTTTCGCTTTCTCCCATCCCTTCTCCTCTAGCCATGTTTCCAATAAAACTAACACGTCCCATTTTGCTATCTTTTCCCAGAATTCTTTTCCTTTATTCAAAACCCCTGCCACATTCCAGTATCCTATTTTCCATCCCCTTTTCTCCCCTGCTCCTGTTTCTTTTCTTTCTTCCCTTGTCCTCGTTCTTATTTTTCCTTTTCTTCCCTTCCCCTGTCTACCTCCTTCCCTTTCTGCTCTTCCCCCTGACCTTTTATTCTTCCTCTCGTATCAATTATTCCCCCTTCCTTCTCATCCCACCTCCATAATTCTCCCTCTATCCACATCCTACCATATCCAACCCTTACCTTCCTCCCTTTCCTTCCTTCCTCCCACGCGATTCTCCCTAAATTCCATTGTACTTTCCTTTCCTCCCACGTCAGATCATTCTCTATCCTTTCCTTTCTTCCCTTCAAGTTCTTCTTCCTTTCCATTACCTGTCTTTTCTGCTCTGTATTTCCGAGCTCTACAACTACCATTCCCTCTCCCTTTTCTGACACCCTTCCTACTCTTCTCACCTTTTTCACCTCCACCTCCGCCCCTATTTTCTTCATCAGTTCTTTTACTTCTTCTTCTGTCTCTCCTTCCACTTTAAAACCTTTTATTATTATATTCTTCCTCCTTTCTTCTTTCTCTTTGTTTTCTATCTTCTCCTCCATATATCATAATCTTCGCTTTACTTCCCCCACCCCTTCCCCTTCTTTTCCCATTCCTGCCTTTCTTTCCATTTCCCCTATCCTCCTTTCCATTTCTTTATTTTTCTTCTTCAATTCTTCGTCCCTCTTCCCAACCTCCTCAAGTTTTTTTCCTACCTCTTCCATTCTATTCCATAGTTCCTTTCTTTCTATCTCCCATTTCTTCTCTCTGCTCCTTATTTCTTCCTTCAAATTCTCCATCTCTTTCCGTAAACCCTCCCCTTGCTGTTTTACCCCTTCTAAACCTATATTCATCTCCTTTCTCATCTGCAGTATTAGGCCCACCATTTCCTTTTCCTCCTTCTCTTCTGTTTTTTGTTCCGGTGACCTTATCATCCTTTTGCTCCTTTCAAAAGCCCACTCTCCTTTTTCTCCCCCCTCCTCTTCCTCTCTCTTTCTTTTCCAGAATTCCTCTACCGATCCTACACTTGTACTTCTCTCCCTTTCCTTCCCTATCCTTTCCACATTCGTGGGTCTCCCTCTCTTCTTCATCTCCCACTCCTTTCTATTTTCCATCCTGACTACTTCGTACCCTTCCTTACCTACTTTTCCTGTTTCCTACTTACTTCCACAGATCGCGCTCTATCCCTATCCACTATCCCACTCTTGACTCGCGTATTCCTTCCCTTCTCCTCTTCACTCCCAGCGTGACACCAAACCGTTACCTTCCTAACCTCACTTTCTCCTATACCCTTTACTCTCTTTTTCCCTTTGAGGGATTTTCTCCTTCCCTTCTCTATTCTGCCCAAAGAGCCTACTCCTTCTTCGCTCCTTCCTCCCTTCCCTTCACTATCTTTTCTCCTGCTTTACCCTCCTAACTTTCTTACAAACACTCCTCTCGCTTTTCCACGTGCACTCACATTCACATCCGGAAGCGGAAGCCAAGTAATAGTAGTAAAATAAATGATACCTATGTGGGAATATTTTCATTTAATAATGCATTTGATTTTAGGGAAGACGATACACAATGGATGAAAAAATTGTGTCTCTAACAATTTATAAGCAGTCGCCACGGACATATACATTATTGCGACAGCTTTGCAATATGCCAAGTATTGCAACAGTAAAAAAATTTTACACAATATTAAGTTGAGGCCAAGTATCTGTGACCTCATGGTAAAACACCTATCTGAGGAAGCAGGGAAGTTGCCAGAAAAAGAGAAATACTGTATCTTGATGTGGGATGAAATGGCACTTCAACCACACATTAATTTTCACCAAGAGGAGAACAGAATTATTGGTGTCGAAGACTGGGGTACCAGAAAAACCGGTCGCTTTGCGGATCACGCATTGGTGTTTATGTTGAGAGGACTTGTAAGCGGATGGAAAATTCCAATTTCATTGAGCTTTTGCGAAAACCAAACGAATACGCCACAACTACTGTCCTGCGTAAAGAATATAATTCGCAATGTATCAGCAACCGGTTTTAAAGTTGTTGCTACAGTGTGTGATCAGGGCACCTTTAATGTTGCTGCAATAAATTGCCTTGTCGACGATACAAGAAGACAGAAATGGAAGCAAGGTGAAGAACACCGTAAGTATATTTTTTTTATTTCAATTGTGAAATAGGCAATTTAACTTCGATTAACTATTTTACTTAACACATAAAATATATTTCAGGGACACGCACAATTGAATTAGATGGAAATAAAATAATTCCATTTTATGATTCGCCGCACTTAATGAAGAGCATCAGAAATAATTTATTAAACAAGGACTTAGAAAGGAATGTCCATAATGAAAAGAAAGACGGAAACCGAGAATTTGCATCCTGGAAAATGGTAGAGCTTGCGTACAAAATAGATACGCATTCACTTGCAAGTGATTCTATAATGAGAAAAATATTAGGTGTAAGGGAAAGTTCTGTCGTTTTTAATTCGTGTGGCATCCAAACAGAGAGTTTTGACAGGAAGCTAAGTCTTCTAATGTGATCCAAAGCAGTAGTCCGATGAATTCCAAGCTTGAATCCCATTTCTGTGGAAGTTAACGTGGGATTTGTCTTGATCATACTGCGATAGCGTTCCTGATCTGGGTTCATCTTTCAAAGAAAAATCACCCGAACGAAATTTCGCAAACCATCTTTTACATTTTCGAACTGTTACTGCATTCTTTCCAAACACGTCACACAAGTTTTTTTTGCCTCCATCGCGTTATTCCCTTTTTGGAACTCATGCAACATGCAATGTCTTAAATACACTTCTTCTTCACTCATGGTAAGAGTTTTACAAGTTTAAAAGAACTGATTAAAATACGAAAAATGTGTATAAATCACCAATCATATACTAATCTAACAAGGCTAAACAAAGGCAAATTAGGCACTCACGAAACAAAGAAAAATATAGCACTACTAAACAGTGAGCGAAGATTAACTCGTATCTAACGTGGCTGTGACCCAGGTGTAAACAAAACTGAAACTCGAACAGCTGATCGCCCAGCTGATATTTATATGTTTGTCCTACCGAACGCTCCAGAAAGGTCTAGATAAGCATGCTCGAACAATCCGAATCCAGATCGTTCTAGTTCGAGAGCGTTCGGCAGGACCCCTCACTTTTGGGGTGAGGCGGAGGGCAGGATGTAAGTGCTCCTCGCTGGAGCGGGCACTCCGGGGAGCGGAGGTAAACGCCGAGCCACGATCGGCAGTGACGATGCGCAGGCGCGATGTGCCGTCGTACTCCAAGCGCGTAGTGCGGATTTCGAACACCAATGGTTTCCGTCTTTTAAAATCGAGATACGTCAATCAGGATCCATTCGAAAATTTCTTTGGCAACATAAGAGCTACGGGATGGAGGAATATAAACCCGACATGTACCGGTTTTAGTGGAGCATATAAGACACTGCTAATCAACAATTTATGGTCCCAACAGAGTCATAAAGCAAACTCCGAAAATATATGCAGTGGAAAATTATTATTTACGCTGAAGGAATATTTGAATCAAGATGACGTTGAAAACATAGAAAATGACGCAGAAATATTGGAAATTTTAAATCGATCAGTTTCTAGTGGCACGAGTGGATCCTATGTGCACATAAACAGGAAGTGCGTGATAAATCAAATCCTGCACAAAAGTATACATAAGCAGTGGAACAACTGCATAACGACTTGCAGGAACACTTCCTTTCCAAGTGTTATTTTAAGAATAAATAAAACACTTTACAAGATGATTGACGGTATCTATTTCAAACATATTACAGATATATTGCGAAAAGTGGTCGTAAAAAAAATTAGCTTCAATTTTATTGAATGCAGCTTCCACCGTGAATCCTTGAAGGAAGCTATTATTGATGCTGCCATTGCTGCTTTCCTCCAAAATTGGTGCGAGAGAGTAAATAGAATGTTGAGCGGGAAAGACAGTAGAAAAACAAAGAGTATTGTAATACAGAGAGCTCAACAGAAATACAACTTACGATTGAAAAGAAAATTACGACAATAAAGAGAGAGAAGATAAACCTCTTAAAAAATCCTGGGCTCGGCTGGCCCTGTACCGTGAAGTTAACCTTCCCGATACGTCGCGGTTTAAATTAATAATCCGTGACTTGTTTTAACTGTTTATTTTAAATAACAAAGATAAAACTTAGAAACAATATAACAGTGAATATAGACGAAAATGATTATGAACAAAAAACAATGACGACGAACAAGACTTGTACTTGATTAATCGCAACTAAAGGTATTGTTGAAACTCGTTGAACGTACAAGATGATAGTTGACTTGTCAAGGTTGAAACTGTGAATGTCCTCACAAAAATTGGAAGAGCCTTCCACGAGCCGAATGTCCCCTTCCACCGACCAGTTACGCCCCCAAGAATGTGGTTCACGCGCCCTCGGAAGTGGTGAAGTCCCTATGCAAAATAAAATAATTTTGCTAGGGAATTCCGAGAACGCGCGAACACTTTGGCGGGATCGCTCTGCGTTTCCTTGGACTGGTGGAGGGGACAGCGGTCCGGGCCCAGGGTGGCACGGTTCAGGTTGACCCTCGGCGGAAAGCCTACGTGCCCGTGTAGGGTGGCACGGGGTGAATCGTCGGCGCAGGCGAAGGTTTATGATACGGCTATTGCTATTGAGGAAAAGAGGAGTGAGAGTGCGAACTTAGTCTTAAGACCCTCACTCCTCTTGATGGTTAAAGGTCTGGTGAGCACATGTTGAAGTTAATTTAGTGTTCCTCAAAAATAGCCAAGTCGCTCGTACCTTAAGCCTATTATTTGCGCGGAACCGGACAGCTGCATGCCAGGGAAAAGTTTATTCTATTGTACGGAAAAATACTAAGATGAATATTGAGTGAAGGTAATGAAGGCTAACGGAACCGGTGATTTTGTCAGCCTTTGAATTCGAAGATTTCCTGGACATGCATTGTCTGTTTTTACAAGAAGGATTCCGCGAAATAATTAAACTCCTGCGCTCGACGCCTTGCGGATTAAGTAGACTGTAAATGAAAAGATGAAATTCTAAATGAAACCGAACAGGCCCGGCCGTCAGTACCCAGCAAAGGGCCCCCGCCTGGTGTTACAGGTGAAGATTTGCTGCATATACAGTGATATAAAATAAAGAGAGAGGAGATACACCTCTTTAAAAATCCTGGGCTCGGCTGACCGGGCCGTCAGTACCTAGCAAAGGGTCCCTGGCTAGGGTAGCAAACATAACTCCGCCATAGACGGCCCCAAGCCCGTTTGAGAAAGGAGGAGGTTTAGTATAATAATTAATATTACACTTCTAGTATATAAGTACTTTTACGAAAATATGTAAAAAAAAGAACGTGCATTTTTATTTTAATAAAAGTAAAAAAATAAATTGTATATTTGTATTTTCTCTTGCGATATACAAATATACTGAACTTGGCTTTATCACTGCGAAATTGTGAAATTAATCATGTAATGATAGGAAAATTTAAATTTTCGAGAAAAGTTCACTATTTCGCAATAGTGAAACCAAGTTCAGTATACCTTTGCTCCACTATTTTAAATGAAATAAGCGGTAGTGCTATATAGAACAGTTAGTTCGGTTTTGCAGCGCTGTTGTTTCTAGATGGCAGCACATCTGTGGTCGACAATGAAAGCAGAGGAGTTAACACCCCCTGGTCTCAATTAGGAGCCCGTGCGAGTCGGACGGAATTTGCGACACATTTTTCCTCGATAGTTATTCCTTTGTACATTCTTTGGCTAATATGAAGCCCACAGGAAAAAGTAATAATTTTTAGTTCTTTTTACTTCGTTTCAATAAAACCGCTACACTCCCATTTTTTTAGTTTATGGTTCGTCACCAGTAAAACAGTAAGTAAATAACATGTAATAATATGTACATCAATGAAAATGATAGCAGGCAAATGTTCTTGAATTAAGATTTTTATTGCAAACGTAACTGACAGGCTATGTGGAACTTAACTACATCGTAAAACAACATAACAACTTATTTGACTTTCTGTATATTTGGGAACGACTACGGCTCTTTTGATTCCAAAGCCTCGTAATAAACTACGTCGTTAAGTACTATATGCCACTGTGACTTTTAGCCGCTTTCTCCCGCAAGCAGCACCCGAAGCGCAGTAAATAAAGAAAAAGCATTCGTCACAAACTGAAAAAATTTTGACATATTATTATAGTTACCTTTTGCCGCAGTTAATAAAGTTGTGATTATAAAAATAATTGTGAGGACATCGACAGTACGGTACGTTTAAAATTAGTTTCTTCTACACTCGCAATTTCCTATATGTATGTCGCAGTTTATATAATGGTCTGGAGGAGTATATGTTTACAAGGTTGGCTTAGCATTGTAAAACTGTTGGAAGCAGTAGATTAACTACTTAAAGATTGACTGTATGAAATATATCCATCATCTTACCCCGCAATAATATTTAAGTGAAAGCACTGGCATAATACAACCAATGGAAAGCGCGACGGGCTTCTGTGGTGACATTGCATAGAGGATTTGTTTCTGGAAATGCAGTTCCTGTAGGTACCAAGTTGACTCATACGGGCCTTGAATAATATTTGAACTCTAATAAAAATGGAATATCGTGAGAGAACTATTTCTGCAAACAGTGTGATGAAATGCATGTTACAATCCAGGTGCTATAACGACCCACATTTATCGATAATTTTCATGGAAATATCTGAATTAATCGGGGAATCAGTGTCAAAGCGACATAAAGGATATAAAAAAAGCGTTTATTGTTACAACGAAACTCACCATACTCAGTAAATTATCTGCTGGCCATGCGCACATGAAAGTTTCCACAAGGCCAAGTAGACCGAACGAAAAGAATTGCACTTTTGTAGTGAATGCCTGGTTCTGTAGAAAAGAAAGATGTGAAAAGTAAATGGACTTCTGATAACAGTATTCTGTGATTGATACAATTTATGACATAAAGAAATCCTAAAATAATTGTTCACAGATGTCATGGAGCTGAAGAATGATTTGCATGTTCTTCGTATTGTAGTAGATCGAGAAATTTTCTGTATTAACGGCATCGAGATTCTTCTCGATATTTGATGCTCTTTTGTTTTACCGCGATGTGACTGCATGGCAACGGTCGATGTGCCGGCCGAACAGTCCGATTTACGCGTTGGCGCGAGAAACATCGACTCGATAATTTTATATTTTAGTAGTTTACGATCTACTATAGTATGTGTGTTGGATACCAACTCAATTCATATTTCCTTAGACTCACTATCTCCTCTAACAATAAGATACTAGCACCAAATAATACTCAACGTGATTCAAGGTCCAAAAGGGAACTATTACTCATCCTCAAATTCCGTCATCGCTTTTCCCTCAAATATTATTTCAAGACCTTTGATCTCAGTGAAAGTCAATGGAAAAGCAATCGCCCTTTTGGAACCTTATATTAGTCACGAGAAGTCGGAGTCATCCAAACCTCCCACCACACTAGTTAAGGTCTTTAAAAGGTTACTCTTGCCCCGAAATCAATGAATTTTGTACTGAATCGCTGACAGTTGGCATCTCGTGACGACGTTATCCTTAAATTGTCAAAACTCCGAGCGCGCATTAGTTCTTTCTAAATAAAATGTTGTTAACCGCGCACGGCATACAACATAAATTTGGTGTCAGAAGTGGGATACAACATGTGATTATGTAATACACTTATTAATTATAATTAATGGCTACAATTCAATATTGATAAAAATCAAGTACAGCTGTACATTTAACGCACAGATTCTTTCAGCAATGATATGCATATTCATTGTGTATTGAAGTCTGGTCTTGTCTGAGACGTGGTACACCGATTGCACAAACCGTTAACACTTTACCGACCGGTATTTTTTAACATCCTACCCACTTCTGATCGGTCACTATTGCACGCAAATATTTCCCTGATATTGATATCTCTTCGAAAATTGCAAAGTTTCTTCACTGAGTCCTTGGCACAGTTAACCGCAATGAAAAATAATAATTTATTAATTGCCGTAGCGACCAATTAATGAGTCAAAAGTCCAAAAGTTGTGGACCCGAAAAGCCGATTAATCGGCTACCGGTGGGTAAAGTGGTAACAGCACGTTGCAGGTACAACGTTGGGCAAACGGGACAACATAAAGATTTTTTTGATCGCATTCATAATTTATTCAAGATTATAAATTTTTCTTGTTCACTGATGAATTGATTGTACTCGTTAATACCTCGATGCGTATACGATCTTGCTGATAACTAGTGTCCAATCCATCCCAACTTACGTCGTAAAACAAGGGGTAAAGTAACTAATTAGATTGTGATTATTCTCAACCGATAGCGAATTTTTGGTATCAAGCAGTTCGAGCAATGAAATAAAATAGGACTTCGAGTTTGCGTTTTATTGGGCCGAGCTGTGGCACTCATATGCCAGAAATAGTTCTTATGTGTTTTATTCCATTTTAAAGTTCCAATCTTTAAAAAAAAAATACCCTATACCACTTGAATGTAATATCTGATAGAATTAGGTCGCTATTCAACAATCGGATATTTTGGGTAAAAGTTAATATAACAGAATAAAGAAACTACAAACTTTCTCTCCATTTCGAACTCGCTTTTGTTCCCGGGTGACAGAATACATCGGTAAGGTGCATTTGTTCCACATATGTTTACACATTTCAACGTGGCAAAGGTAATGTGTACAAAAACCTATGGTGTGCATTGAACTGAAAACTCGTGTTCACACTTACTGTAGTATTATTATCTTACTTAAGTAAAATGATCATATCATTTACAGCCGAAAAATAACAAAAAATAAGAGATATATCAAATAACTTACATTGAGAATTACTATACCACAAAGGACTAATATGCCTATACTTGTAATAATTGTAATAACCGCTATAATTCGTACAACATGGACGGTTTCCCTTGCATACCTGTAAAATGATATTTGTGTACTATTATTTCCATAATGAATGTATTATAGGCTGAAACTGATAATAAAGCAATATTGCAATAAATTAATAATTTATCTGAGATTTCGTAATTTAAGGAAATCATATTGAACACTGGTAGTATCTGCAGCTGTATAAATTTCCTACAGGGGTGAGTATGAAAAAAAGACGAGTAAAAACGGCGACTGTCGAATCGCTTTTGGAGCAACTGTCAGCCGATCTCCAAAGCCTATAAAGATGTGAATCCTTCTTTAAGAATATCTTAATTGCTTTTTTCTAATGGCTCGAGCTTGTTGCTCTCCACAGAAATTCCTCATTTATAATTATTATTGATAATATTAATGTTACCGTGAAAGACCGAAATTGGAGAATGTCGACTTTCACCGGTGAATGTCAACATATACCAAATACGTCGCACAGTGGTTCATTTGGCCGAAAACCTGGCCAAAAAGCCAAACATTTTTTTCGTGATTTTCAAAATTTAGAAATTGCGTTTGATTTGTAACATATCAGAGCATCGGTTTCCATTAATAAAAGTTTTTATTGAACAACACTCTTAGAGATATGCAATGTCAAAGTTGGCACTTGAATAATGTAACATATTCACGTCGAAATTCAGAATACGTTTTCAATGTGAAATAAAACTACAATCAACTTTGTAAGTATTTGTAGCTATTCGTCATACTTTTAAATTATAATTACCTTGGTTTCATTTTTTTATTTAATATTTTACAACTGCTATGGCACAGATTGCAAAACCCATACATTTTTTTCCTTTTGCAGAGGAAATAGTTATGAAGTACGCAAAAGTACAATGCGACTTTTTTTATAAATTAAACTTTGAAGCTTCCCGAAGAAATCCCCGTTGTAAAATTTTGCAACTTTTTGCGATTCTACGAGATATTCTTATTTGTTTGTCGCACGCGCCATGCTCGGGGAAATACGTTTATGACATACTGCCCGGCTATCGTGCCTTGGACAAACGAATAATGCTAATCCTTCACTAAGGTTACCCTTGTAATTAACGAAACGCTATATTTATTTCGTTCGGGTTAAAAATCAAAATAATTTTAAGCAAGCTGGTGGCCTTTTGTTCCAAAGCAACAATAGATAGCCGCGATCACCTCGACCGCTTACCGTCATAAACCGAAAGATGTTTGACGTTTCGGCTGAAGATCTGTCTAGTTGCACGTATGAAGGCTATATTTGTTTTTCACAATGTTCTATCAATCTCTTTCAGTCGAGATTTTTATTAAACAATGGAAAATTCGAAGATGGAATAGCTGTGATATGCTGGTATTAAGATACAGTGACTGTTGCAATAAATATCATTATAACTTTTGAAGGAAAAGGAATATCAGAATATTTTTTTTTAAATTAAACTTTAAAGCTTCCCGAAGAAGTCCCCGTTGTAAAATTTTGCGACTTTTTGCAATCGTACGCGATATTCTTATTTGTTTGTCGCACGCGCCATGCTCGGGGAAGTGCATTTATGACATAGAGCCGGGCTATCGTGCTTTACCTAATGAATACTCCTAATCCTTCTCTAAGATCAACCTGGCAATTAACGAAATAATATGTTTATTTCATGGGGTTAAAAATCGGAATGAGTTTAAACAAGCTGGTGGCCTATTGTTTCGAGGCAACTATAGATAGCCGCGGCTACCTCGACTGCTTACCATCATAAACCAAAAGATCTTTGACGATTCTAATGAAAATCTGGCTAGTTGCAGGTATGAGGGAAATATTTGTTCCTTACGATGTTTCATCTTTCTCCTTCGACCGAAATTTGTATTAAATAAAAGGGAAATTCGGAGATGGAACAGCAATGACATGCTTGTATTAAGATACAGCGGCTGCTGCAGTAAATATCATTAAAACTGCAGAAGTCCGTGGAATAACATAATATATATTTTTTTAAATTAAACTTTGAAGCTTCCCGAAGAAGACCTCGTTGAGTTTTCTTGCGACTTTTTGCGATTCTTCGAGTTATTGTTATTTGTTTGTCGCGCGCGCCATGCTTGGGAAAGTGCATTTATGACATAGGGCCGGGCTATCATAAGACTACTGATTTTCATATTAGAATATTAGAGCCGCCATTTTGTTTTTGGAAATTCTGAGTTCGGATTCTTTATCAGCGACCGGAAAATCACAAGACTACTGATTTTCATGCCGATCCGACAATTTTTCGATACTCGCACCCGCCATATTACAGCCGCCATTTTGTTTTTGGAAATTCTGAGTTCGGATTCTTAATTAGCGACCGGAAAAACATAAGGCTACTGATTTTAATGCCGATCCGACAATTTTTCAATACTCGCATCAGCCATATTGAAGCCGCCATTTTGTTTTTGGAAATTTTGAGTTCAGATTCTTAATCAGCGACCCAAATAATACTAATACACCAATTTTCAGCTAAATTGAAAAACTCCATGGGGTTTTGGCCAGGTTTTCGGCCAAATGAACCACTGTGCGTCGGTGAAAGTTCGAATATTTCATTACATTCTTGTACATTCGGACCCTCACCGGCGTATGTCGGCAGTCACAGATATGCTCTGGTGGAGGTCCAAAAGAGAGGAGCCGACAAAGAGGTGACTGGCTTTCTCCCGCCAAATCCTTTGTTCTTCTGGAAGTCAGTCAGCTTTGTCAGTCTTATGCAAGCTTTGATGATCGGAGCAACATGTTCTTAATTTTTTTTTCCGATACCGTAATTTATGCTGAATGGATACTGCAATAAATCGTGATCTTTTTCTTGAAAAGACAAATGCATTAATTGCGGGTATACGAGAAGACAATTGTTTTTATTTTTCTCAAGAAAAGTAATCTAAAATACTTTCTGAAGTGGTTTCTGCTAAAACTAAGTGCAACACACCTTTGGATTACAGACGATTAAAAAGTTTTGAGGTTATAAAATTAATTTATAATAAATAAATGCACAAATAAATGCAGTTGTAAAAGCAGGGGACTCTTGTGCAATTCAAAGTGTCATAATAGTTTAAGTTGTTGCAATAAATAAGATTTGAATCACATAACTTGTAGGATGATGACCGTCCGATAATTATTGACGGCGAATTAAAATTAAACTGATATTTATTAAATTAAGTTAAAAGAATAGAAATAAGAAATATATATAATGAAAATAATACTAATCTACTTAATGTAAGATAAGCCTCAGACTTGACCGTCGACCGCTAGGCAACCTTAGGCCTCTGCCTCTTATTTACTATTAGTCGCCGGTGCATTTCCGAAATATAATAGAACTTTTGTCCCGTAGATAGGCACGTACGCCTATCTCGAGACAAAGGAACACTAAGTATTTAAGACCACCGAAAAACCGCAAAACCAGCCATCCTATTTAAAAACCTGGTGTAAGTCGTTACTCTGTCCGTCGTCAATAAAACTGGAAAGGAGCCACCTGAATCACTTCTTACATTTGGTGGCACCGGTGCGGGATAATATTCGTGAGTGAAATATACTAGTTGTGGCTAGTCATCCTACGAGGAACACTAGGGTGGTCCTCCTTCGATCTTGCATCAGGATTTCATCAAATAGGTGTAGATCCAAAGGATATAGAAAAAACAGCATTTTCTACACCTGACGGCCATTTTGAATATACACGAATGCCCTTCGGCCTAAAAAACGCACCTCCGACTTTTCAACGGATGATGAATAGAGGTTTGCAGGGACTAGTAGGTAATTCTTGTTTTGTATATATGGACGATATTATAGTATACGGCCGAACCGTCGACGAACATAACGAGAATTTAGTTAAACTGTTTGAAAGACTTAGACAAGTCGGCCTTAAATTACAACCCGACAAATGCGAATATTTAAGGCCAGAATTAGAATATTTAGGGCATATCATATCCGCGGACGGTATAAAACCAAACCCAAAACGTATAGATAAAGTAGAAAATTATCCGGAACCTAAAAATCCTAAAGAAATAAAACAATAGCTCGGTCTCCTAGGTTATTATCGTAAATTCATTCCGCATTTTTCCAGAATCGCTAAGCCACTAACTAGACTTTTGCAAAAGGGAATATCTTTTAACTGGACAAACGAAACACGTGCGGCTTTTAACGAATTAAAAAATAAATTAATTACACACCCGATCCTTAGCTACCCCGACTGGCAGAAGCCTTTTGTTTTAACTACTGACGCATCGAACGACGCGATAGGTGCCGTACTATCTCAGGGCACAATTGGAAAAGATAAACCATCAGCTTTTGCTTCTAGAACCTTAACCACTTAACGCTCGTGCCCGTGACGTTCACGGGCACGCCAAACGGTCGAATTTGTGCATGCCCGTGACATTCACGGGCATAGCTGATACGGCCGCTACTCTGCGGTTTGTTTATCTTAGCCGCTGATATTTTAGAACTCGGTCCTTTGACATCTTACACTGAAATGTATACATTTCCAACAAACTTTATACATTGTATATTGGAGGTATAAATACAGATAATCTCTCCGTCTTTTGCCGTTAGCTTTCGTCTGCTTCTTCAGTCTTTGAGCGATCAGTGAGCAATATACGTCATCCTTGCAATATCTTTTTCGTCTTACGATTTTTAGTTTATAGTGTGTTTATTTCTTATATTATTACTTTTGTGTTCTGCTTGTTATAATTAATTGATGTTGTTAATGTTATTTGGTTATATAAGTTATAGAAGGATTTCCCTTAGATAAACAGGTATGATGAAAAACTTTCAGGCAAAAAAAAACTTGTGCGTTTTTGGACGGTCGGTTTGAAAAAAACCTGAGCGTTAAGTGGTTAAACAAAGCCGAAACAAATTATTCCACAACCGAGAAAGAACTACTTGCCATCGTATGGGCAACTAAGCATTTCCGTCAATATTTATACGGTCGCAAATTCACGATAGTTACCGATCATAAGCAGCTGACATGGTTAATGAACGTTAAAGATCCCAACTCTCGATTAATGCGATGGAGATTAAAACTTCTCGAATACGAATACGAAATAGTTTATAAACCCGGAAAAATTAATTCAAACGCAGATGCATCATCGCGAATACCAAAACCGGTCTTAATAGCAATCAATGAAGACGCTGTAGAAACTAGAACAATAAAACTAAACTTCGGTATTACAGAACGCGAAGGATATATACGAGTTAACCCGGAACGAACGGAAGTGTACAAAATTCTAAAGCCTATCAGAGATAAAAATATAGAGTGGGCCATAGAGACATTTCAATTACCCCCTCAGTTTAAAAGTACGTTAAAATATATAATTTTAGGTCATAATAGAAGACTTTGACTTCAATAATCTTTTTGAAACACAAATTCTAACTTTACCCCCAGAATTAAAAACTCCTGCAGTGACTAAAGAAATTATCTTCTTAGAACGAATCGGAAACCACAAAAACAAAACCATTTTCTATACAGATAATATCATAAACAACCCGAAACCTAATGAGTTAATTATAACTTCTTCAGACACAGACGCTACGATAGAGTTCAAATTAGAAAACTTCCTCGAGACTACGGATAAACGATTGAATCTGCAATATAATCTACCCGATCTTTTTAAACTTAAAACTTTATTAAATGAACGATACACAGGTGATAAATTAATTGTATACGTGTCCAAATTGCATCAAGAGTTATTAGACAAAAACGAAATAATAAGACAAGCACATAACGGGACACTAGGGGGTCACTATTCGGTAGAGAAAACTGTTCAAAAAATTCGAACTAACAAGGGGAGGACCAGACCCGGGGGTCACCGATTTTGATGAAATTTGGTACACGTCTTCTACTTGGAAAATCATTAGACCCATGTTTTGCCAAAAGTGTAGATAAGTCCAAATTTTTGAAAAAATCAAGGTCAAAAAAAAATTTTTTCCGATCGACTTGAAACTTTGTAGACATGTTCTACGATCAAAATCAAGGTATACGTATTGTTTTATTTCGCTGTAAAAACATTTTGAAAATTACTAGGTACGGTTAGTACCTTAGAGTTAAGTATGTTCTCAACGAAGCGGCGTAGCTGAGCGCATGAGGTACCGTACTGTGGGTACTATGGACGCAGGATCGATTCCCGCATGGATTTTTGTATTTTTTTTTTAAATTTTTTATCTCAATCATCGTTTTCCATACATCACATGTTTTATTTATTTTAATATGGTCTAGTATTTAATTTATACATTTTAAATTGCGCGTTATGTTCTATTTTATTTATGTATTTCTTGTTAGGATTACTATGAAGTTCACAATTTTGTATTTCAATAAAAATAATTTATTTTTCATTAAAAACTACACACTTGTGCGGGTGGTACTCGTCGTAGAAACATTGAAAACATAAACGACATTCACGCCAAGAACATGTGATAAAGGATACGGCGTTGCAAGTACATTTCTTATTAACATCCGACTTTGGAAAACAAATTTGGTTAACGTTAACAAATATGGTACGTGTATGTGTTAATTTCGATGCATACCACGCATATTGTATCATGTTTGTAAATATCGGAGCAGATAGTTGGTTATGGATTATTGCATGTATTTTAATTGCATCAGCTCTTTTATGCAAGGACTTTTTTTCTTGTATCACTGACGGGGCGTTCTGTATTTGCTTCAGTAAAATTTTTACCTGCCGATAAAAATAGACATCGCACGGTTGACAGATGGATGTGCATTGCGGTGGCACAATTTTTAGCTGAAAAGTGCACTCCATACGGTCATTATGAAATCTTTCGTCGTACATGCTACCATCAGTTTGGCCGGTCCAGGAGTCAATTAGTAAACAGAACTTGTTATTTTGTACATACGGTTTTAAAATATTGTCTAGAAATAATTGATATGTATTTGTAGAGAGATAAAAAATTAAAAAAAAAAAAAATACAAAAAACACCATGCGGGAATCGATCCTGCGTCCATAGTACCCGCAGTACGCTACCTCATGCGCTCAGCTACGCCCCTTCGTTGAGAACATACTTAACTCTAAGGTACTAATCGTACCTAGTAATTTTCAAAATGTTTTTACAGCGAAATAAAACAATACGTATACCTTGATTTTGCTCGTAGAACATGTCTACAAAGTTTCAAGTCGATCGGAAAAAAATTTTTTTTTGACCTTGATTTTTTCAAAAATTTGGACTTATCTACACTTTTGGCAAAACATGGGTCTAATGATTTTCCAAGTAGAAGACGTGTACCAAATTTCATCAAAATCGGTGACCCCCGGGTCTGGTCCTCCCCTTGTAAGTACGACTGGCAGAACATAGGAAAGGATGTCGAAGATAATGTAACAAAATGTGAATCTTGTCAGTATCACAAGCGAACTACAGGAAAACCTTATGAATATTCCATGCCAGATATTCCTGAAAATCCAAACGATAAGATATCCCTTGACATAGTCGGACCACTTCCGGTAACTCCTAGAGACAATAAGTATACCTTAGTAATACAGGATTATCTCACGCGATTTTTGATATCGGTACCTCTAATAGATAAATCCACTGCATCCATATTAGACGCATTTTGGGAAAATTGGATAAGCATTCATGGAAAGCCGAAAACAATTTTAACTGATAACGCGAAAGAATTTCTATCCGAAGAGATGACCACTCTATGCTCCGAATTAGGCATCAAACATGTATTAACATCGTTATATCATCCCCAGAGCAACGGAAAAAATGAACGATCCCATATAATCCTAATGGAATATCTTAAACAATATTCTACCGATACAAATAGCTGGGACGAGATACTTCCTAAATCGTTCTTAACATATAACTGCACCATTAACAAATCAACGGGTTACACACCTTTCGAACTACAATTTGGTAGGGAACCCAATTCGATATTTTTAAACAACGAAGAAACCTTCACACTACGACAATTAACCGAATCACGACGACTGAATCACGAGAACAAACTACACGAAGCCAAGTTGAACATAACACGTACACAAGACATAAACGTAAGGGATACCACTAATTACGAACCAATAAAAAACGGAGAATTAGTACTTATTCGGAACTTCAGAAAAAATTCGCCACTAGACAAGCAATGGATAGGGCCGTATAAAGTTGTAGGACTTCATAACATATCATATTCAGGAAGGTGTACATATAAAACAGTATCACAGAAGCGCAATTAAACTATTCATTTCAGATGTAGAACCTCATATCAGCAATGATTCTCTTAATGATACAATCAACGATTAAGACGAATTACCATAACGATCCAAAGTACTCGATTTCAACCCTTCAGAATCAGGACGCTATATACTTAGAAAATTTAAGCAGTGTAAAAATGTTTCACGAAATGGAAAATAGTTATAGGGTTTGATTTTTCTAGCATAGAGAATAATTATGTATCATTAAGACAGAGCTATTTTGAGTTACTAAATAGGTATACACATCACATTAATGGAACGAAATGGACATGTAGTTCAGAACGTTACATAACGAAAAAACTACTGCAAATGTCTAGGCTGAGATTCGATATAAAAAACGTATACCATTTAGGAGGAGTCCCATCAAGGCTAAGGAGAGAATTATTTGATTTTGTTAGCGAAATAAGTAAAACTCTTTTCGGAACACTGAGTGACTCCGATGCAAGCTATTACAATATCGAACTAGATAAACTGTACCGCAATCACAAAACTATTATCCAGTATGTACGGAATCAGACTAGCATAATACTAAACACCGTCGCATCAAACATCAATGTCACTAACGCGGCAATAACAAATATACAGCACATAAATAAACAGTTTAATCTACTTAGAGCCGTAGCACAATCGAACGAGCTTAATGTAAAAATAGACAGCATTTTATTAGATCTAGATGTAGCGGTACGATCTCTCGCTCGCCGCTAGGGATCTATCGGCCGCCATTACTCCTACGCCTCTAGTTTAAGGATCGGCCGCTAGACCGTGTCTCCTTCGATGGGATCTTCGCGCTGCTACACCATCGGCAATCGGTGTCTATATATACCAACCACCGACAGACACCGACGTCCCATCCGGGACACAGCGTCTAGGGCAGGGCCTGTTCGGTCAGCCCTACTGACGAGTCCACGAACAGGCCCAGGACGAAACGCAGCGCGCTAACTACCATTTCACCCTTTCCTAGGAACAGAAGGACCCTCCGCCGGACCGGCCGCAGCCGAGGCACCGAACTCAGCCGGTGCCCTCTCAACTGGGTGTGGATGGGCCCAGTCAGGAACTGCGGTCGGCCCGAGCCACGACGCCTCCTTCATTGGTGACCCCGGCGTTTGATATTAAGTTTAGATTTAAGTAGTTCCTAGGAAAGGTGGTAGCATTAGCAGCAGCAGCGACAGACGACACTCCTGGCCGACATCGAAGACTTCTTCTCTCTCTCGCTCGTGCTCTGTATAGCGTCTACAGTAACACGACCATCGTCCCGCTCTATCTTCAAACGCACGCTCACGACTCGGATACAGCACCTCGCCGCCACTCGACATCTATGCACGGAGTTTTTCAAAGTTACAGAGATCGCCCCGCCACAAGAAGTCACCAGGAGCCGAACGACGTCTCCATCCATCCAATGGACTATGTACTATAGTATAGAGATAAGCCTAGCGTTAGTCACTGGCAAGGGGGTACTGTAGCGGTACGATCTCTCGCTCGCCGCTAGGGATCTATCGGCCGCCATTACTCCTACGCCTCTAGTTTAAGGATCGGCCGCTAGACCGTGTCTCCTTCGATGGGATCTTCGCGCTGCTACACCATCGGCAATCGGTGTCTATATATACCAACCACCGACAGACACCGACGTCCCATCCGGGACACAGCGTCTAGGGCAGGGCCTGTTCGGTCAGCCCTACTGACGAGTCCACGAACAGGCCCAGGACGAAACGCAGTGCGCTAACTACCATTTCACCCTTTCCTAGGAACAGAAGGACCCTCCGCCGGATCGGCCGCAGCCGAGGCACCGAACTCAGCCGGTGCCCTCTCAACTGGGTGTGGATGGGCCCAGTCAGGAACTGCGGCCGGCCCGAGCCACGACGCCTCCTTCACTAGATGAAGAACTATTAGTGTTAGAAAATGATATCTTTCCACTAGAAGAATTAATTACCGACGGGAAACACGGTACTATTAAACCGCACATATATTCTCCGGAATCACTGTTCGCTACCTTAAAAAACACGAACACATAAGAAACTTTCTAGACGAAAGATATTATACAATACAATAAGTATAGCGTTAACCAATAAAAGAGCTCTCATTTAGATGCTAACACCATTAGTAGGAGAATCGCTGCGCCGATTAATGAAAACTAACGCAATTAGACGCAGTTAGTTTTTAATAAGGGAGGCGGTGTAAGACTTGACCGTCGACCGCTAGGCAACCTTAGGCCTCTGCTTCTTATTTACTATTAGTCGCCGGTGCATTTCCGAAATATAATAGAACTTTTGTCCCGTAGATAGGCACGTACGCCTATCTCGAGACAAAGGAACACTAAGTATTTAAGACCACCGAAAAACCGCAAAACCAGCCATCCTATTTAAAAATCTGCTGTAAGTCGTTACTCTGTCCGTCGTCAATAAAACTGAAAAGGATCCACCTGAATCACTTCTACAATTAATAACTCTGAACACAAAAAAACAAACATAAATAACATAAAACAACATATGACCATAAGAAAAAAACATAAACCGTAAAACGTCCGTACTCGTTCGTCGCAGAGCACGTTCTGCTCTTGGGCCATCCGCGGCCGCACTCTGCACGTCATGACGTCACTAGTCTAAACACTTCAGCATCGCGACGTCTCTCGCCACGACGCACAGTGGTCGATTTCGCCGAAATCCTGGCCAAAACCCCAAGGAGTTTTTCAATTTAGCTGAAAATTGGTATATTAGTATTATTTCGGTCGCTGATTAAGAATCCGAACTCAGAATTTCCAAAAACAAAATGGCGGCTCTAATATGGCGGGTGCGAGTATCGAAAAATTGTCGGATCGGCATGAAAATCAGAAGTCTTTTGTTTTTCCGGTCGCTGATTAAGAATCCGAACTCAGAATTTCCAAAAACAAAATGGCGGCTCTAATATGGCAGGTGCGAGTATCGAAAAATTATCGGATCGGCACGAAAATCAGTAGTCTTTTGTTTTTCCGGTCGCTGATTAAGAATCCGAACTCAGAATTTCCAAAAACAAAATGGCGGCTCTAATATGGCAGGTACTAGTATCGAAAAATTGTCGAATCGGCACGAAAATCAGTACTCTTATGATAGCCCGGCCCTATGTCATAAATGCACTTCCCCGAGCATGGCGCGCGCGACAAACAAATAACAATAACTCGAAGAATCGCAAAAAGTCGCAAGAAAACTCAACGAGGTCTTCTTCGGGAAGCTTCAAAGTTTAATTTAAAAAAAAATATATATTATGTTATTCCACGGTCTTCTAAAGTTTTAATGATATTTATTGCAACAGTCGCTGTATCTTAATACAAGCATGTCATTGCTGTTCCATCTCCGAATTTCCCTTTGTTTAATAAAAATTTCGGTCGAAGGAGAAAGATGAAACATTGTAAGGAACAAATATTTCCCTCATACCTGCAACTAGCCAGATTTTCATTAGAATCGTCAAAGATCTTTTGGTTTATGATGGTAAGCAGTCGAGGTAGCCGCGGCTATCTATTGTTGCCTCGAAACAATAGGCCACCAGCTTGTTTAAACTCATTCCGATTTTTAACCCCATGAAATAAACATATTATTTCGTTAATTGCCAGGTTGATCTTAGAGAAGGATTAGCAGTATTCATTAGGTAAAGCACGATAGCCCGACTCTATGTCATAAATGCACTTCCCCGAGCATGGCGCGCGCGACAAACAAATAACAATTACTCGAAGAATCGCAAAAAGTCGCAAGAAAACTCAATGAGGTCTTCTTCGGGAAGCTTCACAGTTTAATTTAAAAAAAAATCACGGTGGCATTTTGCAGCATTCACAACTATTTCATTAGCAAAAGGAAAAAATGTTTAGGTTTTACGTTCTGTACCAACACAGTTGTAAAATATTAAATAAAAAAATGAAACCAAGATATTTATAAATTAAAAGTATGATAAATAGCTACCAATACTGAAAAAGTGGATCAAACTTTAATTTCACATTGAAAACGTATTCTCAATTTCGACGTGAAAACGTTACATTATTTAAGTGCCAACTTTGACATTGCATATCTCTAAGAGTATTGTTCAATAAAAATTTTTATTAGTGGAAAACAATGCTCTGATGTGTTACAAA
Source organism: Cerceris rybyensis (assembly GCA_910591515.1). Classification (NCBI taxonomy): domain Eukaryota; kingdom Metazoa; phylum Arthropoda; class Insecta; order Hymenoptera; family Crabronidae; genus Cerceris; species Cerceris rybyensis. Next base: position 4,127,908 of record OU342791.1, read on the forward strand.
TCAAACGCAATTGCTAAATTTTGAAAATTGTGAAAAAAAATATTGGGGTTTTGGCCAGGATTTCGGCGAAATCGACCACTGTGCGACGGCACTATTTTATAAAATATAATACAAATTAAATAATTTTTTTATTGCTATTATTTTCTTTCCTCATTTAGAATGTACTGTATGCTTTAAATTCTTGGTCACTCCTCTCAGAAAGAGAGGCGAAAAAGTTAGATCACCCTTGTAACGTTTGTTGGATACCTCTTAAATTTGTTAAGCCATAGTATGCCAGTGAAAGTCAAGTCCTACTCTCTCTCGAAACTGTCTAACTCGGGTCAGAGGAAAACCAGAGATCCGCACTTGGGCCCTAATGTAATGTACCGACACTACTCCACATCCAAACCTCCTAGTTTTCCATCCCGACCTTTCAACTCCCAAATATCGTCACCGTTCCTTACTCATCTCCGAAATCACCGTTCTAAGTCCGAAATCCTACTTCTTACTTTGACCTTCGACTTGCATCCATCATTATCACTACTCCCACTCCTTCTCCAAAAGTCCCTTAAAAACCCCGTATTCTCTGCCCATTTAGTAGTTCACTCAGTTCCATTCAGATTATTCACACTATTATTTTCACTAACGTACAATACGCCGAATCGCTGCCCGAACGCTGTCCGAACGAGTCACGAAACTTTAATATATAAAAGTCCGAAAAGTTATAAGTTCTCTTATTTGGCGGACCTTAAGTGCGGATCCCTCAATCCACCATTACACTACCAAGTTATAGTAATAAATTACAACACTCCTCTGTCCCTTTTTCCTTCTTTCCTCCTTTTCTAAAAACCCTTACCAGCCTTCTCCTACGTACTTCCCTCTCTCCGACTAATTTCCATCCACCCCCAACGCTCTTTCAAAAATCCAGACTTCGATTCCAAGTTTCAAACTGAAAACATCTCTCTCCGCTTCAATAAACGCACAATTAAAGAAAATTCGAGTGAAAGGGTCTAGCCGAATAAGGGGGTCAAAAGTGCCCTTGAGCCGATTTTATTCGACGATGGGTCATTCGATAGGTGATGATGAAAAACCATTGCACACAAATTTTTAATCCGATACCTTGACCGGGAGGGTAGTTATAGGGTAAAATCGAAAAATCAGTTTTTGCCTCATTTTCCTCAATTAATGTGGTGCAATAATTCCGACAAAATTCTAACACATTCTAAACACGAATGTACACGTTAGGGATTCTTTTCAGATTTTTCCTTTGCAAGTTCCACTCACGAAAAATGAAAAACCCAAAAAAAAATTTTTGAACATCCATTTTGTATTGAAATCTTCCGAGCACAACTTTTTCCTTTTTACAGTAGTTGCATAATGTTATCATTGTTATACCCTAATTTTTTCAGATTTTTTGAGTACGGTGCATCACGGTCGGAAAAATCAAAAACCGATTTCTGGGACACATTTTGGGCTGAAACTCGCCCATTATCAGCCATTCTTGCATGATTTTAATAAAGTATGTTCATATTGTGACCTTCAATGTTTCTGCATAGAAATATGTAGATGTTAAAGAACAATATCGGGATAATTAAATAAATTGCTGATTGTATGGTCTTTATAACCTAGAATTTTAACCATTCTTTCAAAAGCATTAATGGCGCAGTGGCTATGGTGTCTGCCTGTGGAATCGCTGGACACCTTTTTGTCGCGGGATCGAATCTCCATGTGGGACTTAAGTTTTTTTCTGTCATTTTTTTTTTTTTTTATTAGAGACAACAATATTCAGTAGTAGCTTTAAAATGTTTCACAGATACTTCTAAAAATAATTATACAGTATACTTTTTTCTTCGTCGACTCTTTCCAGTCATGTCACGATTTACAATTACAAGTACTTTTTTACATTCTGTACATTGAATTTTATATTTCTTTTATACTTAAAATATATTTTCATACATTGCAATAAACCAATATCTATGAACAATATAAAATGTTTGAGAATACTTTTAATTGCAAAACGTTGCATGTCTAATTGTAAGAAAAGCATGTTTTACGATTATTTTTCTATAGGTTTTATATTGTTGAAAGGCATAAAAATATATGTGAAACATTTTAAAGCTAGTACTGAATATTGTTATGTCTTTAATAATAACAAAAAAAAAATGACAGAAAAATACTTAAGTCCCACATGGAGATTCGAACCCGCGACAAAAAAGTGTCCAGCGATTCCACAGGCAGACACCATAGCCACTGCGCTATTAATGCTTTTGAAAGAACGGTTAAAATTCTAGGTTATAAAGACCATACAATCAGCAATTTATTTAATTATCCCGATATTGTTCTTTAACATCTACATATTTCTATGCAGAAACATTGAAGGTCACAATATGAACATACTTTATTAAAATCATGCAAGAATGGCAGATAATGGTCGAGTTTCAGCCCAAAATGTGTCCCAGAAATCGGTTTTTGATTTTTCCGACCGTGATGCACCGTACTCAAAAAATCTGAAAAAATTAGGGTATAACAATGATAACATTATGCAACTACTGTAAAAAGGAAAAAGTTGTGCTCGGAAGATTTCAATACGAAATCGATGTTTAAAAAATTTTTTTTTTTGGTTTTTCATTTTTCGTGAGTGGAACTTGCAAAGGAAAAATCTGAAAAAAATCCCTAATGTGTACATTCGTGTTTAGAATGTGTCAGAATTTTTTTTGAATTTTTGCACCACATTAATTGTGGAAACGGAGACAAAAACTGATTTTTCCATTTTACCCTATAACTACCCTCCCGGTGAAGGTTTCGGATTAAAAATTTGTGTGCAATGGTTTTTCATCATCACCTATCGAATGACCTATGGCCGAATAAAATAGGCTCAAGGGCACTTTTGACCTCCTTATTCGGCTAGACCAGTGATTCCCAAAGTGGTCTATATCGACCCCCAGGGGTTCGATGAAGAGCTACAAGTGGTCTACGTAGGCGAAAAAAAAAATTGGGGGTCTATGAAATGAAAATGGGGGTCAATGGCAAGAAATTTCAAAAATTGCAAAAAACAGTATAATTGATATAACTTTGACATTTAAAAAAATTACAAAAATATAATATTATTAATATAATTAATATCATCGGTCTAAAACTATTTTCACTTGATCTCGGAGCATTTTATACGCGTCTCAATCTCTCCATAGTATGCGCCTAACTTAGCGTCTCACTCACTCCACAGTGTGCGTTTTACTCACTCCACAGAGCTGTGAGTCTTCTAAAAGAGAAACAACGGTCGGTGCTTTCACTAAAGACCGCGCGAAAATAGCCACGCATCGCATCGACTCATAAATTTCGTGTATTTTTGTGTATTACAGTGTAACCCCTGTAATCCGTATATCTTATTCTCAGGCGTCATTCAGATTGTTCGAGTTGTTTGGATTAATGAAGACACAAAAATTGTATGTTATATGATTGAATGTTAGGAAATATACTTCAATATAGTTAGATAGACCCACAGCAGGGGGTCTACCTAAAATTGAAAAACATGACGAGGGGTCTACGAGAGAAAAAAGTTTGGGAACCTCTGGGCTAGACCCTTTATTACGGGGTCACAGCACGTTTTATAGCGACTGAATTACGGGGAATAAAATATAAATCTCCGACATGTTCAACATTCACCGGTGAAAGTCGACATTCTCCAAATTTCGGTGTTTCACCGTAACATTGATTTAATGAATTCAATTAACAGTCAAAGATATGCAACATATCCAGTATATTTAAAGAAACACATTATTGTCTTCGCACGAATTCAATTTCATGGTCATTTACCGCAGAGTTCATCTAAAATATCCATATACCTTCTTGTCTGTTGGTACTTTACCATACATGCTACTAACATCGGAAAGTCTGTAGCTTTCTGCATCTCTCGCATTACGATTTCAAACCGTGCTGCTGTAAACAATAGCATGAGGGCACCAAAAATGTTTACAGATGTATTAGCTACACACTGCACAGAAACAAACATTTGATGGCAACAAATAATAAATTTTATTGGCCAATAGTCGACGCGAAAAGGATACGTTGTGTCAAGTGGTAATGGTTCCCCAGCGATAATCCATGCCACGGAGTCAAAAAATGCACCTACGTAGAACCATATAATGCAAAAGCCGTAGAATGTGCCATACTTGTCAACGTATTCCTGTAGAACCACTCTTTCTTCAGTTGTTGCATTTTTGCAAAAAGTTTTCATTTCTTCAATTAAATGCTGGAATTAATTATTTCGCGATATTTTCAATTTACTCATATTTTAATTAACATAAAAAACGATATCCAGAAATACTTCAATTGCAGAAACACATTACAATATTGCTAACGATGAAGTTGTAACCAATGTGTTTATGCAGCCATTATTTCTATAATACTTTTGTGTCGGCTTATAATTTCAATGATTTTAATGCTAAATACTCGATTGTATAATTATCATGCACATTCAATATAGCACGGAACATTTTATAAAATTAATAATTTAAAATCCTCTTGCCTGTAGTCGGTCATACTGGGAGATCAAAAAAAGCGTTTGCACAACTGCTTGGCAAACAGAAGTTGCTGAACAAAAGGACCTAATGGAAGCGACAAAGTTGTCTTCGTAATGCACGTACGTTGAAAATAATAACGGGAGAAGTAGCAGCATAACACTGACAATGCAACCTGTTCTTAGGAACTTGAAACAAATGATTTGTATTTTCGAAGCAGAAGGAGAAAGAGGCCAGCAACATGTTATTAGTACACTCAGCCATGTAATACTAATGGCCCTTTCTGGTGTAGTTTTCTTCGGCATGATGAAAATAAGAGCTTTCTTTTCTCAAGACACTTCCCTTGGAGCCATTCTTTATATGATGAACCGATTGCATGCTACGCTACCTTACTCAGTAAATTTTAAATTACGATGTTTGGAGCTGTAATGAAATATGCTGAAACGATTATATATTGCAAGATACTTGTATCGTGTACTGGATCCAGTAGTACATTAACATTGCAGAGCTTTTGCGTTGGGGTGGTTTTACTCTCTTGCAATAATAGCTGCCTTCTAGACTAATGGTACTAGAAACTTGCTTCGCTTTGCACAGTCGGAAATATTTTACGTCGTCGTAACTGTTAGTGATACGTCAGGTGTTGGAATACACAATAAGCATTCATAAAAAAGATAGTCAGCGATTGCATGCCATGAAATAAGGAGTATTGCTACGAATATGGCAACAATATGATTACAAATGAAGTAGAAGTGTGTTACATATCAAAAGAACGTAGTCTATTTTATAACTTCTGAACCCAGAAGATGAAGCTTCTCATTCGATTGTGCGGAACGAATAATAATCTATTACCAAGATATCTTTGCCCGTCAAAGTTTAAAATATTTTTTGTATGTGACCACTTATCTTAAGTTTCAGTTTCAGAGTGTATAATATCTTGAAAGGGTAGAGCAGAAGAAGAGAGTCAAAAAAGTTATTGGACCGATTTTGATGGATGAAGTGTCATTTGGTTGGCAATAAAAAAAACATTGTTTACCATGTTTTAACCCTGGAGTTTGACTGTAAGGGTAAAAATGATAGAGATTTCTTTTATATTTCTCCATTGAAGGATCTAACAATAAGTGCAAAAAGTGGAAAACCGCACAAAAATCAAAAGAATGTAGATCTTGTGTCGACACGTTTCGTACAACTTTTTCTTTTTTGCGGCAACAATCTGATACTCATAATTGTTATTCTAAATTTGTTTAGATTGTTTCAATCATAACTAAACTAATGCAAAAATTAAATTACAAACAGAAGTTGCGAACACTTTGGATAATCGTACCAAATAGTTAGGATAACTATGGGAGGCTCAGAATATTGCAAACTTTTGACTGCTTTGACTATGATTGACTATTGCCGATTTTTCACTACTCGCATTCGCAAGGGACTTAATTGCATATGAATGATGAACCGGATGAGTGGAGTAGAAATCGCGAGTAGAGGCTTAGCGGCAGCCCTTCACTGTCCAACGAGGGAATATCGCTTGGCGTTCCGCTCTCGTAATGTGTATATGATACCATGTAAATTGTACGATAAAGGATGAAAAAAAGGGAAAACAGTCTATACTTTCAGCCGCTGGACGTAAGACGAACGTGTCAGAATTTTCCTGGAATTTTTAGACTTTAATAAATACGAAAAATGGGACAAAAAACGGTTTTTTGAATTCACCCCATAACTACCCATTCCATTAACGAAGAGGATTAAACTATGTACCGTATAACAGATCACACGTTGAAATCGGTTTAAGGCATTTTGTATCCCCTTAACCTGCTATACGCTTTTATAATGAATAACAATTGTAGAAGTCCTTATATTTATCTTAGACTGTTCGTGCTTATGTGCCACTTAACGATGAATAGCCGTAATGTCTCTTATTATTTCTCGTAAATCAGTAAAGTTGGCAAGGACAGTTTGAAATGAAGATAAAACAACATACTTATTAATGATTCTAACTTTTTATTATGTAAGTGACAGTCAAAGCTTTTCTCAGAAATTCTGGAACAATATGATAACAGTAATATCTATTACATATTTTCTTACCGAACAGTAATAACTTAAGGACAAGGCCGACATGAAGCAGCCGACCGATACAGTCACAGGTGACTGATCACAGGTCTGAGGTGACAATGCGCCGGCAAGACGTTTTTGAAAACGTAATCTTCGCAAATACCATGTTGATTTATATACAGTGTGACAGGTCTGTATACTCTAGTAATAATAACAATTCACATAAATATGTTTACTTAAATAGCGGTGATTTTTATTTTGAATTAAGTGTACCATATGTAACTGATTATCTGTTAGTTTATAGGATCGAGCGAGATCACCTCCGGAGTTTATATTGTTGCTTCGGAGAGATCGAATCCGCTGACACTACAAGGTGACCGACTTGGTGCGGCGCGCCGAGTCGGTTCGCCTGGCGACGACAGTCAGTCGTATATCTACCAGTCAAGCGAATGTACTTCTTTTATAACCTCTCAAATAAATATACATTAAGTTTTCTTTGTATCCAAAGTATCCAAACTGAGTTCCTACAAGTTCAATTATAATACATACAGTGACTCACGAAAATATTCGGACACTAAGGTATATCGAAATTCATCGCTGTGTATCTCGATTATTTATGAGGGAATCATCTTCGTTATTTTTCCTGGTAATGAGTAATTAACTAAGGTTAATAAAAACATATGATTTATTTGATAATTTATTATATATTGTAATATAACAAATGATTAATGAAATGGTAGCTTATTCTTAAGTCACAAAAATATTCGGACACTACCTAAAATGACATTTTCAAGTTGAGCTTTAATGCATATCACTAAAGTTTTAATATTTCGTGGCATAACCCTTTTGTTTTATGACATGTCTTAGTCGTTTTGGCATATTATATATAATTTTTTTTAAATATTCTGAAGTTATACGTGCCCATTCTTCTTGGAGTCTTAGTTTTAACTCTTCTTTTGAATGTATTGGGTATACACGAATTTTGCGATCCAATTTGTCCCATAAATTTTCGATCGGGTTGAGGTCTGGAGACTGTGGGGGAGGATGGAGAACTTTGGGACATCTATATAACAAAAATTCCTGCACAATGCGCGCCTTGTGCTTGGGATCGTTATCCTGATAAAATTTAAACCTATCACGGATTCCCATATTTTCAGCACTCTGAAGTAAATTACTTTTTAAAAGATTCAAATAAACATTTTTGTCCATAATTGTGTCTATAAAAACTAAATTTCCAACGCCGGTGGTTGAAATGCAACCCCAAACCATTACGCTGCCTCCTCCGTGCTTCACCGTACCTCGTGTATGTCTGATATGGAACTGTGTATTTGGCTTACGCCAAACCATAGTTCTTCCATCAGAATTATAAATGTTAAATTTGCTTTCGTCAGCAAATATAACGTCAGTCCACCATGATTCGTCCTTAGAAACAAGCTCCTTAGCGAAGTTAATTCGTTTCCTCCTGTTGGCCTCGTTGATGAATGGCTTTCTCCTAGCGATTCGACCGTTGTACCCATGTTGTCTTAGTGTTCTTCGGATTGTTTCTGGATGAAATTCCTTGCCCCTTTCTTCTAACAGCTCTGTTGCTAATCTTGGAACACTTAGAAGAGGGTTTCCTTTAATTTTTCGCACGAGTCTTCTTTTCTCCCTATTGTTTAAAGCACCTGGCCGACCAGTTTGCGGAATGGATTCGAAGCGGTTCTCGCTATTAAATCGTCGGATAATGTCCGCGATAGTGCTCTTGCTAATACGAAGCATTGCACTAATTTCGCGATATGATTTTCCCTTCTCGCGGTGGAAAATTACGAGTTGCCTCTGCTCGAACGACGTATTCTTCTTCTTGCGTCCCATTCTGACGAGTTTCTGAAGTATTACTAACGAATAATGCAGTGACATCGACCTCTAGAACTAGGTTTATCAACATGTAGCAGTCATTCCTCAGAACGCTAAGTTTCCAAAAGTAAATACTCGGGAAATACATTGCGTGTCCGAATATTTTTGTGACTTAAGAATAAGCTACCATTTCATTAATCATTTATTATATTACAATATATAATAAATTATCAAATAAATCATATGTTTTTATTAACCTTACAAGGGAACATATCGAACTCGAACACACCGATTTTCATGAAATTTATGTCAGAGGTAGTCCTCATAAGAATATTAGACACGTATTTTTTTTTATCGGCAACCATCCACTCTGAAGGGGTGAAAACACCCCTCAAAGTTGAGGGCAGAAAACACATTTTTGGGAATATCTCGGTAACCAGCGGTCAACAAAATTTGAATTTTTTTTCAAATTGTTTGTTTTTCAACCAGGAATTTAACTGTGTAAGAAAAGACGCCTAAAAGTTATTTGTTTAAAAAATATATTAAAAAATTATTGTTTTTTGTTAATATCTCCCAGAAAACATTCGCAATCAATTAAATAAATTTATGTACATAGACTATGGTCCAAATTAGCGGATACGTGTTTTTGGATTTTTTCGATTTTTGACGATAAGGGTCATTATTTCGCATTTAACTTTTCTCGCTCCGTGCGGGACTGGCCGGCCGAAATAGACTTTTTTCATAACAAAGCTAATTTGATTGCCAAGAATAGTATTCTAATAATTTATGTGAAAGAATGTTAAACATAAAATAAGAACAGCTAGTGTTAAAAACCAAAAAATTCCAATCTCACGTATCCACTGATTTAGATCATAGTTAACGTACATACTATTCGATAGCGGAATAAGGCTGATATCTGATAAGATAAAATTAACGAAAAAATTCAATTTTTTATTACACGATTTGTTTAAATGATATAATTAAATTTGAATTTTTTCGTTAATTTTTCCTGATAAGTGTTATTCTGCTATCGTATAACATGTACAAAAACTATGACCTGAATCAGTGGATACGTGATTTTTGAAGTTTTTGGGTTTTGACGCTAATCGTTATTATTTGATGTTTTAACAAGATTATTAAAATTCTGGTTTTTGCCATAAGAACATCTATGTCCTGAAGGAAGTCCACTTCGACTGGGCAGTTCCGCACGGAGCAATCAAACGAAAATGTACTCCTTTCAAAACAAAACTGGTCTACTTGTAAGAACTAACATTCTACGTATATGACAAAAGGAAAAATCGAGAAAGTATAAAAAAAATAATAAAAAACTTTATTCTGTAGCGTTCACAGTAATCGTATTGTACGAAGAAGTGCGTTAAACATAAATGTTCTTTGCACCAAGAACATTTAAGTGTGATCACTAGACTGCGGATGTTTATGCAAATTTCGAGTTTCACAAATGCAGGTGAGACAGGAAAACCTATCTAGGGATTTATTGCACTTAATAAATATTACAACAAATACCGTACTTTGGATATTTTAGATATATGAGCCGTTTATTTTGAAAGTGGCCTAATTCCATTTATACTTAAATTGAGATATTTAAGGGGTTGCGTTTCAATGCAATTAAAAATATACGTACAGGATACTAATGAGTCATACTGCGTAAGTGTATGTAAGGGTGTTAAATTTATAGTTCCTATTAAAATAGTAGCAATTCTTAAGTGAATAATATGAGTTTTCTTATCAAGAATGGAGTTAGGCCACTTTCAAAATTAACAACCAGATTCATTATAGAACTTGAAGGTGCCCAAGTCCATTCAACATAATTTAAGATGCTTCAAATTGAAAAAAACAATACTCAATTTATTTTACATATCTTTAAAACACTTCGTAAACATAATTGATGCGATTCAAATCATTTTTTAACTACATAACGTACAAAATTACAAACATGAATTTATTACAAAACAATTTACTACTCATCTACTTTTTGTGTGTGTGAAAGGGATTTGAAGAAATCATGATGTTCCGGTGGTATATATCGTAATAGGTCAATTATGACCTTGAATTTTGCTGTTGTAATTTGTCTGATATTTTTATACAATGGTGTCAATACAATATTTTCGAACTTTCTTGGTCTACCCCGACGTGGTAGTAAATTCAGGACTTTAAAATTTTCATTCCCATTTATTGATGTCTTATAGAAAATTGTATACGGTTTATTTCTGACAAAACGCATCCAACATATTTTTAACCAGTTTATTGATTGTCCATCAGAATTCTTTACCCTTTTAAAATTGCGTCTTCTGATAATTTTGTTGATACAAAATCTTCTTGTCTTATTTCATTTACAATAAAGTTATTACCTTTCCGACACTTTTTAATAATATTGTAATAATCTTGGGGAACGATCAGTAAATTATTTCTTTTTAATGACATCTCTACCACGCCAAAATCTCTATCAGTTGGTAAAAACGAATGTTCTGATAATAAAAATTTGTGATCTATGATTTACACATTATCTTCCGAGGTTTGGACAATTTTCAACCACATTAAAGATGCTTTAATGTTTCTATTTTGCCCGGCGCACATGTCACTGTAAGCTATGATTGTGTCTTTCACCTCTTACATTTTTAACATGTTTTAGGATGCATGAAATTATTTCTTGAGCACCTCTGGATGCAATAGTTACATCCCAAACGTACATGTAAACATTATCGTTATGAAAAGTGTGAATACCCAAATTTGATAACTTGATTGACTAACAAAATTTAAATCTTGATTTAAGTATAAATGGAGTTAGGCCACTTTCAAACTACACGGTTCAATTATTGAACTAACTCTGAAAACTTATGTGTCAAGAATTATCGTATTTGCTCGGAATATAAGCAACCTGTAATGCTTTACTGATAAATAACATAAAGTTGTATATGTAATCATGGCAACCGGAAAAAAATTGACAAATGGAGTTAGGCCACTTTCAAAATAAACGGCTCATATTTTTATATTATGTTCGTTTTGTATATTTTAGCCGTATTTAATTTGTCATAAATGCATGAAAATCCGCAGTCTAGTGATCACACAATTGTACTGGAAACATTTCATATTTTCTAATTGCATGAAAGAAAAGTCCACAGGATGTTCGAATTCTTCAGGTCGTTCATCTATATAGCCACAACTGAACCACGCATATCGAAATAAGTTTTTCAGTAACGGGGACTATGTAGACTAATTTTTATGATTTCATTTATATACTTCCGGATTGTTACGATGTAGAACTACATGGAAAACAAGTCTGCAATAATATCAGCTTTGTTATGAAAAAAGTCCATTTCGGCCGGCCAGTCCCGCACGGAGCGAGAAAAGTTAATCGCGAAATAATGACCCTTATCGTCAAAAATCGAAAAAATCCAAAAACACGTATCCGCTAATTTGGACCATAGTCTATGTACATAAATTTATTTAATTTATTGCGAATGTTTTCTGGGAGATATTAACAAAAAACAATAATTTTTTAATATATTTTTTAAACAAATAACTTTTAGGCGTCTTTTCTTACACAGTTAAATTCCTGGTTGAAAAACAAACAATTTGAAAAAAAATTCAAATTTTGTTGACCGCTGGTTACCGAGATATTCCCAAAAATGTGTTTTCTGCCCTCAACTTTGAGGGGTGTTTTCACCCCTTCAGAGTGGATGGTTGCCGATAAAAAAATACGTGTCTAATATTCTTATGAGGACTACCTCTGACATAAATTTCATCAAAATCGGTGTGTTCGAGTTCGATATGTTCCCTTGTTAGTTAATAACTCATTACCAGAAAAAATAACGAAGATGATTCCCTCACAAATAATCGAGATACACAGCGATGAATTTCGATATACCTTAGTGTCCGAATATTTTCGTGAGTCACTGTATGTGGATTGAGTATTTAAAAATTGGTTTTAAAGAACTGATTTATATTTGCTTTGAATTCACCATATCTATTAAATGATCAGCTGGCCACGCGTATAAGAAAACTTCCAGAAGTCCAAGAGCAATTATGAAAAAGGACTGCTGTTTTATGCCCATTGCATGTTTCTTTTAGGAAATATACGTTGTTAATTAATTAGCGTTAATAATAAACGTGGATTTTCTCGTGCAAGAAAATAGTTGCTATTCTATCAGGAAATTCAACGTCCGAAGCATTGAGATCCACTTTTAGGCACATTATTTGAACTGTATTATGATGTATTATTGCGAAAAACTAGCATTACTGTATATTATACAAAAATAAACTAATTCGTAGATACTCACGCTGAGAAGATTTACATCACAAAGTACTGTCGTCAAGGTAGTTATAAGTATTGAACTTAATGCTATGAATCGAACTACCACAGCTGCTCCCTTTGTAAAACTATACATATAATAATGTTGCAACGTCCAAATTTAAACTGATGAGCGAATATGTGTAACTCGAACGCGCCCATTTTTATGAAACACATGTATGTCAAGGGTAGTTGTCAAAGAATTATTAGACACATATTTCTTTTCATTGGCTGGTATTTATTTTAAAGGATTACATAAATCTCTCACAAATGAGGATTAAAAACACATGCTTTGGAATATCTCAGTAACCGGAAGTTTTAAAAAATATTTTTCCCTCATGCAGATAGTTTCGCACCGAGCGAAATAGTAACAGTAAATATAGAAAATTTTGATAACACACAACTACTACTTCGTATCATAGTTTGCCTACGTTTCACTCTATAACGGGAGAATACTTATAGGGAAAAATTAATAAAAATGAAATTAAAATTTGTAAAATATTTTTGTATTCAAATAATCATAAACATCGAGTTCAATGCATTTTGGATATGTTGCCACGATGATGATTCTAAGCATTATCCCTCATACATAAACCGCCGGTCGCTTTAGATTTCGATGTGTTAGCAAAATACTTTTTCTACTACTACATTGAATTTTGTCGATATTATAGAAGAAGAAAACCATTAGAATCTCTTTTTTCCTTTTTTCCTAATTCTCAATACAGTCACAATCAGTAACATACTGTTTTGTTGATCTAAACCGACATGAAATGTTCGTCGGCCGAACACTTCGCGCTCTAGATATATTGACACTCAAAAGGGTCATTAGAATTTAAAGAAAAATTAGAATTATATAAACATACCTGCTGGTACAGGTTGACAGTTATTTATATACATGTATTAAAAGTTTGTCTATACATATTGTCTGGGTTAAGTCTGTCTTACATGCATTTCTCTCTAGCGTCCTACCCTTGGCACGGAACTATGATCTTTTTGGGATTTAATATATAAAATGCATTTATATAAAAAAAGGTTAATCTGCAACAGGAAATATATTAATATAATTCCAGTTTTTCTTTAAATTGTGGTGTTCCTTTGGAGTATTGATGTGTCTACAGCGCGATTCATTTGAAACGCGTACATTTTATGTCAGTTTAGTGCAACAAAAGATTGTGCTACCGAACGTTTTGAAGAGCCGAAAAAGAAGAAAAAATAGATTGGAGCTACTAGAAAACGAGATTCTAATTTATATCTTCGTTACAAGCAACTAACTCACACAAAACTCTTCGAGAGCATATATCCTGTTGCGCAAAGTTCATAACGAGCACCTGTCACTGACGTGCTAACTTCCTGTAACAAGATGATTAGTTAGTGTTGATTGCACATAGTTCTAAATAAAGGTCGTCGTGATGTAGTTGGTCTAACAGAAACCATTGGAATTATGTCCCTAGTCCATTCTCTTTAGACACACAATGTTTTAAAAAGATTTGTTGTAAATTACCAGGCGTTAGACTAGATCTTTGGATCGATAAAAATTTCCAAAAAGATAGTTGTGAAGTTGGGGAAAGGATCACAAATTGTGGTGAGATTTTTTTATTATCTCATCGCATTTGTTTGGTTGCATAGGTAAAATGTCTAGTAAGAACCAGGGGCCAGAAGGTAATAGTTTCCGCGGAAATTAATGTTAAAATTAAGATTTATTATTACTGGCTCAAGTATCACTTCTAGCACTTTAAATCAAAAACCTTTTACACAAACTTCAAATATGGGTGACGGTGTCACCCACTTATTAAAAGAAGTGCATATGTCTACGTTCATTTTCCCAAAACGGCCCTTTGACATCTTCCTAATTAATCTGCTAGATGTAACACTTTAGCCGGAAAGGATAATTTGTGTGTTTCTTTCCTCTGTGGGGGTGACTTGGTGGTTTGGTTTGCTATGCAAAAATACAATCACGGAATCACAACGTTAATATTAATTTGCAAGGTCATGGTTCGCTTCTGAACCATTCTGTTATTCTACCCCAGCAACAAGACGAATGCGATGAGCCAAAAAAAAAGTTTAACTAACAATTTTCAACCCTTTCTCGAATTTGCCAGCTTGTTTTTTGCATGTGTCTATCGAACCAAGGATGCAGAACAATGCTTGGTAGGGTCTGACAGATCTTTTTGAAGCACTGTGTAACTTATCGATGACCATCCGTTATAAAAACTTTACCAACCGTCATAATCTATTTGCACAGGCAGTAGGTACACGAATGTTCACGTATGTCCAAATGCAATAAATTAGCAGGAGAAATATCTTAGCAGTATCTCGAAAACTAAAGCTGAACGGGAATTATATACAGTGGGTGTATAAAGTATTCGTACACCGGCTAATTTTGAATAATATATTGTAAAATTATAGTTTATTAACTAATTTTTTATAAACAACGAATTTGTACATATTGTCGGAAGCCTCTAGAACAGTTACAGTACAGACAAAATTAATTAGTTGAATAATTTGCAAAGTTATCAAGAAAACAACGAAATATTGTCCGAAATATAATATAAGAGCAATAAGTATTCGTACAGCTGCTACATTTTTTAAAAGTCATTAGATTTTCATGAAAAAAGCGTGAAAATTAAATTTATTTGACAATGAAAAGTAAAATAAATAGTTAATTAATATTTAGTAGGATTTCCTTTTGATTTTATAATTGCTGCGACTCTTCTTGGCATTGATGTTACTAATTTCGCTGTTACGCTGGAGGGAATCTTATTCCATTCTTCCATAAGAGCATTTTTTAAACCTTCTTTAGAGGATATGCGATGTTTTCTAATGTGACGTTCCAAGTAGTCCCATAGGTGTTCGATGGGGTTAATATCAGGAGATTGTGGTGGAGTTTCTATATATGCTGGCGTATTATATACTATCCACATTCTCGTATTGTACGCTGTACGATTTGGATCATTATCGTTCATAAAGATAAAATTCTCTTTAATGCCCATTTTTTCTGCACTGGCAGAAAGGTTCCGTTTCAAGATGTCAATATAAATCCGGTGGTTCATTATTCCATCAATACATTCTAATTTCC
The DNA here is from genome assembly GCA_910591515.1 of Cerceris rybyensis. Lineage (NCBI taxonomy): Eukaryota > Metazoa > Arthropoda > Insecta > Hymenoptera > Crabronidae > Cerceris > Cerceris rybyensis. Next base: position 4,143,668 of record OU342791.1, read on the forward strand.
CAACACCAGCTGCACTCATGCCACCCCAAACGAGTACGGAACCTCCACCGTGTTTTACTGTACGTCGTAAATTTTTTGGTTTCAGTTCTTCATTCCTTCTTCTCCATATAGTAGAGTGTCCATCAGAACCGAAAATGTTCAATTTGCTCTCGTCTGTAAAGATCACTCGATTCCACTACTCCAATGCACAGTGGAACGAAATGGGTAATCTAGGTGGAAAAAAATCAAGTCTGGGATTTGAATTTTAATAATCTTATCTTAATCTAGAATGTTTGCTGAGACCAGTGATAGCAATAATAATCGATTTTGCAATTAACTAAATGCAAAAATCAGCGCTTAAAAACAACAAATTTCAACAGCGCGAGAACGTACAAATACTTCTCTGAAATTAAAATACTGTTGGAGGCATTAATAATTATGCGAGACTTTTTATTTTTTGCACAGTTTATCATCATTGGTTAATCTTGAAGTACCCAAAACGATTTTTCGAAAAATTATTTTTTAAAGAAGTTATGTAAGCTTTTTTAGACACATGTTTTACGGAGGAATTTGCAAACTTTTGCAGAGAAAAACTTATATAGTACCCCAAAGTACCCCCTGGAAATTTTGAGGGTAATTAGTTTGAACCTTGTAGAAACAGCTCCTGCAAAGATCGGCTGCGCCTACCTGCGCCTTTTGTTGTTATAACTTTCTAAAGTTTATGTGACACAGCACGGCTGGCGACTTCCCGTGGAGCACGCGGTCACAAAATGCCCAGATGTCGTCGATGTAAATATCGTTCAGCAATTATAACATCTCATTGGCAACATTAAGAATGGAGACTTCTGAAATATCACTTTTATTGCTTAATTGCTCGTATTGTTAGTTTGCCATTAGAGACTAATAAGCTAGGTAGTTAGGGTGAAAATCACGGTACACGGATCATTTAAACATGGAATAATTAAAATGTACCGAAAAGTACCGGGCTGAAACTTTACATATATATTCCTTAGACTATGTAGAAGTAATTAACGCAAAAATTTCATGCGCACACCTGCGCTCTTCTTTGTTATACCTGTCGAAAGTGAGGGATACGGTTCAGCTGTTGAATTTCACCGTGGCGCGCGGTTGACTTAAACATTGAATAACTAAAAAGAACCGAAAAGTACCGGGCTGAAACTTTACATATATATTCCTCAGATTATATAGAAGTAATTAACACAAAGATTTTGTGCGCATATCTGTGCAATTCTTTGTTATAGCTGTTGAATGTTTGTTGGGCAGTCCGCCTATCAAAAAAGGGTTTAGTAGGATCTTTATCATTAAATATCTTTTTAATATAAAGTCCAACAAGAAAATGTCTTATACAAAAGTTTCAATATTTTTCCTGTACAATGAACGTCTATAAACAAATCTACCGATTTTTGTATAAAAAATTAAGTTAACATTTAAATAACAATGAAGAAATTTAAAAAATAAAAAATTTGTATTACACCGATATTCTTTCCACGATATTATGCAACTTTTGTATAAAACATTTTTCTCTAAAATGAACGATTTTCGAGTTATTATTTTTTTCCACCTAGATGGTCGATTCGTTCCACTGTGCAATGGTGTGATAACATTATTATTTGCGAACTCTAATCTTTTCTTCCTATTTGCTTCGCTCACTAAATATTTTCTACGGGCCACCCGACTGTGATACCCTTGACTCTCCAAAAAACTACGTGCAGTACTGACAGAGAGATTAATATCCAAATTATCTCTAATGTGCTCAGCTATTTTCTTGCACTTATCCTTGGATCTTGTTTTACCATCCTAGTAATCGCTCGTCCGCTATGTCGGTTAATTTTACTTGGACGTCCACATATTGAGTTGTTTTGCAATTTCTTTCATAATCCGTATCGATCAACTATACTTTGTATAGTTGAACGAGGACGGATTATAATCCGCGTAATTTCCGATAAACTTTTACACTGATTATGCAAATTAATAATAATTTTCCTTTCTTCTACCGTACTTTCGCTACGTTTTCGTCCCATTTTCAACGACAGTATCGAACAGTACACGGTCTCGAGGTCGAATGATAACGACAACGTTTCCAAACATACTGACGATACCAATCATAACTATTAGATAATCATATAAAGTGTTTACAATAGAAACTCACATTCAAATAGTTAGAAATCAGAACTGTACGAATACTTATTGCTCTTATATTTCGGACAATATTTCGTTTTTTTCTTAATAACTTTGCAAATTATTCAACTAATTAATTTTTTCTGTACTGTAACTGCTCTAGAGGCTTCTGAGAATATGTAAAAACTCGTTGTTTACAATAAACTAATTAATAAACTACAAGTTCGCAGTATATTATTCGAAATTAGTTGGTGTTCGAATACTTTCTACACCCACTGTATATAAGAAAAAGTTATTCAGAATTATATTCCTGACACATTTTCAAAATTTATTGAAATAGGGTAACGTGGGAGGTTTTCGGTATAATTACCATACCAAGTAGTGAACTTCTTCTTTTACCTTTTCACCTCGTAATCATTTATTAGACAAGCTTTTAAACTAGCTATATCCGTGACAGCATGAAATTCTGCCATAAGAATTTCGAAACGTGCAGGGGAAAACCATAGCAGTAGGCCACCGAAAACATTCATACAGTTATACGATACGGTTTGCACTGTAACAACAGACTGATATATTAAAATAAAGAGATACAATGGAAAATAATCAACTGGAAATGGATATTCGACATTCAGTGGTACTTCGTCACCAGTTTCGAGCGTAGCCAGCATAACGACCAATCCTGATGCGTAAAACCAAGCTATGCATACGCCATATAATCCACATTTTCTGACATATTTTAGAAGAATCTCTCGTTCGTTTCCTTTTACCAGTTTGCAAAAAGAATATATTTGCAATCGTTTCCTCAATTAATCGCTGGAACAAAGCACACAATTATAAATGTAATGTCACCAAGTAATCAGTCTACGGATATATTAGCGTAAAAATATGTTCTTACTTGAATTCGGTCGTAGTTAGCAGCCGAAATAAAAATTTGAAGAAATATCTGAGAGACAGCTATTGATACACTCGCAGACGTCCCAAAATTTATTGGATTATCGAAATGATAGTAAGCTCCACAGACCAATGGCAGAAATATTGTAACGGTACTAATTGTAAGAAGAGCTACCGTTCTTGCAGCGTTGAAAACCATAACTCGTATTCTGCTAGCATTCGGGGGAGATTGTCAGCAAAAGCTGTATAGGACACTGAGCCTAATAATAATTTTTACCATGTCGAACCACAGAATCACTGAACGGATTACAACAATATTATGTCTGTAATATTATGTGACAAGTTATGTATTTCTCTCTTCGTAATGAAGGACGGCTATTTGTCGACCGGAGTTTAAATAAAATACTTCCTGTTCAAATTTTTCGATACGTTTCGGTAACTGTAGGCACCCTCCTCAGTCGTAAAATTTATTCTATTATACATAGAAGGGTAAATTAGTTATAAATCTTATGACAATTGAAATAACAGTTAATATTAAGTAAAAGCTTAATATTAAATTAAAATAAATTAATTGTGAATATGTACTGAACTTGAAACTAATTAAAGGAATTAGTATACTCAAAATAAAAATGAAAATAAAAAATAAAAACTGAATATATTGAAAGAACACTACTTACAAAATAAGACCTAGGATATTTTTCTGTTTGAGGTGGGCCTAGGTGCCCTTTGTCTCAGATGTTGGAAGGAGACTAACTAAAATCGTTGAAAATTTAAAGGACAAAACTCGTGGTGAGAAATGGAACCAAAATAGTTTAATATGTGTGAGTCAGTGTATGTGAGAGTTGGTGTGTATTATGGAGTGACAGAAGCTCTGTCATAATAAATCATAACCCAGACCTAACCCAGGCAGAAGACTCTGTCACTCCATAATACACACCAACTCTCACATACACTGACTCACACATATTAAAATATTTTGGTTCCTTTTCTCACCACGAGTTCTGTCCTTTAAATTTTCAACGATTTTAGTTAGTCTCCTTCCAACATCTGAGACAAAGGGCACCTAGGCCCACCTCAAACAGAAAAATATCCTAGGTCTTATTTTGTAAGTAGTGTTCTTTCAATATATTCAGTTTTTATTTTTATTTTTATTTTGAGTATACTAATTCCTTTAATTAGTTTCAAGTTCAGTACATATTCACAATTAATTTATTTTAATTTAATATTAAGCTTTTACTTAATATTAACTGTTATTTCAATTGTCATAAGATTTATAACTAATTTACACTTCTATGTATAATAGAATAAAGGGTATAGCAGGATAAGGTGGTCAAAAGTGCCCTTGAATCGATTTCAATCGGGGTAGTCTCATTCGATAGATAATGCTCGGCGATCATTGTGTACCAAATTTTAACCCTTTATCTTGATCGGAAGGGTAGTTATGGGGAAAATTAAAAAAACAGGTTTTTGGCCCTTTTCCCCCATTTATTGAGGTGTAAAAAATCCGAAAAAATTCTGGCATATTCTACACGGTACCGGACATGTTGGAGAATTTTTTCAGATTTTTCCGTCGAAGTACCTAAGCGTGAAAAATGGGCAAAGTCAAAAAAAAACGGAAAAAAGAAGATTTCGTATCGAAATCTTCGAGGTACAACTTTTTGTTTTATATAGTAACAATCTAACACCTACGATTGTTATCCCCAATTTTTTTCAGATTTTTAAACCACCTGCGTCATTATGAAAAAAATCGAAATCCGATTTTCGGGACGTATTTTGATCTAAAACGCAAGAAGTAATTGTTACTTTTCCATTCTTTTCATGGAGTATGTTCATTTTGTGGTTTTTAATGTTTTACCATTACAGATAATTTCATAACAATAAAAGGAATTGAGATAACTCACTTATCTGTAAACTATGTGTTACATTATGTACCATAATTTTGAACGTTCTTTCAACAGCAGCAGTGGCGACGCGTCTAGAGTGTCTGCTCTGGAACCGCTATGAACTTTTTGTCGCGGGTTCGCGTCCCGGAAGGTATATTTTTTTTTTCTTTTTTTTTAAATCTGTAAATGCATAAAAATAATCAATAATCATTTTTAACAGCTATTGCGATAATCCTAAATGCATAAAAAATGTATATCGTATAGAAAATAGTTTTAGAGCATATCTGTTGTTTTGCCGGCTCTCTCTAGCAATATATTATCCCATGGTTACGGATATTTTTAAACATTTAAATTACGGAAATGTTAACTTATTATGGTATATAAAAATGTATATTCGGCACCAAAGATCACAACACTTGCACTAACAGAGTATATGCACGTAATGATTACTTTACTTGCATGTTTCTTTCCCTTATATTCAAAGAAGAATCGTTGACATGGAGGGGATATGCTCGAAACTTGGAAAATATTAATTTCTATTGGTTTGTATTATATTGCCATTTTTAATTTGTTAATTCTGAAATGAGCGTAGGGAAGACAGTTTATGGTTGGGTCTCCGCTATTGTCTCGAATGTGTCAAACCGATTTAATGCTGGGTATGTTACCATTTATGAATATGTATTTGTACTTTTTTAAGTATGTACAGTTCCATGTGACTAGGTAGAGACAGAAACCATTTAACAGTGAATTGACCAATATAACATAAATACCTATAGGGGATTAGCTTAGTATCTGCGCCAAATCTTCAATGCCAGCAGGTCATTGGTGAAGGCTTACGGACAGGAAGGGTTCGTGTGATATTGGAGCAGGCGCAATAAAATAATAAAATCCTGCAAACTAAATTATATGCCTCTATTTCTTAAAGGTATTTTGAAAGCGATACAAATGCTCATCAGTAATATATCTAAAAGCTGAAGAAGTAAATTCGTATATAACAATAAAGCAATTTTAACGAATGTATCTATTGTACAGTTATGGCCCTCAAACGTATTATTTATTCTATATGATTTCGGAACAAATAACAATCTAGTACTTATGGCGAAAAATAATAATCTACCAAAAGAAAGGAACTTTTGTTTTCATTCAACATGACTTCGGCAGGAATTTGTCAAGGTATAAACTCCGTTCCTTTAGTGCCGAATATACATTTTTATATACCATAATAAGTTAACATTTCCGTAATTTAAATGTTTAAAAATATCTGTAACCATGGGATAACATATTGCTAGAGAGAGCCGGCAAAACAACAGATATGCTCTAAAACTATTTTCTATACGATATACATTTTTTATGCATTTAGGATTATCGCAAGAGCTGTTAAAAATGATTATTGATTATTTTTATGCATTTACAGATTAAAAAAAAAAGAAAAAAAAAATATACCTTCCGGGACGCGAACCCGCGACAAAAAGTTCATAGCGGTTCCAGAGCAGACACTCTAGACGCGTCGCCACTGCTGCTGTTGAAAGAACGTTCAAAATTATGGTACATAATGTAACACATAGTTTACAGATAAGTGAGTTATCTCAATTCCTTTTATTGTTATGAAATTATCTGTAATGGTAAAACATTAAAAACCACAAAATGAACATACTCTATGAAAAGAATGGAAAAGTAACAATTACTTCTTGCGTTTTAGATCAAAATACGTCCCGAAAATCGGATTTCGATTTTTTTCATAATGACGCAGGTGGTTTAAAAATCTGAAAAAAATTGGGGATAACAATCGTAGGTGTTAGATTGTTACTATATAAAACAAAAAGTTGTACCTCGAAGATTTCGATACGAAATCTTCTTTTTTCCGTTTTTTTTTTACTTTGCCCATTTTTCACGCTTAGGTACTTCGACGGAAAAATCTGAAAAAATTCTCCAACATGTCCGGTACCGTGTAGAATATGCCAGAATTTTTTCGGATTTTTTACACCTCAATAAATGGGGGAAAAGGGCCAAAAACCTGTTTTTTTAATTTTCCCCATAACTACCCTTCCGATCAAGATAAAGGGTTAAAATTTGGTACACAATGATCGCCGAGCATTATCTATCGAATGAGACTACCCCCATTGAAATCGGTTCAAGGGCACTTTTGACCACCTTATCCTGCTATACCCTTTTACGACTGAGGAGGGTAACCTACAGTTACCGAAACGTATCGAAAAATTTGAACAAGAAGTATTTTATTTAAACTCCGGTCGACAAATAGCCGTCCTTCATTACGAAGAGAAAAATACACAACTTGTCACATTTGACGTCACCGACCGAACAAAAACAACCTTCATCTTACAATTAACGTCTGTAATATTAGGGTGAACCAAAAGTCCGGGTGTTTTTTTCCTGCTGTCTCAGATTGTACAATTTATTGTCGTCAATATAATTACTTTATATGCAAGTGTTATATATCATTTTTCGGTGTATGAAAATGCCTTCCATTTGTATTAATTGAATGATATTTTTTCATTATTTTTTCCTGTTTTTCATTACACTAACAAGGAAACATCCCGAGGTGTAAATCACCGATTTTGATGAAATTATAGTATGATATAGTTCTCGCGAAAATATTTGACGCGTATTTTTTTATCGGCAACCATACACGTTAAAGGGGTGAAAACCACCCTCAAAGTTGAAAAAAAAGTATTTTTTATCATATTGTTTAAACAAACGGGTTTTTAAAAAAAAATGTTTATACCATTGGATTCGTGGTCGAAATACGTTAATTTTCAGTCCTTACGAAATTTTCGAATCTCTAATAGTTTCGGAGATATTCGATAAAATAGTTTTCGTTACCCCAACTTTGGGGGCGGTTTTCACTCCTTTAACGTGGACGGTTGTCGATTAAACAAATTAGGTATCAAATATTTACACAAAATCCACCTTTTACTATAGTTTCATAAGAATTGGTGATTTATAGTTGGGGATAGTCATACATGGTATTGATATGACTCTACAGCCGACAGACCTGCAAAATTGAACAATTCTGTGGAGTTGTACTTGATATATTTACAATTTTTTAATATAAACTGCTTTAACTGATATATAGCTGCTTTAGAATGCTCGTGGTGGTAGAAAATATTTGTTATGCCAATAACAATGAATACCACTATTGCAATAATTATTAAAAATTATTTATTAATCAATCGCATTTTTTAAATTTATGTAAAAGCAATATGTGTGACTGACAATAAAAATTGACCTTTCAGAGCAGTCATAAATGTATATACGAAAGAATAACTTGACAAGTACGCAAGCCGAAAAATTGAAAATGCATTAACTTTTTTTGTAATACAAATATCAAATTTTCAATTTACCAGTATTTTGTGTTTCGATATATACTATTGTAAGGCATTATAAGAGTATGCTGTATGTATGAATGTATGCATGTGATAAAGTATACAAGCGATTGAGTGACTGCGACTAGAGTGACATGTATGTTTATGTGTGCGTGTGGTCCTTAGGACCAAGCGACCGGAGAAGAGTTTGAAAGTCAGTATGTATGAAAGCGCACTAAGAGACGGATGAAAGTATTGCATTTAAAATATATAGCTTATAATAATATAGAAAGAGACAGTGTTATATTCATTTATTAGTGACTCCGCTCGTGCCACTCCCTGAACCCCTCACACTATTCACAAACAAATATTCAAAATAATTGATAGAAATTTAACTGACAAAATGATTAAAAAAGTAGTATTTTTTAGCATATTATTCAAACAAATGGATTTTTTAAAAAATGATTATACCATTGGATTCAAAATCTGAAGGCATTAATTTTTACTCTGTACGAAATTTTCGTATCTCTAATAGTTTTCGAGATATTCGATAAAGAAGTTTCAGGACCCAAACTTTGAGGGTGGTTTTACCCTTTAACGTGGACGGTTGCCGATAAAAAAAATACGGGTCAAATATTTTCGCAAGGACTATATCATACTAATATTTCTTCAAAATCGGTGATTTACACCTCGGGATGTTCCCTTGTGAGTATTCCGCCGCACGGCAACAAAAGTACGTTCGAAACGAAGCGAAATACCGTCATTTCTTAACGCCGGGGTTTGGCTGCCAGTTTTTTTTATATTTTGGCGACCATTAGGTCCTGAAAGTATGTTTGCGTCAATCCGTGGTCATCCGTGATCGGGTTGTAAACCGGAACCTCGGCCTCGACACGCTAAATTTTGTCTTGTTATGAAATATTAGGTTGGTAAGAAATTAATGTCGGTTTTCAACCTTTATCTTTAAATATGCAGGTTTCGATTGGGAATAAGTTTTTTTAATCAAAATAAGTGCCATTACAATCTACACATTTTTCCCAACAAGAGACAAGTTTTCGAATTCCAGCATTGCAAAATTCTGATGTTCTGGAATTGATAAATTCTTTGAGCACATTTTCTGCAGCCTCTTGGTTCTTGAAGATTTTCCCCCGTAAATAGTGGTCCAGGTGCTTAAAAATATGGTAATCGGTTGGTGACAGGTCCAGTGAATATCCTGGATGAGACAAAGTTTCATAGCCCAATTTATTCAACTTTCGTAGCGTTGATCATGCAACGCGTCGCAACGTCGCGACTAGCGGGCAAGCATTATCATGGAGAAGATTTGGGCTCCGCCGATTAACCATTGCCGGATTCAATCGTTGCAATTTCTGGTGCATCTGATCAATTTCTTGTTAATACTTCTCTGCTGTGATAATTTCTCCCAGCTTTAAGAAATTATAATGTATAATTCCCACAACTGACCACCAAACCGCCACCATGATCTTTTGATGCAGTTTCGGCTTGGGAAAGTTTTTTTGGCCGTTCATTATGATCCAATCATTGGGCAGATCGCCGACAGTTATCGTATAACATCCACTTCGCGTTGCATATTACGATACGATCCAGAAATGGTTCATTTTCATTGTTTGGAAGCAACGCAGAGCAAATTTCATAACGATGATTGGTTTGATCTTCCGTTAATTCGTGCGGCACCCATTTATCGAGTTTCTTCGACTTTCCCAACTGTTTTAGGTACTCAATAATAGTTAAATGACTTACACCTACCTCCTGTGCAAGTTGTCGAACTGTCGTATGTGGATTAGCTTCGACCAAAGCCTTCAACTGATCGTTGTCAACGACCGAAGGGCGTCCATGGCCATCTTCATCTTCAAGACTCTCATTTCCATTACGAAATTTTTAGAACCAATGTTGCACTAATCTTTTATTCACAGTATTTTCCCCATATGCAGCGTTGATATTACGGGTTGCTTTTGCAGCTTTACGATCTAGTTTATACTCGTATAAGAATATGTTAGGATTTGTGCATGAGTTTTATTGAAATTAACAACAGACTACAAAAGATGTGTTTACTTCGGTTGCCACATAGCGAATGCCTCTTCACACGTTTTCGTGCTAGTCACGTGACACGCAACTCAGAACAGTATTCACATCATAAGATAGGTGCCACTACCCATCATATACTTCGCTATGCCTAACACCCCCCCTCGAAGATATGATCGAACACGCCATTATCTCTCAGATATTCACCATGCCCAAATTATTTAAGCATTCGCGGTGTTTTATTCCGCTCAAGCCTTTCGTTAACACATCAGCTGGCATTCTTTCCGTGGCGAGATACTTTATTTCGATAATACCCTGCTCGACTTTATCGCGGACAAAATGATGCTTGATATTGATATGCTTAGTCCTTGAATGGTAACTATTGTTTATGGTGAGCTTCATCGCACCTTGGTTGTCATTAAATAATGTCACACATTCAGTTCCCATACCGATGGCACCGATTAAATCCCGTAAGTACACTGCTTCTTTCGCAGCCTCGGATAGTGCCATATATTCGGCCTCTGTACTGGACAGTGCGACTGTCCTTTGTTTTCGTGCCTCCCAACTTATTGGAGCGCCGGCTAAAATAAACGCGTAACCAGAGTATGATCTTCGGTCTATGTCATTTGAACCCCAGTCCGCATCTACCACACCAAATAACGGTAGATTTGTCCGTTCATACATTAAACCACATTCACTCGTGCCGCTAAGGTATCTCAACACTCGTTTCGCGCTTTTCCAGTGTTCAACATCGTAGTTTGTATTAAACTGGCTTAGATAATTTACCGCATACGCAATGTCCGGCCTCGTAGAAACCGCTAAGTACATCAAGGCGCCAATGAGACTTTGATAAGGGTATTGCCCCATTATCTTTACATTTACCTTTTCCGGTTTTGCCAGTTTATTGTTCGTATCGATCGGTGTCGAAGCTGCTTTACATTCACTCATATTGAATCGCTTCAATATCCTCTCGATATACCCCCTTTGATTGAGATAAACGCGTTGGTTCTTATCACGCGAGAACTCGATCCCTAAACATTTGTTTATCTTACCAAGATCTTTCATCTCGAACGCTTTCGATAACTCTCTTTTGATATCATTCATCCAATCCGCATCATTCGCAGCAATCATCATGTCGTCGACATATATTACGATTAGCATAACTTTACCATTCTTCCTCGACATGAACATACACGGATCTTGCGCTAGGGCTTCTAAACCTAATTCCCTTAATTTTTCGGTTAATTTCTTGTGCCATTGCAGGCCCGATTGTCGCAAGCCATACAAAGATTTCTTTAATAAACATACCTTGTCTCTCTCTGTATCTAAATCTATATACCAACGCTTAGCTGTTTCAATCACCACTTTTTCACTCGCGATTTTATAATTCGATCCGACCTTTTTCGCTGACTTTATTTTGCGTAACACTTCACACATTTGATCTGGCACTTCCATATACACCTCCTCTTCTAATTCACCGTTCAGGTATGCCGTGACGACGTCCATCTGGTGGATCTCCAAACCCAGTTCTGCAGAAATTGCTGCTAGTAATCTGACGGTAGTTGATCTCACAACGGGCGAATACGTCTCATGGAGATCCTCTCCCGGTCGTTGTGAGCATCCTTTTGCGACAAGTCTCACCTTCTTCCTCTCGTTGCTTCCCTTTCCTTTCGAAAACTCGAATCGACTTCCCATTACCTTTCTGTTTTCCGGCCGTGGCACTAATTCCCAGGTGCCATTTCTTATCTGTGCCAAATATTCGTCCTCCATGGCAATCTCCCAGGCTTTCTTATCTTCTGTTTCTATTGCCTCTTGCCATGTCAATGGATCTTGTATCATAATCTTGGCCGTGAGGACTTCGTCTTCCAATTCGGTGAGCTCTTCCTGTCCATCTGCTTTACCGTTTTCGCTTACGTCGTCAGGCGCTGATGCATACTGTTTGCGCGGTCTTCCTCGCGATCCGGTACGTACTAATTTCGGACGACCTCTTCCTCGTTTTGGAGTTTGCACCAGCTCGTCCCACGAGACTGTAGCACCTTCTTTTCTTCCGTGTTCCGGTATTTTAAACGCTTCTATAGTTGTTTCAATCGGGTTTGTATCGATCTTATCCTGAGCACTCGGTGGGCTCAAACCAACCGTAATGTCCTCAGGAGTGTTCCTTCCCTTCTCGTCATATATTTCTTCGTACTCGTGTCTAAACGCGGACTCACTCATAAACTTTACATCGCGGCACACAATTGTTTGCCTTGTTTTTGGTATGTGAACACGATACGCCTTAGACTGTCCATCGTAACCCACGAAGATTCCCTCTTCTGAGCGTGAATCGAACTTGCCAATGTTATTTCTTTTGTTTTTCACAAACACTTTCGATCCAAATACTTGCATATATCCTACGGTGGGGGTCTTCCCCGTCCACAGTGTAAACGGTATTCTTCCTTTCAACGCCGCGGTTGGACACCGGTTTCGTACATAACACGCGGTATTTATAGCTTCGGCCCAAAATACAGGGGAAACATTTGCCTGGCGCATCATGCATCTCGCCATTTCAACTAATGTCCTGTTTTTCCGCTCTGCAATTCCGTTCTGCTGAGGGGTGTGCGGCACAGTCAATCGTCTCTTTATCCCGGTTTGCTTCAAGTACGCGTCGAAATCATTATTTATAAATTCTCTTCCGTTATCGGATTGTAGCATTTTTATTCTTTTTCCTGTGAAGTTCTCCACTTCGGCTTTGTATTCTTTGAACACAGTGAACGCGTCACTTTTCTTTTCCACGAAATATACTTGACACCAACGCGACTTATCATCGATAAAGGTTATGAAATATCTTTTTCTCGACCATGACGGGTGTGTCATAGGTCCGCACACGTCAGTATGTACAATCTCCAATAGTTCACGCGTTCGGTCTTCGTTCCCCTTTGGAAACGGCTAACATGTCTGTTTTTCGCGCACACAAACTTCGCACTCGGATAATTTCTCACTTTCATTGAACTGGAGACCGTGTACCCAACCACTTCTAAGCATGGACTTCAAATCGCGTTCATTTACGTGACCTAACTTTTCATGCCATTAATCTATTGCGGTCTTTTCGATTTCTTTCGTCCCAACAACGTTCGCGCTATTCCGGCACTGTCTGACGTAATATAAATTCCCCACGCGCTCGGTCCGTACAACTACTTCATTGTCTCCGTTTACGACGATCGCGTCTTTCTTTCTAAACCACACTTCCAGATTGTGGTCTGTCATCTGCGACACTGACAACAAATTCGTACGTAAATCTGGAACATACGATACCTTTTGGATATCTATCTCACGCTCGACCTCGCCTGTGTTGACAAGGATGCTGACATTTCCTTTACCAACTATTCTCGTACTCTCGTTATTTGCTAGGCTTAATACGCTGTTCACTGGCGTTAACTTTTCAAACATGCTTTTCTCCTTGCACACATGTCCCGTGCATCCACTGTCGATGCACCACTCGATGTTATCTTGTATTCCAGCCAACGCGTCTTCGCTGGTCATGAACATCGACATTTTGTTATTGTTACTCGAGTCTTTAAGTTTAACGGTTCCTTCTATTTGTAGCGCACTTTGTCTATCTTTGAAATTCGGTCTCACTCGACACTCTCTGGCGATATGTCCAAAACGGTGGCACCGATAGCACTCGATCTTGTCCTTCGATCTTTAATCTGTATTTTCTCGGATGTTCTCCTTTTTCCCACTACCACTCGCCTGTGTATGCTGATATCTTCTCTTCATGAACATAGCTCCCTGGCCTGTCCCTGGCTCTCTCGATTTCCGACTCTCATAATCCTCAAATATTTTGATTTTCAGCATATCAGTAGTCGGCAAATCGTCGCGCGATTCCATTGCCGTGCGGAACATTCCAAACGACTCGGGCAAGCTATATAATAAAAGAATTGCCAAGAGCTCGTCCGGTACTATCAACCCAATTTCCTTGAGTTTCTTATCCGCCTCAAAAAACTCCGCGAGATGTTTCTTGATGTCGTCTTCTTCTTGCATTCTCGTCAACGCCAACTTTTTCAGAAGTGTCGCTTTCCGTGCAGGACCACTCGATTGATACAGAGACTTCAATTTTTCCCAAATCTGCCTGGAAGTATCCAAGCCCTCTAGTGCGCCTAATTCACTGGCATTAACGGCCAACAAAATATCTGACTCGGCCTTTCCATCCATTCTGATCCAATTCGCGTATTCCGGCGTTGCTGGTTCCGGCTTCGGGATGTCTCCTGATACATATCCCCACACATCGTTCTTTTCCAAAATAGCTCGCATATGTATTTTCCATGTATCATAGTTGTCTCCCGTTAATTGATCAATTTTAAATGTTGCAGCCATTTTTACGTCTCGTTAACCTAACTTTCAAGTTAATCACGCCCGACGGTTTTCCCGCCACGTTCACCCACTTCGCAGTCTATTTCACACCGATAAATTTTTCACTTATCACCTTACAATAAGCTCATGCACTAATGGGTATATTGAGATCCTGGGCCCATAACCTGTTAGGATTTGTGCATGAGTTTTATTGACTAACAACAGACTACAAAAGATGTGTTTACTTCGGTTGCCACATAGCGAATGCCCCTTCACACGTTTTCGTGCTAGTCACGTGACACGCAACTCAGAACAGTATTCACATCATAAGGTAGGTGCCACTACCCATCATATACTTCGCTATGCCTAACAGAATATTTCGCGAATTTGCTTCCTGTCCATCTTAAACGCAGTAACGGGAAAATAGCACAAATTAACAATAAAAATAAAAACATACCTATCACCGTGTAGAGTAACATCTGCACTATAAAACTATATTACAAAATAAACAATTGAAGTAAATGAATATCTCAAGATCAAGCGCCAAAGTTTGAAAGCACGAAAACCGACATTAATTTCTTACCAACCTAATATACAAATTCAGTATTTGCGGCATTTCATGTATGCACTGATAAAGTTTTACTTATTGTTAGCTTTGTAAGACGTGAATGTTGAATCATTCGTTGGCATGGTTCTAAGTAGGAATAATTTTTCTAGCTAAACTTTCATCACCGCGACCAGGACAAACCGTGTTACATATTCAGTGTGGACTAAAGACGAAGTTAGTGTTTCTGTTGTTTGAAATTCTTTCAGGTAAGATGTACAGGGTGTGTCAAAAATATTTGTGTAATATACGTGCATAAAAGGAGCACTTTCGAAGTACGCGCCTAAGATAAGCCAATTGGATGATAGCGCCGTCCCCCGGGAAAAAAAGCGATTAACGGCCCACTACTCCCACTCGGGTGGTTCCAGGCAGTGATGCCAGGACGTGGGATTTTCTCCCACGTGGGAGCCATCGTGCGCATGCGCATGCTGACGTCACAGCTCGACGGCGGTTGTTTCCATGGACGTATCTAGTAAAATGTCCTCTTCCTATAATTTCTACCGTATTTCAATTGACACAGGGGTCTAACGATACCCCATATTTGAGTGAAGTATATACATTACTGAGGATTAGGTAGTCCGCATGGGTGGGAAAAATCCCACGTCCTGGCATCACTGGTTCCAGGGCCCTCGGTCTCTGTCGATCGACGACTCTCGCCGCGGCAACACGTGCCACTTTCTGATGTAACAAATCAAGTGTAATAAAGTGCAACTCGCCCTTGGTGGGCTGGGTTTTGTTAAGTACACAACAATTTGCCATGGGTTTCAGGGGTTGTTCTACACCTCTGGATCGATGGAGATTTGCGAAAAAAACCTGCTGCAAAATTCGGGAAAGGGCAGCAAATTTTTTTTATTGGCTCATCGTATTCGTCTTGTTACTTAGGTAAAATATCTGAGAGGAACCATGGGTCAGAAATGAACCGTTCTCTCGCAAATTAACTTTTAACCCTTTGCGGACGGAGGCATTTTGAATATCGAGAAACAATCAATTATTGAGCGATGAAAAAACACTTTTTCATCGGAAAGACAGTCTGTTAATGTATACAAGTTGAAATTTACTCTTTGTAAAATAATATTTCAACGATTATATTTTAATTTTTCAACCCTAACCGTTTATATATCCCCCGACAAACTATATCCAATTTTTTCTCAGGGCGGATATATTCGCCCGTCGTCCGCAAAGGGTTAATTGGGCCTTCCGATTAAATGATGCAAAAATTCATAAAATTGTGACATCATTATAACTAGTCTTGTTAACAATTTATGAGTGCCTTATCTTGTGCACGTTGGACTAAAAATACCTGTCGTGGCTGATCCTCCATTTTTATAATAGTGTATTTTTTAGAAATAACTCCTCTCCAATGAGTTTTTTTTTAAATTTCAGAACATTCAATTTACAATTAGAATAACATAATCCGTAGAGCAGTAAAGGCAGAATAAGCGTTTGCAAGGTACTGTAACGTAATTAGAATGTTAGAGTAATATCACCTAATCACGAATTCATAAATAACTCATTGTCAGTAATGTCGATACGATTTTTTAACGATCTAAGATATGTTTTACGTAAACTGTACACAATTATGAACGGCATTTTTAAGAATCCCTTGGAAGGAAAATAATTTACTGAATGAAAGAAAAACGTAGTGAAACTGTAAACAATAAAACAGCTATGTATTTTCACTTAAATGTATTGCTTATGAAGATAAATTTAAAGATATATAAAATGAAATAGAAAAGAGTAGCACGCGATTCACAGTATAATATGAACTTTATGTCAAAGAAAGATTTGCAATTAAAAGCATGTCAATCTTACCGAGCTATAATATTTGAGTGACAGAATCGGCATAACGCAATTGATTGAAACAGTAACAGGCTTTTGTGGCATTAATACAACGAGAAGATGTTTCTGGAAATGAAGCTTTTGCATATACCACGCGGATTCGTATACACTTCGTGCAGCATCCACACTCTAATAAGAACACGTCATAGGAATATAATTAATGCGATTTCTTTTGTTATCTATTATCTTTTTAACAAACATTTAAATACTATATTATTAATTTAGATATTATAAATGGAAGGCATTAAAAAAGAACATTATAAATAAGTATTCTTCTGCTTACCATAGTCATCAGATGATCAGCAGGCCATGCACACATAAACGAGTCCAAAAGTCCAATGGCGGTGAGAAAAAAGAATTGTACTTTCACAGCGACAGGTTGTTTCTGCCAATACGGAATATATCGTTCACTAATTAGTATTTAGGAAAAAACTAGTCTGGGTTATTTTTTTTATTAAAGACTGTTAGGCTAACAAGAATATTCTATCGCTATTGAAATTCCAATAGGGGTGGTAAGAAAAATCAATTGATAAAGTTTATAGGTTTTTAAGAATTATTGGATAAACATTATTTACATCTTACGTAATAAGAATTATAGAAACTATATTTACTATTTCCTATAATATTGAAAGATTATAATTTGTTTTTGTTTGTGCAAAAAATAAGTAATTTTACCGACAAAAATACAACTTTATTACTTTTTTTTAACCGTCTTTCCATATTCTTAAGTTGATTACATACGAATCGAAATGTGTTTTCTCTGTCACATATATTCGGGCAATATAATTATGTGTTATTCTAATCTTTTGTTTCATCTCCTTACGTACATATGTGTCTGCTGATACTAACACCTGTAATAGTTATGGCGCTAAATATTAATAGGGATGCGCTGATTGCAATTGCAAGAAATGCTATAAACCGAACAACATGAGTTGCTTCCTTGGCATATCTGAAAAGTACCATTTAGTAGTACATTCACATACATACTACAATTCACAATAAAAATAATGGTCTGTAACTATTGAATATTCACAACGCATAAACATGACAGAAGTAGAATTTTGTAGTTTGCCTATTTATGTGATAAATTGATACCCTAAGATGGAGTTTCAAATAATATGTAGTATTAAGATTGAGCTGTTTCTAAACTTCCAGTTTTAAATTTTACAAGTGTGACCGCTTTGCAATTTTTGGTATTTTGTTAAAATAGATTGAGTGTGAACTTGATGATTACTTCTGCTCTGAAGTTGCGACGGTAATGTATCTTATGGAGCTAAGGATGATATTGACGACTGATTGTAAGTTATCGATTAACAAAAAAAATTTGAAGGAGGAGTCGTGAGGTAATTAGTATTTAGAAACTGAGTAAAAGCATGAGTCGCCAACGCAATGAAGTCACTTGACTTGAGGAACTGGGTAAGAGGAGACCGTCCTTGCAGGTCTATTCCCATCATATCGGCCTTTGAAATAGAAGATAGGCGAGTGACATTCGAAAGCTAAACGTTTATTTCGTTTTGAGCAATTTTTCGTTTTTCGGTTTTGAATTACCCTCCTAGTGACTTCATTCCGATCCCGCACTTTAGGTTTGTTCGGGACTACTACTACCTGTTACATCTGAAAAATTAAAAAAAAAAGATGATAAAAAAATAGCTACGTACCTTTTTGTCTTCTGGTACTTCCGCATACACGCTATCAGCTTAGAAACATCCGCGACTTCACGTAATTCTTCCATAAGGATTTCAAATCGTGCAGCCGAAAACCAAAGTAGAACGGCAACGTAACCATTTACACATACGTGTGATGCAGATTGCATACTAAGGAATGATTGGTGGATGAAGATTATGATATTAAGCGGTGGATACTCGACAGAGAATGGATACTCGGCGTCCGATGGAAATGGTTGAGATGTCCAAAAAGTTCCCAATATAATAACTAACGAGCTAAGGTAAATCCAGATTATACGTCCTCCGTAAAAAATACCATAATTGTGCACATACTTCTGAAGAACAAGTTTCTCTTCTGATTTTGCTTGTTTGCAGAATGTCTTCATTTCTTCCATTAAATACTGAAATATATAATATCGTTACTTTTGAATGACTTGATTGAGAAAGTGTTTACCATTATTTATAAATAATCGTATGATTATTTAAAAACGAGACGTTGATTAGTGATATTAGCAAAACATTTCTATCAATGTTTTAATTAGAGTTCTAATGATGTGGAGTTTCTGCAATAAACAAATTCGGCAAAGAAAAGCGTTGTCATATTTTATTATTTTGATCATTTTAAGAGAGCTTTGATTATGATTATCAATGTTTGGTCAAATATAATTTAATGTTAAAATATAGCAGCTACTATAGTTAGATGATGCAAATTTCGTTTACTACAAAATTTGTCTAGACTGATTAGCAATGTGACGTTTCCAAGAATACTAGCCCCAAGGAGTCAAAAAGTGTTCCACTCATATAGGACTCTGTTTTGGAAAAACTGCGGAAAGAGGAGTAGAGGTATAATTCCCCAACGCAATGTAGTCACTTGGCGTAGATAAGGGTTACGGGGTAAAGAGAGACTGCCCTAGTACCGCTTATTCCAATGAAATCTGCACTTGAAACTTGAGCTCGACGAGTGACAACCGAAAAGTAAACATTTATAGCGTCGTTTAGAGCTTTTTTCGGCCAGTAACGCGTTGGAATTGAAAATACAACGCGTTACTGTACGTGAAAACGAATGACTCTATCCGTCAGGCGAACCACAGCAAACTACTTATCAAGTGGCTTCTTCTGATGGGCCAATAATAGACACTGGCAGGGAGATATGTATACCAATGGAGCATGGGAGAAATGTTGCCAGGACTGTGGGGAGTTGTAGTCTGTTTACACTTTGTTGTTAAGTCTTTCGGAAATCTTCTGAGTGGCTGACATTCGATGAACAATTCTTTAAAAATTTGCAGGGTCGCGTGTAAAGTTTCAGGGCCTTCTGTAACACATATTTTGTCTGGCTGTGTAAATGTATTGCAGTAATTCTTAGAGCTTCTTAGAGCTTAAAGTAAAATTATGTACTATTTACCATAATAAATACATTTAATTCTCTACTCGCTGAATTTAAATGAATGACAGTGACAGCTATTTCAGTTAAATATCAAGCAGGTAATCTTATTTCTCTTAGGGGAGAATCTTGCCGATATTTTGATTACTGATCCGCGAAAAAAATAATTCAAATTTAAAGCACCCAAATTTTACCTCAAATATGTCGGAAACAAATGCTTACTGGTATAAGTTATGTAATAGTTTGATAATTAACAAAATAGCGTGTACTAAAAATAATTTATTCATTTTTGGCGCAGTGAAAATTAATTTGACCTTTTTACGATCTCTATACATTGGTTTCAAGAAATTCAATGCAATCAATAGTAAGTTACTTTAAATTCATATAAAATTCATTTTAGAATTTTTTCATATCATTCTCAGTTCTCCGCAAATACACTGTACGCTAACAACATGACACCACTGCTTTGTCAACAATTGCCATAAAGCTTAAAAAAACACAGCTTGTGTCAGCAAACTTTTTGAAACACTGTTAATTTCAAGGTTAAATTGTAAGTCAAAATAAAAATTATAGTCGAATATTGCGAAACATACAACTTTTACCTTACATATTTAACATTCCTGCATCAACGTTCGCCTCGACTCCCCATTCTTATAATGTATCTTGTGATTGCAAAACATAACTATTTACTATCTGTGGTTGCTTTGTATCAATAAACTATAATATATATTCACTATTAATTTTGACCAGTAGAATAGTAATTTTGCACACGATGACTTCGAGTCTAATAAACACAATGTTCGAAATGCGTACAACATCGCAAGTATAAGTAATTACTTATTAATTTTATCAAACCTCCACACTTCGTTATTTTCATAGACATGTTATCCGACTGTAAATACCTAACGAAGTAATAAAAAAACCCTTACCGAAAAGTCCAGTTTGAAGTTTTTGGAACGTTTAGCGATTTCGGACACCTGTGGAATGGCGCTATCGTATAATTAAATAGCAAGGACTTACTTGTAATCGCTCGTGTTGATTAGCAGAATATAATATTTGTACGATGACCTGAAGAACTGCCGTGCCCAAACAAATGCTTTTCACGAAAATAATGGAATCATCGTAATGTAAATAAATTCCGTACAATAACGGCAGGAATAACAATATCGCACTAATAACGCTTCCTATTCGTACGATCATGTAACAGATTATCTGTCTGTTGCTAGCTGTCGAAGACAGTGGCCAACAGCAGCTTAGTACTACGCTAAGCCACGAAATCTTAATGGCCGTTTCTGGTGTGACTTTAATCAACATAGTTAACAATGATTTTCTGACTCGAAGAACATATCCTTTTATATAGTCTCGTGATAATTTAAATATTTCACACAATGTACACTATGAATTATTGATATTTCACATTTCAGCTCTTTCCATTCTTACACAAATGCGATAGAATGTTAGCTCGTCCCGACAGGATTTTTACATATGAGATTTTTAACTACTTTTGAACAGAGAGCAGGAATAGTCATGTGTCGATTGTAATATGCTCTGAAATCTTTTTGAGATCATAATTGTTACTTGTAGAATAGGCTCAATAGAAGTGCGTGAAGCGTGAGATCGAACGAGAATTAATATAAAATCATTAAAGTTGACACAGGTCGTACATCAAAGTTTATAACAAGTTTTAAAAGACACTTTTCAACGTGCAACAGGAGTATCTTATCTTTCAATAACACCAAAAATAAATAAGAATGTATAACCCGGACTATGTTACAATTTCGGAGAAAAACACAGTGTTAGATATGAACAGGTGCGTAAACTCTTTTCAATGTTGCGCTGAGATAATTACATTGGCAATTGAGTGATAAGGTACATCTACAGTTCTTTTAAGGTTGAAGTATCTTTCGACGGACGTTGTTTCCTTTTTTATTAATATAAATAATTTAAATGGGAAGGTAGCAAGTTGCATAGAATTACCGACGCCTCCCTTCTCGCTTATACTCTTCATCTCCCTGCTAGCTATTAGTAGTTCTATTATGTATTACACTTATCATTCTAAATTCTCATTGCCTTTTCTTCGGTGTGAGTAAAAGTAGTAGATAGTCCAGTCAAATTAATCATTAAAATAGAAGTAAGGTTACAAAAATTCCCATAGAGCTAAAAATTGGTATGAATGTTCAGAATACTATTATAAATGAATTGTGAAAAGTCCCCATCAATCCCCCTTGTGCAAAAAATTTTATTGATGGTGAAAGTTTGCAAAAATAGGTTTTTCGCGTTTTTCAGCTAAACGGTGAGTTTTACAGCAAAAATAGTTCAGACAAAAATTGTAGATCATCCGATTCTCTACAAAAAATGTATCCACACTTTTTTTCATAAGTATTGCCATTTCCGTGATACAGCGGTTCAAAGAACTGAAGAAATTATTTTATTCGTAATATGCACGTTAATGTACTTTTATATACATTTTTGAACCGTTATACGAGTACAAATATGAGTCCCTATGTCTTATACATACAAATTATAAAATTCTTAGAATATAAATGAACGTCAAAAACTCCGCCCCTATTTTAATTTAGTCCCATGGCCTTGAGTAACATTTGTCTTCCATTCAATTGTCAGCGTGGCGATGCTCGTATACCTACTCCGTTTCAAAGGTCTCATACTCAACAAAATACTGTTAGTCGTAAGCATTCCTTCGTAGTGACAACTCGTGGCTATCGCTTATATTTTGTAACAAAGTTTGTGCATTTTACTGTTTTTAAAAAAAGATGTTGCAATTCTGCTTTATTTGTAGTCAACCTTTGACTGAAAGTGGAGTTGTTACTGTTGATCGCGGCATGAAAGCATTAATTGATGCAAGTATTGAAAGAGGTGATGAGTTTTCGGAGTACCTGAAAGACCAGACATCTGTAAAAATTCATGTGCAGTTATAATCACTAATGGAATTCACTTCCTTCTTTCTATGTACGGAGCTCCAAAAAAAGTTACCTGCTTGGATAAACTCCGATACTTATATTTTGCAAAAAAAAACTTATAATAAAAAACAAGTGCAATTAGCTTGTCTTCCCCCAACCTCTGCTGCTGCTCAACAACATCTATTCCGGGTATATTATCAAGTTCAAGTGTGGCTTGGTAATAAAATGGATCCAGAAGACTGGGGTTGGAAGTTAGTTGACAATGCATTGGAACCAATTCATACGTTACTCCCACCTGCACCAGAAAAACTCCTTAACACCATCTTTTGCAATTGCAAAAAAGGTTGCAATGCTAAATGCGGCTGTAAAAAGGTTGGACTGTTTTGTTCTTTAGCATGTACCAATTGTCAAGGACAGTCGTGCTCCAATGTTGAATCGATACTAGATGAGGATAATTACGATATCAGTGATGAGACATATGATGTATCACTTTTAGAACATATTTGTATCCAGCAGGAAGATGAAGAAAAAGAAGATGATGAAAACGAAGACAGTACACTAGAAGTTCCATTGGATTATTATGAATCCGGCGAATAATTTTTCCAAATTATTTTTTCATTTATATATTACATAATTTACACAGCTTTCATCATTTTCAATACTCAATTTGAATTCAATAGGATCACAATAGATCGTGGAATAGGCCTACCGGGGAAACCACGTTAAAAAAAAGCGCCAAGCACACTACCTCATAGGTCGTGTGGAAACGTGTGCATATTACGAATAAAATAATTTTTTCAGTTCTTTGAACCGCTGTATCACGGAAATGGCAATACTTATGAAAAAAAGTGTGGATACATTTTTTGTAGAGAATCGGATGATCTACAATTTTTGTCTGAACTAGTTTTGCTGTAAAACTCACCGTTTAACTGAAAAACGCGAAAACCCTATTTTTGCAAACTTTCACCATCAATAAAATTTTTTGCACAAGGGGGATTGATGGGGACTTTTCACAATTCATTTATAATAGTATTCTGAACATCCATACCAATTTTTAGCTCTATGGGAATTTTTGTAACCTTCAAAGTCTTATTTGACTGGACTATAGAAGTATGTAGGCGAGGAGTCAAGCTCTATTATTAACCCTCTGAGCACTAAGTTGCCCGACGTTACGTGTGCGCCGTGGACTGCCCACTCCGTACGAAAAAGTCTACCGTGAGCTGCCTGCTTTTTACGAAGGAGCGCAAGTTGAGCGGACTTGCCCAACGTTAACATTTGCACTACAGCGCGCTTGCGACAAAATATGATCGCTGTGTACGGAACGCATAACAGACTAGTCGACACTGAGGTACGGAGTGCTACGAAGTAATTACAAGTCGTCTCTTGTTCTTTAAAGGGTATAGCAGGATAAGGCGGCCAAAAGTGCCCTTGAACCGATTTCAATGGGGATGGTCTCATTCGATAGATAATGCTCGGCGATCATTGTGTACCAATTTTTAACCATGTATCTTGACCGGAAGGGTAGTTATGGGGAAAATTCAAAAACGGGGTTTTGCCCCGTAATAAATAATTGTTTATTAAGGTGCAAAAAATTCGAAAAAATTCTGGCATATTTCACACGGTACCATACATGTTTGAGATTTTTTTTAGATTTTTCCGTTGAAGAACCTGAGTGTAGCAAATGAGCAAACGCAAAGAAAAGCGGAAAAGAAGTAGATTTCGTATCAAGATCTTCGAGTGACAATATTTTTGCATATTATAGTAACAATCCAACACTCATGATTGTTATCTCCAATTTTCTTCAGATTTTTAAACCGCCTGCGTTATTGTGAAAAAAATCGAAAACCGATTTGCGCGTCGCATTTCGATGTGAAACGCCATGATCCAGTTATTATTTTCGCATTCTTCGATTACAGTATGTGCATTTTGTGACTATCGGTGTTTCTGCCACGAAGCAATTACATGTTAATATAGAGAATCGAATTAATTAAAT
The DNA here is from genome assembly GCA_910591515.1 of Cerceris rybyensis. Classification (NCBI taxonomy): domain Eukaryota; kingdom Metazoa; phylum Arthropoda; class Insecta; order Hymenoptera; family Crabronidae; genus Cerceris; species Cerceris rybyensis. The sequence continues at coordinate 4,168,648 of OU342791.1, forward strand.
CCATTGTGAACTTTGATGGTACTCTATTTGCAAGAATTTTTGAAGTTTTTTCAAGTGAGCGATTTGGTGCAGTCTGTACGGCGCCTGTCTGCGGTCTGTCTGCGGTCTGTTTGCGCTCGTCCGGGACGCGTGCTTGGCTCTCGTCTGGTTGTCTGTGATACAAACCAAAATAACATTAACAGTGATAATAATAATAAGAAATATTATCATCATATAATATTTTTCTATCACTATTATTATAATTATTATTGATTATTATTGTAATTGTATTCAAACACTGAAAAGTGAGTGATGCGAAAACTCTACACACAAAGGACGCCGCGTATGGCGAACATAACCTCACAACGAAGCAAATAACAGAAGAGAAGACGAGTGATGAAAAACAGATCGACAAATCGCAATGCCATTTTGGTGTTATGACTCGAAAAAGAAAAACCTCAGGTCAATATAAAATAGATTCTCTGCTCTTGCCGGGAAAGATAATGGAATTGACAACGAATTGGAAATGGACACAGAAAATCCCGTTGAGGACAACAGGATCAAAGAAAGGAAACTCACACCATTGGTAATACATGGCAATATATCCAACCACAAAACTTTTGTCAAGCAAATACAGCAAATAGTTAAAAATAAATTTCATATTAAATACAATCCACTAACAACCGAAGTACTGTTGTATAATGAGGAGGATTACAAAAGTCTTATGGCAGAACTAAAAGCAAAAACGTTAAGTTTCACACGTATACTGCAAAAAATGAGAAAAGAAAAACTTTTGTAGTTAGAGGCCTTTGCCAAGTAGACGATGTAAATGACATCAAGGAGGAACTTACCAAAGCAGGCATTATGGTAACAAATATTAACATAATGAAGGGAACTGCAAGGTTATTACTTATGATTACAATTGCTGGGAAAATCAATCTTACCCATCTCCAGCAAAATTTTAAATACTTAAATTATACGAAAGTGAAATGGGAATATTACGTCAGTAACAGAAAACTATCGCAATGCCACAGATGCCAAGGTTGGGGCCATGTAACTTCTAATTGTTTTGCAGAAATTGCATGCCTCAAATGTGCAGGTGATCACTTCACAAAGGATTCCAACACACCAAAAACTGAGCCAGCAAAGTGTGTAAATTGTAACGGTGCACATCCAGCCAACGCCACGATATGCAAGGCATACATCAACAAAATTAGAAGTATTGAGGATAAAAAGATCTCAAACATAATAAACCGGAACAGAAGTAACACCAAGGCTAAATTTGAAATAAGAAACCCTGCTGAGTTTCCCCAACTATCAAAAGCTGAAGAAACACATAATAAGAAGCCAACGGAGGAATACCAAAACTAGTGGCTATCAAATAGAAATTCAAAGATAAGTACATCCCAACAAAAAGCCCAGCAATCCCATTCAGAAGAGCCTGGAAACCTAGCTGATTTAATGTCTCTGTCAAGTGAGATCAAGAAACTTAATACACATACCAACATTGAAAAAATGTTTGAGTTGGTAAGAAAACTAGTTAGTATAGGCTCATTGTCAGTGTGTGTGAGACCCAACTTGAGAAATTTGAAGTGTTCTCATCGTTCTGTCTAGAGCTTGATAATGGCCCGTCGAATAAGAATATGTACCTGAAACGCTAATGGCATTCGAAATAAAAAAAGCTAACGACGGAACATACCGAACCCGTACACGCCGATTTTGATGAAAATTATGTGGTAGATAGATCTCGAAGAAATATTTGACACGTGTTTTTTTATATCTCTTGTCGTCCACATTGAAGGGGTGATATTAGCTCTCAAAGTTTGGGGTTAAAAACAGTTTTGTTTAAATATCTCCGCAATTAAAGGGCGTAGGCAAAAATTTTTTTTTCAAATTCTGCGTCTCGAAATTACGAATCCATCGATATATATATATATATATATATATATATATATATATATATATATATATATATATATATAATAATTGCAAAAAATCATTTGTTTAAACAATATACTAAAATTTCGAAGTTTTTGTTAACTTTTCGTTAGTTTTTCGTACTAAATGTTGTTCTTTCCTCGTGTAAAGGCTCTAGCCGAATAAGGGGGTCAAAAGTGCCCTTGTGCCGATTTTATTCGCCGATGGGTCATTCGATAGGTGATGTTGAAAAACCATTTCACACAAATTTTTAATCCGATACCTTCACCGGGAGGGTAGTTATAGGGTAAAATCGAAAAACCAGTTTTTGCCTCATTTTCCCCAATTAATGTGGTGCAAAAATTCCAAAAAAATTCTTATATATTCGAAACATGAATGTACACGTTAGGGATTTTTGTCAGATTTTTCCTTTGCAAGTTACACTAACGAAAAATGAAAAACCAAAAAAAATTTTTTTAAACACCGATTTCGTATTGAAATCTTCCGAGCACAACTTTTTCCTTTTTACAGTAGTTGCATAATGTTATCATTGTTATACCCTAATTTTTTCAGATTTTTTGAGTACGGTGCATCACGGTCGGAAAAATCAAAAACCGATTTCTGGGACACATTTTGGGCTGAAACTCGCCCATTATCTGCCATTCTTGCATGATTTTAATACAATATGTTCATATTGCGACCTTCAATGTTTCTGCATAGAAATATGTAGATGTTAAAGAACAATATCGGGATAATTAAATAAATTGCTGATTGTATGGTGTTTATAACCTAGAATTTTAACCGTTCTTTCAAAAGCATTAATGGCGCAGTGGCTATGGTGTCTGCCTGTGTAATCGCTGGACACTTTTTTGTCCCGGGTTCGAATCTCCATGTGGGACTTAACCCTTTGCGGTCGGTAGCTTTTTCGGCCGAGTGAGGTGGCAGGTCGGAGCGATTTTCGCGAATGTGTCGGGTGTCTTACAAGAACAATAAAAAGATCTTATACATAAATTATCTTACAAAAACGTTATATTTTGACAGTTTATTTATATTTACATCTTTAAGAATACAATTTCGTCTAATTTCATCTAATTAATTAGGTCTACCGGAAAGTTCTATCCTTTAATTACGTTTCAAGTTTGAATGTGTATGGACATGTCCTTTTGAGCTATATGTACCTGTGGCTCTTTATAACTGCATTTATACACATGTGCCCTTCAAAATTAACTAAAATGAAGATATCTCATGTCATTATTAAGTTGCACGTGAGTGTGAAAACATAGGTATTGATAAAGTTCATTTAGATAGAGACACTGTCATCAAAAGAGACATTGAATTTTATATTTCTTTCATATTTAAAATATATTTTCATACATTGCAATAAACCAATATCTATGAACAATATAAAATGTTTGAGAATACTTATAATTGCAAAACGTTACATGTCTAATTGTAATAAAAGCATGTTTTACGATTATTTTTCTATAAGTTTTATATTGTTGAAAGGCATAAAAATATCTGTGAAACATTTTAAAGCTACTACTGAATATTGTTATGTCTTTAACCCTTTGACTGCTATGGGCGCATATATGCGTTCTGCGAAAGCCATCGATGGTGACTATGGACGCACATATGCGCCCGGCGGAGGCAATTGTTTCTGCGGTATATCCATACTATGCGGAAAAGTATTCAGTCTCTCCGGAGCGCATCGGCAGAAAATCGTCCGCACGCAAAGGGTTAATAAAAAAAAAAAAAAAATTACAGAAAAAAACTTAAGTCCCACATGGAGATTCGAACCCGGGACAAAAAAGTGTCCAGCGATTCCACAGGCAGACACCATAGCCACTGCGCCATTAATGCTTTTGAAAGAACGGTTAAAATTCTAGGTTATAAAGACCATACAATCAGCAATTTATTTAATTATCCCGATATTGTTCTTTAACATCTACATATTTCTATGCAGAAACATTGAAGGTCGCAATATGAACATATTGTATTAAAATCATGCAAGAATGGCAGATAATGGTCGAGTTTCAGCCCAAAATGTGTCCCAGAAATCGGTTTTTGATTTTTCCGACCGTGGTGCACCGTACTCAAAAAATCTGAAAAAATTAGGGTATAACAATGATAACATTATGCAACTACTGTAAAAAGGAAAAAGTTGTGCTCGGAAGATTTCAATACGAAATCGATGTTTTAAAAAATTTTTTTCGGTTTTTCATTTTTCGTGAGTGTAACTTGCAAAGGAAAAATCTGACAAAAATCTCTAACGTGTACATTTATGTTTAGAATGTGTTAATGAATGACACTCTTATAACTGTATATATATATATGTATATATTTTGTAATACTTATTTCTACATTATGAACTTTACTTTTATTATCCTCTAACACGTGTCTTACCGCACTACGTTCTTTCTTAATCTAGTTTCTTATAACGAGCGTTTAGGCAGGACTGCCACACTTGCACTGAGCATTATTACCAACCTTATAAATATAAATGTATCACATCCAACACGCTTCCTTACATTTATGTTTATTATTTATTTAGTGTAGTTTTAATAACCCTCTGAATTTTAAAAATTTTTCTTTGGATAGAGCCTTAGTAAAGACATCGGCAATGTTATTTTCGGAGCTTATCTTCACAATTTCTATATTGCCCTTTTCATAATTCTCATTAACAAAGTGATATTGGACTTCGATATGTTTCGAATTTTTCGTAAAATTTCCATGTTTCGCAATTGTTAATGCACTTGAATTGTCTTCATAAATCTTAATAGGCCTATTCACTTTCACATTAAATGTATCTTTTAACATATCACTCAATTGGGTTACATTTGTAACTGCCTCGGATAATGCAACGTATTCTGCAAAAGTTGATGACTTTGTAACTGAATTTTGTTTATGCGACTTCCAGTACACTGTGTTTCCAAAAACTCTAATCAGATATCCTGATGTGGACTTTCGATCTATGTTATCTCCAGCCCAATCGGCATCTACCATACAGTCTAAAACTTCTGCATTTACATTTCTCTTAAATATTAATTTTAAATCTTTTGTCGCATACAGGTACTTTAAAACTCGAAGTGCATACTTAAAGTGCGTTTCGTCGTAACAATATTGAAATCTACTTATTGTTAGATAATTTACGCAATATGCGATATCTGGCCTAGTTCCAGTGCTGATATATAACAATTCTCCAATTAAATTTCTATATAAAATATTTGCATTTAACCCTTTTGCAGGTTCTAGTTTTAGATTAACTTCCATTGGAGTGTCATATAACTTAGCATTTTCAAGATTATACTTTACACCTAGAGATTCTATATAATTTTGTTGACTCAGGGTCATTACGCCGTTTTTTACTTGATAGTCTACGTCTATTCCTACGTATGTACCAATTTTACCCATATCACGCATTTTGAAACGTTCTAGCAATCTCTTCTTTACCTCTTGAATCGCCTTTTGACACTGGCTACTTATCAATAAATCATCAACAAATAGTAATATGAAGACGTACTCATTTTCTACACACTTGACATATAAACAATAATCATGATTGCTTCTTACAAAGTTTAATTCTTCCATAAATTTATTGAAGCATTCGTACCAAGATCTAGGACTTTCTCTCAATCCATATAATGATTTGATTAATTTATAAACTTTGTTTGTACCATCTTCATATCCTTTTGGTTGATTTACATATCCTTCGGAGCTAATTTTTCCATTCAGAAATGCTGTTTCGACATCCATCTGTTCTATTACAAACTTATACTGACAACACACTGCTAGCAACAATTTTAAGGTTTGCATTTTGACAACTGGAGAATAAATATTATCAGTAAATTCTTGTTGTTGGAAACCCCTAACTACTAGTCGAGCTTTATAATTTAGTTCATTTTTCCTTTTAAAAATCCACTTAACATCTATGACATTTTTATTTTTAGGTCTATCCACTAATATCCAAGTGTTATTTTGTTCCAAGCTATTAATTTCTTTATCCATAGCATTTCTCCATTGATCTGAGTATTTATCATTTATCGCTTCCTCGAATGTATTTGGAACTATCGCATTACAAAAATTAACATAAACATATTGAACTACATTATCATTAAAATATCGACTATTGGGTTTTGAAGTCCTGTTTGATCGTCTTAATTCTATTTCTGGTTCTTGATTATCACCTTTTTCATTTGTTTTATTTAATATTTCTCCCTCAGGCTCAGCAGTATTTAAGGTTTTTAGATTTTGATACGTTTCATCGCTTTCATCTATTTTACAATTCTCATTCGCATTTGCATCATCACTAAAGCATATGCATTTCACATCCTTTTCTATAACGTCCACATGTCTAGCTTCAATAATTTTGTTTTCAATTAATACTCTATACCCTACATCGGAATATCCCAATAATACTCCCTGTTTAGCTTTGTTATCCCACTTAGAATTTCTCAGTTGCTCAGGTACTCTTACAAATATTCTACTGCCATACATTTTCAGATATTTAGCACTCGGTTTTACTTTAAAAAATATTTCGTAAGGTGTTTTTATTTCTTGCGTATTGGCGAGTGATCTGTTTTTAAGATAAGCCGCTGTTTTTACTATTTCTGGCCAATATATTTTATCTACTCTAGCTTCTGCAAGCAAACATCTAGCCATATCCATTATTGACCTATTATACCTTTCCGCAACTCCATTTAGTTCGTGTACATAAGGAGGACTAGGATTTACATATATACCTTTATCTCTAGCGAAGTTAAATACATTTGAATTTATATACTCCTTACCATTGTCGCATCTTAACACCTTAACTCTTTTATTAGTTAAATTTTCTACTTGATTTACATAATCAACAAGACAATTGTAGACTTCCGACTTTGATTTGATACAATAAATTTTTGCCAATTTGCTGTAGTCGTCTATAAAGGTTAGAAAATATTTTTCACCTGAATAACCTGTCGTTGTATGAGGCCCATTTAAATCTGTATGGACTATTTCCAATATGTCTTTGGCACGTTTTCTAGTATTGTGAAAAGGACTATTATGCATTTTACTTTCAATGCATACTGCACATTTCATGACTTCTGACTCTAATTCTTTTGGTATTCCATGCAGTAATTCATTTTTACAAAGAGTATCTAAATATTTAAAATTTACGTGACCTAATGTACGATGCCACTTTTCTTTTAACGACATTTTAGTGTTTGTATTCTTAGCAAGACCTGCACTTATTTCTTTATTGACAGTACTATTTTGATTAACGTGACTTTCCATAAGATATAGATTTTCTTTCTTTTTAGCAATTGCTATCAGCTCATTATTTTTATTGTAAACTTTTGACATATTACCCTGCGACACTATTTTGTTTTGTTCGGTTACTTTTGAATAACTTATCAAATTTTGTTTCATTTCTTTTACGTAGAAAACATTTAACAATGAAATTTCGTTTTTTTTTGCCGAAGACATCAAAATCTGTTGTTACTTTGCCTATTTTTGTGGCTTTTAAATTTCTATCATCACCCAATTTAACATCAACAGGATTTTTTAAAACAATGAAATTTGCAAATAACCTATCATCATTTATAACGTGATCAGTGCATCCACTGTCTAAAATCCAAATAATTTTATTTTCATCATCTAGGTTGTTTTTCGTACTCTTTAACGTATTTACTTGAGTTATAAAAGTATTGCTGCTCGAAGGTGCCTCGTTGCCTTGATTTTGACTCCATGATATGTTTGCTGCACCGCCATTATATCCTCTGTATCCGCCATGATATGTACCTCGAACACGTGGCCACCGTTGAAATTTACCGCCACGACCTCTCGGCTTGAAGTTGAACTGATGACAGTCTTTTTTGTAGTGACCCAACTTGCCACACTGGAAACATTTTCCTCGAACATCTGATGTGAACACACTTGACTTAGACTGCTCTTCTTCTGTTTTACTCGAACACTTTTTCTGTTGTATTATTTTTAACTTTATTTTTCCTTTTAGGTATCCGACTGTTCTTTCCGGTTCTGGTAGGACATCTATTAGATCACCAATGTGACTAAAATTTGGCGGCAGCGCCCTCAACATATATCGTAGCTTTTCTTGTTCGTCTACTTTTGCACCCGCCATCTTGAGTTCATTAACGGCTTTTTCAAATTCGTCAAAGAAATTCGTTATTTCTTGAAAATCTTTCATCTTTATGCTTTCGAGATTATTCCTGCACACAATCTGCAGAGCTGTAGACTCCTTCAAATACATTTCGTCAAACTTTTTTATGATTTCATAGGCTGATTGTAGATCTCCAATGTATTCCAATTGTTTATTGGTAATTGCACTATATATATAATTTGTTGCTTTTATATCCGCTTGTGTCCATTCTTCTTCTTTGTCCGTTGCAACTCTGCTTCTCATGACAACTTCTTTGCATTTTTTGAACTCCAGAAACTTTAGGATTCTTCTTTTCCAGTTGGAGTATTCAGAGCCATCGAAGATTGGTATTGTTATATCATCTATCTTCATATACGACATTTTGGCTTGCCGGCTCGATGCTAACTTTTTTGATTCTCAAAGCTTTTCACCTTATTTAACTTACTTCTTTTCTTGAACAAAACCACGCTCTGCTACCATGTTAATGAATGACACTCTTATAACTGTATATATATATATATATATATTTTGTAATACTTATTTCTACATTATGAACTTTACTTTTATTTTCCTCTAACACGTGTCTTACCGCACTACGTTCTTTCTTAATCTAGTTTCTTATAACGAGCGTTTAGGCAGGACTGCCACACTTGCACTGAGCATTATTACCAACCTTATAAATATAAATGTATCACATCCAACAGAATGTATTAGAATTTTGCTCCACATTAATTGGGGAAAATGAGGCAAAAACTGGTTTTTCGATTTTACCCTATAACTACCTTCCCGGTGAAGGTATCGGATTAAAAATTTGTGCGCAATGGTTTTTCATTGTCACCTATCGAATGAACCATCGTCGAATAAAATCGGCTCAAGGGCACTTTTGACCCCCTTATTCGGCTAGACCCTTTTGTATAAGACTGACAAATATTCGATCTATAACATACTCTGTACATAGTATGAACGATACGTTTATAAACATTGTTTCAGTCAGTTCCTGGAACCTGGAAACTTGAGAAATATAGCAGGTGTCCGAATATTTACGTGACATGAAAATGAGTGTACTTTCCGTTTTTCTTTTATTATTTATGTAATGACGTATAGTAAATAAATATTTTTTATGTTTTTGTAAACTACACGCTGCATAGTAACATATGTGAAACCTCTTTTTGGTCTCATTGTTTAAATTTCTGAAGTACGGACTATAATATTCAAAACTATAGGGGTGTCCGAATATTTTCGTGACCGACTGTATATACAAATAAATAATAAAATACACACTCAATCCGAGATAGAAGATGAAGTACGGAAGTTCACAAACCACACACAAAGGGCCATAAAGGACACGATAAAAACAGTCACAATTAAATTAAAAGTCGTATTAGGAATAGAAGGTTATGGCAGAGAACAAGAAATGCATATTTTAGAACAGCATACAAACAAGAAACTAAAATCATTAGACAAGACATACTACAACATAAAAACATTTGGCAACAAAAATTAAGAGCCCTAAATCCATATGACAAAATACTGTGGAAGGCTATAAAAATCTTTAAAAACAAACACGTACCCATACCAGTATTAATTGAGGATGATACCGAAGCATATACAGAAAGAGAAAAAGCAGAAATGCTAGCAAAACAGTATGAGAAAGTTCACAACATAGAACTCTCAAGCAATAAACCTGAGCAAAACAACATCATTGAAACAGTCACGTCGTACCTGGGAGAAGATATAAATGTTGAAGATAATAATAATAGTGTAGCATGGCGAAAATTATAAAGGCTCGAAGCGACGAGCTTCGGGAGGTTTCGAGAGGCTTCTGGAGGCATCGAAACGCATCGAGAATCATCGAGAAGCTTCTGGCAGCTTCTGAAAGCATTGAGAAGCATCAAGAAGCATCGAGAAGCTTCGGAGATCGGCAATGGACTGCGGAAGGGAGTGGAGGCACGAAGCGCGAGACCGCGAGACCAGGCTTGACGACGGGGTTGTTGATTTCGGCAACCGAGGGTAACAACGGTCTGGTATAAAAGAAGGTGCACAACACGGCATATTCCTTCTTCTGTGCCCTTCTTCTGCACCCTTCTGTGAATAAGAACGGAAAAGCCGCCGCGGGGAAGTGTTTTTCTCGGAAGCCGAGTACCCCCACCATGCGTACAGCCATTCAATTGTGTGTTGCCATCCTCACCCATATAAATAAAAGCGTTGTATGTTTCCATGTAGTTATGCGTTTTGTAGGGAAATGCGAAAAACAATCGTTTGATTTTGGCGCCTCACTCGACTTATACTTGTGTTCGTGACGTGTGTGTGCGAGCACGTCGTATGCCTACCACTGCGAGAGGCTTTGCTTGCTCTCACTCGTCCTTTCGTATTTGATCAATGTACACATATTAATATTACGTTGTGCCGTGAGCACATGTTCCAATAAAGGATTTATATTAAAAACCTAACAGGTTATGGGCCCAGGCACCCCAGTAGTGGCTCCATAAGTGGTCAAAGTAAAAAAAAAAAAAATATGTACTACGAAAATAAAATAAGTTAAATAGTTAAAAACAGTGATAAAGTGAAAATTAAGCGACGAAAGTAAAGCCGGCCTAGAACACGTGGCGAGAACAGAGCTAAGGTAAAATCAAGCATGAGTAATTTAGAGAATACAATAAATAACGTACAAATAGAAAAATTAACTGGTCGTGAAAACTTCACGACATGGAAGTTTGCAATGCGCGCATTATTAGAGTGCGAAGATTTATGGGGTTGCGTAGAAGGTACGACAGAGTACATAAATAACCCGAAGAAGATGCTTAGGGCAAGAGCAAAAATTATCCTGGCCATTGATAAGCGAATCTTTAGCCATGTGATGGATACGCAGACACCAAAGGAAACATGGGATAAACTAATCGAAACCTTTGAGGATAAAGGACTCACGAGAAAGGTAGGATTGTTAAAATATCTCACTTCAATTAGATTGGCCGATTGTAAAGACATAGACGAGTATATAACAAAAATAATCGATACTGCTCACAAATTAAAAGAGTTAGGATTTATCATACAAGAAGAAATGATCGGTGCTCTGTTGTTATCGGGATTGCCCGACGAATACAAGCCGATGATAATGGCCTTGGAAAGTTCTGGAATAAACATTACGGGTGACTCTATAAAAACAAAGCTATTACAAGAAGTCAAGTCAAACGGCCAAACTAAAACTAAATTTGAAGAATCTGCGTTCTATACTAAATCGAAAGGCACAACGAAAAGGGATTATATAAAGATAGTTCAATGTTATAACTGTGGAAAGGCTGGGCATTATGCTGCTAAATGTAGACTAAAACTTAAGAAACGAGTTTCAGACAATGATAAAGAAGCTGGAAAGTCGTCATCTAAGGCTTTCTTTGCGTCACACGGAACGAGTAAAATTGATGAAGTGGACTGGTACATGAATTCCTGCGCTTCCAGTCACATGACGGCAAAAAAGGACTGAATCAAAAACGCTGAGAACTGTGATGCGTCAGTCGTAGCGGCAAATAACGAAAATTTAAGTGCAAAAATAAAAGGAGAAGTACATATACAGGTGCCGAACGGAAACAATTCACAAGAAATCGATGTACAGGATGTATTGTACGTACCAGAAATTAGTGGAAATCTGATGTCAGTCAGCAAAATCACGGAAAAAGGGAATATAGTCGAATTCAATAAAAGAGGATTCATTATCAAAGACGAAGAAACGAATCGGAGGGTTACTGAAGGATACCTAAGAAATGGAGTATATATATTACCAAGTAACCAAGAAAAGGCGTTAATTACTACGCTTGACGATACTCACTTGTGGCATCGTCGTCTAGGACATCTTAACCGCTTAAGTATGAATCTATTGAAAAATGTATATGCGAAAGGTTTAGAAAAACTAAAGGTAAGCGAAGCAACATGCGAACTATGTCTAATGGGAAAGCAATGTAAATCACCGTTTGAACCTAGTAATAAGAGAACGACCGATATGTTAGAATTAATTCATTCTGATGTGTGTGGACCAATGTCCATTAACTCTATTGGCGGCTCAAGATATTTTGTTATTTTTATAGACGATTTTTCTCGAAAAATATTTATCTACTTTATAAAATACAAAAGTGAGGTAATAGAAAAATTCAGAGAATTTAAAGCGTTAGTGGAAAAACAAACGGGCAAGAAAATAAAGAGTCTCAGATCAGATAATGGACGAGAATATATTAATCATAGTTTTAAGGAGTTTCTCAGGTCAAATGGAATTAGACATCAAATGACGATACCATACAATCCGCAACAAAATGGCGAAAGGGCAAGGGCTATGCTTCTGGATGCGAATTTAGAAAAAAGATATTGGGCAGAAGCATCTGCTACAGCTGTATATCTGATCAATAGATCTCCGTCAAAAACATTAAAGCAAAGAACTCCGGAAGAAGTATGGAGTGGAAAACGACCGTACTTAGGACATTTGCGAATTTTTGGTTGCAAAGCACTGGCTCACATTCCAAAACAGAAAAGGAACAAGTGGGATGCCAAAGCAGAGGAATTAATCTTTATTGGTTACGATGAAAATATTAAAGGATACAAACTAATAAATCCTAACACCGATAAGGTAACATTTAGTAGAGATGTAGTTTTTATAGAAAGACAGTTTTCAGATGCTCCAAAGGAAAGAGATAAAGTTATACCTATGACATCATTTGGCTCAACAAATGAAGAGGACGAAAATGCAAACGGAGAAACAGAAAAGGAAACTGAATCTACAAACGATCAGGATGAAGAATTTTACGAATCATCTGATAATATCATTGCCCAAGATATAACAGCAGATGAATCAGGGCCAGATCTGGCAACACCCAGAAGGTCACAAAGAAAATGGAAACCGATAACTCGAGAAGGGTATGTATCATACTTAACCATAGAAAAAGACGAAGCAAATCCTTCAACAGAAGATGAGGCATTAAACGGACCTCAAAATATCCAATGGATAGAGGCAATGAATAGAGAATTGCGATCTTTGCGAGAAAATAACACTTGGTCTCTAATTGACAAACCTAAGAATGTAGATAACATTTTAGGAACTAAGTGGGTTTACAAAAGAAAAATATCGGAAGACGGTAAAATTAACTATAAAGCTAGGTTAGTAATTCAGGGTTGCGCTCAAGTTCAAGGAATAGATTACGAGGAAACTTTTGCTCCCGTAGCTAAATACAGTACAATAAGGTACTTGCTATCAATAGCGGTTAAAGAAAATTTGAGCATCACGCATTTAGATGTAGAGACAGCGTATCTGAACGGTATATTAGAAGAAAACATATTTGTAAAGCCACCGAAACAATTGTTAACTAAAAAGAATACAGGAAAAGTTCTGAAATTAAATAAAGCTGTATATGGGTTAAAACAGAGCGGTCGAGCATGGAATCGAATATTAGATAAAACTTTGAGAAATATGGGCTTAGATAGACTAAAAACTGACCCATGCGTTTATATTAAGCGTCAAAAGGGAAAATTGTTAATTATAGCAGTTTACGTGGATGATTTACTTATGTTTTGTAACGATCATGACATGAGCTCGAACATTAAAAGTAACTTGATGCACAGTTTCAAAATGCGAGACTTAGGAAAGGTCAGAGAATTTTTAGGCATGCAAATAGATCATAATATGAAAGCAGGAACAATAAGCGTTCAACAATCAAAGTACATAAAGAGTATGTTAGAAAAATTCAACATGAATGATTGCAAACCTGTAAAAACCCCTATGAATTTAAATGCAAAGGCAGATATAATTTCAAAGTCCGAAATAATAGATTGCGAGATGAATAATATACCATATCAAGAAGCGATAGGCAGTCTATTGTATATAAGTCAAATATCACGTCCAGATATAGCTTACGCTGTAAACATGGTTAGTTCATTTAGTAAAAATCCACAGAAATGTCATTGGTTAGCGGTAAAAAGAATTATGCGATACTTAAAAGGTACTTTAGATAAGAAATTAGTATATAATAAAACAGAAAATGATCAAATAATAGGATTTAGTGATGCCGATTGGGCAAACGATATTAACGATCGCAGATCCGTTACCGGATGCATATTTAAAGCGCCGGGAGGTGCTATCTCTTGGTTTAGCAAAAAACAAAGGACTGTAGCATTGTCTACTGTCGAAGCGGAATATATAGCACTCTCCTTCACTTGTCAGGAAGCCATCTGGCTACATGAATTAACTAAGGAAATTAATGAAAAAATGCAAAGCGAAACTATTACAATTTATTGCGACAAAAATGGGGCTATATGTACGTCGAAAAATAATATAACGAGTCAGCGAACTAAACACATAGATATAAGACACCATTTTGTACGCGAGAAGATTGAAGAAAAAATTGTAACTGTTGCGTATCTAAAACGCGAAGAAATGCTAGCCGATATATTCACTAAGCCATTATGTAATGAGTAGACTGCGGATTTTTATGCATTTATGACAAATTTAATACGGCTAAAATATACAAAAAGAACATAATATAAAAATATATCTAAAATATCCAAAGTATGGTATTTATTGTAATATTTATTAAGTGCAATAAATCCCTAGATAGGTTTTCCTATCTCACCTGCATTTGTGAAACTCGAAATTTGCATAAATATCCGCAGTCTAGTAATGAGAAACACAATTATTTTGTTAAAAGGCTCGGCGTACAAGATTGAATGAGTATTCTAAGTTGCGATGAAATATATGTAATGCCATTTTACGCTTGTTTCGAGGGGGCGTGTAGGGAAATGCGAAAAACAATCGTTTGATTTTGGCACCTCACTCGACTTATACTTGTGTGCGTGACGTGTGTGTGTGAGTACGTCGCATGCCTACCACTGCGAGAGGCTTTGCTTGCTCTCACTCGTCCTTTCGTATTTGATCAATGTACACATATTAATATTACGTTGTGCCGTGAGCACATGTTCCAATAAAGGATTTATATTAAAAACCTAACACGTTTTTATGTAAAGCGCGCTCGGAAGTTAAGTCGGAGTGGGGGACCGTGAGCGAACACCAGACTGGGGAAGTGTTCTTATTCTCAGCGTTCTTATTCCCAGGTCGAACTGTAAATTCTATTTTCTTTGTTCAATATATTCTCACGTACTCATTTTAAAAGGACAGTCACTACTGCCTTTCTTTCCTTTCGTTTGCAACTTTGTTTCATATGTTTGTAGGGGTGACGGTTTACGATCCGGTCTCCAACATTGTATCGGCTTCGGGCGGCCGACTCTGCGCTGGGCCCATTTTGCTGCTTGTAATTAACACGTGCAGGCGTTTTGGGACCTCGCGGGTCTAGGACCGTCCGAGGTAGACGGAGGTCTTGTCGTGAACCGTCGGTAAAGGAAAGCCATTGTCTAGGTGGGCACGTCAGCTCGAGGCGGCCGGGACCTCGAGGGGTGTTCAACAGATGTGGGAATTTTCCATATCAGAACGCCCCCGTGGTCTGCGGGGTCTCGAGGTGACTTTAACAGTTTTTCGGACCCACCTGGACAGAGACAGATAGAGCTTCCTTTCCCTCACCCAAACCCGCCAGAAGGAAGCACATTGGAAGTTCACGAAAAAGAGTAGGGAGGACCGAGAGGTCAAAAGGACGACGCACGGTTCTCCCAAGGTCTTTTCGTGAAATTCCGTCGTTTCTAGATAGCGCGTAAAAAAATTCCAAGTTTTGTATTTGAAGGAAATAAACAAAGTTCCGAACATTCGTGGTGATAACAGTTAATTCTATATGTTGTTTTACTACTTCACATTGTATATAATCTATTCATTATTTTGATTAAAATCATTTTCTTATATAAATAATTATAATTAACTAATACTATTTATCTATTCATACACTGTTTATTGCTACTACACACATGTATTGTTATATTACTTTATCGAATTATTGATTTATTAATTCTGCAATTAGCTCATGTTGTATAACTATATTAATTAATCTCTTGTTCTAGGTTATTTTGCTTTTGTGTTTTTATATGCTTACATTGTAACTTATTCTAGCTGACTACTCCTTACTTATTTCGCGCATTTTTCTTTCTTACAATTAATCTTGTGGGTACGAAGTGTAGGTTAAAATATTAGTTAGTTGAGGTGGAAGGTGAGTACCGTGCGGCTCCACAGCCGTGTCACCTAGGAGGTAAGCCTGTTTTGGCAGAGCCTGATTCGCCAGGCGTCAAGCGTCATGCCTCTTGTCACACGTACGCGAAGGCACTTGACGTTCTACCTCGCGATTCGTTAAAAGAGCTACACAAACAAATCGAACTAAAAGACGAAAAGAGAGAACGCTGCAGATCGAAGCAAGGGAGACAACGCGATTTGGGTGGCGACAGTGAGGACATCGGCGTAGGCACCAGATTTCTAACATCTCTATAGTGAAAACAGAATAAACTCCGGCAGAATTACCCCCACCACATGGGGAGATTCTCCTTGATGAAACGAAGCGCTCGACGAGACAACAATGTAATACAATATCTCGCTCCTCCAGACAAACTAATAAGAATATTTGAATGCTACGACTTTGTCGGGTGCTTCCTTTAAGAGGCTGAGCGAGTGGACTCCAAGAAACAAAATGATACGAATAGGCGGTTGAAAACGAGAAGCTCCGCCGCCCAGGTGACACGGCTGTGGAGCCGCACGGTACTTCTACACCGTTTATTTAAGAAGTTCTGTATGACTGCTCGCGATCAAGTGTCTAGTCGGTGAGAATTTTCCACCGACGTAGACTTCTTGTAGGCGGAGCGAAGTTTTGGGAGTTTTTCTCTATTACAGTTCGATTGGTTAATTAACCTGATTGGTAGAGAAAAACTCCCTCCACTTTGAAGGTGGTGACTGGAAAAGAGAGGACGTTTTTGGGGAAAACCTGGCCGGCGGTGAGTCACTCCGTGGCCGAGGATTTTTGGCTTCCTCGCGACCCGCGGTTTATGATGGTGCATTCCAGGTGGTCAGCAGATGGCTAGACACAACCGTACGCGAACAAGAATTTATTTATTTACTATCCATTGTCGTCAAAAACATCTGCGACTTGTAACTATTTTTGAGGATCATTGTTTTGACCCTCGGCAGTTCCAAGTCGGCTTAAGGAATTCCGAGAAACAGTAAACCGCGTGTCGCTACAGTCTCTTTCCCGCTCGGAGCTGGCTCCGACGAGCAAGATACACATGACTATAAAACGTACTGTTAGGTACTTCCGTGAATGCCGGATGAGGAATATCGGATAGCATTCTCATGCGACACTTTAATTTAGTTTCCTTAGCGATAAACCTTTCTTGGAATAAAAAGGGCGGCACCGAATCTGCGCAACGAGGCTCACGATTGAACACTCCCGTCTCGACGACCAAACTGTAAAGACGTGCGACTCATTTAATTAAACTATAATTCTAAGTTTTGCACTTGGTGTCTTTTTCTTTCTGGATATCCTGAAATAAATCAATGCGTTTAAAAGAAGCGAACACATTTTCACTTCACACGGCATAACAGTACATTGCCGCTTAAGGTCTCTGCCCACTACAACGTATCATACTATGACCGTAATAGGAACGTGTCGGGTAAAAAATATTCTTTGTATTGAAAAGTATGAGACTATGCCCACTAGACCGTTCCGTCACCGACCAGCACCGTCGCCTACTATGCACGGAGCGTTAATTAATTGTCGGCGAGAATATTTTGCCGGTGCCGATACGCTCCGCGCATGGCACGCGATGTTGCCAAACCGATGCGCGCAGGCGGGAAACGGTGAGCATACGGGTTATAACCGCTTATGATGACCGTTATAAAAGCGTTGTAAACGCCTTTACTTAGTCATCTGTTGCTAGTTCAACAAGACACGCGTGCACGTAAAGACGGTGTAAAATGGAGGATGAAAAATTAATAGAATGTGTACGTAAATATGAGTTTTTATATAATCTACAACACCCGAAATATATGGATACTGTGAAAAAAGAGATGGCTTGGAAGGAAATTGCGGAACAACTAAAACAACCTGGTAAGTTTATAAAATTATTGTGTTTATTTGAATAAGTAATTTAATTACATGGGTATCCAGTCCAATTGGCCTTGTGTCGTTTGAAAGAAATCCGCAAATTGATGGCGTACTTCAAAAGCGGTAGAAACTGCATTACCTCCTTGGTGTCTTAAGTTGTTAAACTGTACAGGAGTATGTGTTTCCGTAAAAATTACAGTTTCTCCGCGTCGTATGAAATTATATAAAATGCACATTGTTAGTAAAATTTTTTCCGCAAATTCTGGCTTCAAATGCAAACGTCTATTATAAATTCGATATTTTTGGCTTAAAATACCAAAAGCATTTTCCACTACACGTCGTGCTCGGCAAAGGCGATAGTTAAAGTGGCGTTTCTTATCATCGTTAATCGACTGTTGTGATGGATAAGGTCTTAGGAGATTATTTTTTAAAGGAAAAGCTTCATCTCCTAATATAACACACGGTGCGCTTACATTACTCCCCGGAAAAAATTTGGTACTTGGAATATTAATTTTATTCTCGAATATAGCTTTGCCCATTTTTGATTTTGACAAAATACCACCATCACTATCTTTGCCGAAAGCACCGACGTTTACGGCTATGAAGTTATAATTAGCATCAACCAAAGCCAAAAGTACAATAGAAAATGTTTTTTTATAATTAAAATACGAAGAACCACTGTTTGAAGGTGCTACAATAATGACATGCTTTCCGTCTATAGCACCTACACAATTAGGAAAATTCCATTTGTTCCAGAATTCTTCTATATTTTTTTCCCATTCTTCTGTGCCAGGCGTGGGAATACTTTCTCGCAATATATTTTTTATTATAGCATCACAAACTTCCAACACGGCACGCCTTACAAAACTGACTCCCATACGATAGCTAAAAGCAATGATTGTAAACGAATCACCAGTTGCTAAGTACCTGGAAACAAAATATTAATTAATTAATTATTATTTAGTAATGTTTTATGTATTTATGATTATGTATTTTTTTGCTGTATCAAAGGCTGGTATGTATTTATTAATAGTGTGTTTTGAGTTCGTAATATACGTATTATGTATGTATTAGTTATTAATACTTATTGTTTTTTTTTACGGCTGCAGCTTGTAAACAAAGGTGGCAAGGGCTAAGGGATGCATACAGAAGAGCATTAAATAAGAAAAAAGGCAAAAGTGGACAGGCAGCCAAGAAAATTAAAAAATGGAAATACGAGGATGAAATGTCGTTTGTTATTCCTTTTTTTATCGAAAAAAAAACTTTAGAGTCCGTTGCGCTGACAAGCGACGATGAAGAGTTTCAGAAGGAAGATGCAGTAACTGAAGTCCAAAACCCTACCGATACTGAGATCAGCAGTACCAATGCTGTGGATGTGGCTGCTTCTCACGACACTGAAATTTGGAACGAGGATGACACTATTGTCCGTAATAAATCCTCACAACCACAACGCAGTCAGGCAAAAAAGGCAAAGGCAAGAAAGAGGGCTAAAGTTCTACCAGTACAGTCAGCATCCGCTGTGTTGATGTCTAGATTATTAGACGAGTAAAGTGTTATTCCACTACAACGTGAACACGATGAACTAGATCGTTTCTTTTTGAATATATCAGAAACAGTAAAAAAGTTTTCACCTTACCTACAAGCAATGGCAAAAATAAAATATTCACTTTAGTTTCCGAAATGGAGTTACAGCAGCTCGCAACACCTAGCTTTATAACAACTACATCTCAATATGCATACACTCCATCTCCAGCATTGACTTCTTCATGCGTTCAACGAAGTGATACACCCATGCCTACGTCTCCTGAGACTTGGGATACGTCTACTAATGTTTGGAATAATACGTTGTAGTGGGCAGAGTCAGAAAATATTTTTGAATAGGTACATGTAGAAATGAAAATAATTGGGACCCAAAATAGGTAATTAAAATAAAAGGTTTAATGAAAGTATAAAAAGAACAAAAAGATATATAATATACAAAGTACGTCGTTCTCGTTTGGCGTCAGGTTCCGAACTGCCTTCACGGCCCGAACTCCCTCTTTGTTTTTCTTCATCTCCGTCGCTTATCTTACGCTGATCGACATCACTCACTCAATCATACAATTACACTCACACGCATACCTACATTCGGCCATTCTGACACTGATAATCGATAATTAATCGATATTCATTCACTTACATCCTCAGAGTCGGATAGGGTAATATGTCCACTCGGCCAAGGTTTCATGTACTCAGCGGAAGATGATGTATTATATGGCCCTATATGTTCTCCTACTTTTTCTACTAAATACCTATCATTTCTTAAAACTTTCGTCACGCGATATGGGCCTAAAAATTTACCGTGCAGTTTAAGCCCTGGACCGAACTGTGTGCGTTTTATGGCCACCAAGGTTCCAACCTTGTATTGCTCTGGCTTCTTCCTATGTTTATTAAAAGTTTTCCTGTTTTCCATTTGGACTCTTAGAATATTTTCTTTTGCCTGTTCGCGAACGCGATCTCGATGTTGCTGGAAAATAATTGCGTTTTCGTTTTCGATTATTTCCCGCAATTGAGGGTCGTCCTTCAATCTCATGCGCGTACCGAACAGAATGTTAAAGGGGGAAAATCCCGTACTTCGGCTAAATGAGCTATTTATATATTTTTGCGCATTGTCTATGTACCTGTACCAATTTTCTGGTTTTGGGGCTGCTAATTTAGTTAACACCGGTATTAATATACGATTTATCCGCTCCACCTGCCCGTTGCTTCTTGGCATGCCCGTTGTAATCATCACGTGCTCTATACCTTCCGTGTTGCAATATTCGCTAAATGCACTTGCCGTGAACGCGGAGCCCCTATCGGATATTACTTTTCGCGGATTACCGAATACAACTGATTGTTTCTGTAAACGGTCCAACACTTCTTGCGTGTCAGTTGATCTTACCGGATAAAGCCAGACAAATTTACTGAATGCATCGACAATAATAAATATATGACGGTATCGTTTTGCGGTTGAAGGAAGGGGTCCTATATGGTCGATATGGAAAACATCTAACGGTGTCTCACCTTTTTCAATGCAATGTAAATAACCCTCCTGTTTCCCGTGCTTCTGCTCAGCTAAGATGCATTGCACGCAATTTCGCACTATTGTTTCTATTTTACTGTTCATTTTAGGAAACCAAAAGTCACGTCGAATCATCTTTTTGGTTTTATCAGCCGAAAAATGTCCGCGATCGTGTGCCTGCCGAATTATACTATCCTGTATTAATTTCGGAACAACAATAAGCGTTTCGCCTTCTACATGTTTGTACAAAACGTCGTTTTGAATTACATATTCATCGCTACCATGCTGTTTCGTCTGCTCGAGCAATTATCCTACCTCCTCATCTTCTTTTTGTGCTGTTCTTAATTTTATTAAAGTGATATCGAAATTTTCCTGTACTAAAAACACTGAGTGTCGTGGATACCGGCTTAAAGCATCCACGTGTTGCATTTTACTACCTGATCTATGTTCCACTGTGTAGGAAAATTCCTCGAGCGATAAGGCCCACCGTGCTATTCGGACGCTTAAATCTTTCTTTCGCATAGTGCATGCGAAGGCCTTACAATCGATAATTATCTTAAAATTAATGCCGAGAAGGTACACCCGAAACTTTTTCAATGCTTTGACAATTGCCAAAACTTCAAGCTCGTAACTACAATATTTCGCCTCGGCTGGCGTGGTCGTGCCGCACAGTGGTTCATTTGGCCGAAAACCTGGCCAAAAAGCCAAAAATTTTTTTCGCGATTTTCAAAATTTAGCAATTGCGTTTTATTTGTAACATATCAGAGCATCGGTTTCCATTAATAAAAGTTTTTATTGAACAACGCTCTTAGAGATATGCAATGTCAAAGTTGGCACTTGAATAATGTAACGTATTCACGTCGAAATTCAGAATACGTTTTCAATGTGAAATAATAGTACAGTCAACTTTGTAAGTATTTGTAGCTATTCGTCATACTTTTAAATTATAAGTACCTTGGTTTCATTTTTTTATTTAATATTTTACAACTGCGATGGCACAGATTGCAAAACCCATACATTTTTTTCCTTTTGCAGAGGAAATAGTTGTGAAGTACGCAAAAGTACAACGCGAATTTTTTTTAAAATTAAACTTTGAAGCTTCCCGAAGAAGTCCCCGTTGTAAACTTTTGCGACTTTTTGCGATTCTACGAGATATTCTTATTTGTTTGTCGCACGCGCCATGCTCGGGGAAATACGTTTATGACATACTGCCAGGCTATCGTGCCTTGGACAAACGAATAATGCTAATCCTTCACTAAGGTTACCCTTGTAATTAACGAAACGCTATATTTATTTCGTTCGGGCTAAAAATCAAAATAATTTTAAGCAAGCTGGTGGCCTTTTGTTCCAAAGCAACAATAGATAGCCGCGATCACCTCGACCGCTTACCGTTATAAACCGAAAGATCTTTGACGTTTCGGCTGAAAATCTGTCTAGTTGCAGGTATGAGGGCTATATTTGTTTCTCACAATGTTCTATCAATCTCTTTCAGTCGAGATTTTTATTAAACAATGGTAAATTCGAAGATGGAATAGCTGTGATATGCTGGTATTAAGATACAGTGACTGTTGCAATAAATATCATTATAACTTTTGAAGGAAAAGGAATATCAGAATATATTTTTTTTTAAATTAAACTTTAAAGCTTCCCGAAGAAGTCCCCGTTGTAAAATTTTGCGACTTTTTGCAATTGTACGCGATATTCTTATTTGTTTGTCGCACGCGCCATGCTCGGGGAAGTGCATTTATGACATAGAGCCGGGCTGTCGTGCTTTACCTAATGAATACTGCTAATCCTTCTCTAAGATCAACCTGGCAATTAACGAAATAATATGTTTATTTCATGGGGTTAAAAATCGGAATGAGTTTAAACAAGCTGGTGGCCTATTGTTTCGAGGCAACTATAAATAGCCGCGGCTACCTCGACCGCTTACCGTCATAAACTGAAAGATCTTGGACGATTCTAATGAAAATCTGGCTAGTTGCAGGTATGAGGGAAATATTTGTTCCTTACAATGTTTCATCTTTCTCTTTCGACCGAAATTTTTATTAAACAAAGGGAAATTCGGAGATGGAACAGCAATGACATGCTTGTATTAAGATACTGCGGCTGCTGCAGTAAATATCATTAAAACTGCAGAAGTCCATGGAATAACATAATATATTTTTTTTTAAATTAAACTTTGAAGCTTCCCGAAGAAGACCTCGTTGAGTTTTCTTGCGACTTTTTGCGATTCTTCGAGTTATTGTTATTTGTTTGACGCGCGCGCCATGCTTCGGGATGTGCATTTATGACATAGGGCCGGGCTATCATAAGACTATTGATTTTCGTGCCGATCCGACAATTTTTCGATACTCGCACCTGCCATATTAGAGCCGCCATTTTGTTTTTGGAAATTCTGAGTTCGGATTGTTAATCAGCGACCGGGAAAACATAAGACTACTGATTTTCATGCCGGTCCGACAATTTTTCAATACTCGCATCCGCCATATTGAAGCCGCCATTTTGTTTTTCGAAATTTTGAGTTCAGATCCTTAATCAGCGACCCAAATAATACTAATACACCAATTTTCAGCTAAATTGACGCTCTTCGACCGATTTAAACTGAAATACATTACCTGCTCGTAATAAACTGGTTAAAGGCTTTGCAATCTGAGCATACTGATTGTGAGGCACAAACTTCCTAAAATATCCCGTCAGTCCCAAAAAGCTTTGTACACCTTTTGTACAAGTGGGCTTCGGGAAATCTCGAACGGCCAAAATCTTCCCTTTCGAAGGTTGCACTTCGCCATTCGAAATTACGTATCCCAAATAGTCTACGCTACTCTGTAAAAATAAGCACTTCTTCCAATTTATTTGTAGTCCATGTTCGCTCGCTACTCGTAATACGTTGGTCAAATTTTCCAAACCTTGCACATTGTCGGTCGAAAGAACAATTAAGTCATCTATATGTACAAGAAGAATTCCTGTCGCAATTAAATCTCTGAAAATGTGGTTTATGAATCTTTGAAACACGGATGGAGAATTGCATAAACCAAAAGGAACACGCAAAAACTCGTAGTGTTCATCCGGTACAACGAACGCGGTATATCTAACACTATCTTCTTCAATCGGTGTGTGAAAAAATCCGTTTCTTAAATCTATGGTACTGAAAATCTGTGCACCTTGTAATCGATCCAAGTGATCTTCAATTAACGGAAGGGGATATCTGTCTTTCATTAGTTTTTGATTTAATTTACGATAATCTACGCAAATGCGTGTAGAACCATCCTTTTTTTTAACCAATACTATTGGACTTGCGAAATCGGACGTTGAGGGTCTAATTATTCCTTCTTCCAACCATATTTTTATCTGCCTATCTACATCGTGTTTTTCAGAAGGTGACAACCGCCTTGACGTTTCTCGGATCGGTACCTCGTCTGTTAAAAGCAAGCGCATCTTAATTCCTACGTCTTTCGATTTCTCTGGCTTGTAACAATGTATCATTCTTTCTACCTCTGTCTTAACGGTAACATCTTTAATATGCGACAAATCTGGAGTATTGTTGGATACCAACTCGATTCATGTTCCTCAAACTCACTATCTTCTTTAACAATAAGATACTAGATCCAAATATTACTCGACGTGATTCAAGGTCCAAAAGGGAATATTACTCATCCTCGATTCCGTCATCGCTTTTCCTTCCAAAATATGTTTTCAAGACCTTTGGTCTTCGCGAAAGTCGCTGGAAAAGCGATTGCCCTTTTGGAACCTTAGTCACGAGAAGTCAGAGTCATCCAAACCTCCCACCACACTAGTTTTAGGTCCTTTAAAAGGCCAGTCTCATTACTAAATTCATACAGACTCAATCTGGAATTTTGTATAGAATTTCTGACGGTACGCGTCTCGCGACAACGTTATAGAATCAACTTGTTAAAACTCCGAGCGAGCCATTGTTCTTCTTTAATAAAGTGTTGTTAATTATACACGGAATACAACACAAAAATTGGTGTCAGAAGTTGGGATTGATCTGACACTCTAC
This sequence comes from Cerceris rybyensis, assembly GCA_910591515.1. Lineage (NCBI taxonomy): Eukaryota > Metazoa > Arthropoda > Insecta > Hymenoptera > Crabronidae > Cerceris > Cerceris rybyensis. The sequence goes on from OU342791.1 coordinate 4,193,748, forward strand.
GATATTCGGTTGAAATTTGGAAGTAGCGACTCCACACCGAGCGTGAGTGACGATTTTCATCGTGAAATTGGATCAACCAAAAGAAGAATCTACAAGCGGCGGCACTACGATTTGGCTGTCATTCCTGGAGCCGTTGTACCTCCAGCACCAATCGCAGAAGCCACTCGGAAAAGGACAAGAAACGCACCGTGAGTACCGAACTCCAGATATTCTTGCAATTCCAAAATCTTGCAAAATCCTAAATCCTAAATCAAAATCCTAAATTCTAAATCAAAATCCTAAATCCTAAATCTTAAATCTAAAAAAAAAAAAACTGTAAATCCAAATCATTAATTCTAAATCCTAAATTCCTAATTCTAAATCGTATATCCAAATCCAAAAATTCTAAATCGTGTATCTAAATCTAAATCATTAATTCTAAATCCTAAATTCCTAATTCTAAATCGTGTATCTAAATCCTAAATCATTAATTCTAAATCCTAAATTCCTAATTCTAAATCGTGTATCTAAATCCTAAATCATTAATTCCAAATCCTAAATTCCTAATTCTAAATCATACATCCAAATCCTAAATTATTAATTCAAAATCCTAAATCAAATTTTCCAATTTCTAAATTTTTCCTCAATTCCTAAACCCTACGCCATGGCTAACGAAACTAATACGCCTAATACAACTTTTGCAACTCAAGAACTTTCTCTTGATTTTCTAACTCGTCTAATACCAGATCAGTTTGATGGAAATAGATTCAAACTTCGTAGTTTCATAAAGCAAGTAGACTCCGCGTTCGAACTAGCTCGACCTCATCAAGAAATACCATTATTAGTATTTGTAAAAGGCAAAATCATTGGCGAAGCCAGACAACAAATTGATGTTCATTGTAATTTAACGACATGGGCAGAGATATCCGAACTCTTATTAAATCTGTACCAAGAACTCAAAAATCCTGCTAGTGGAGACGTTGTCTCTCCAATAATTAAAAATTGCAACGTCGACTCCGAAATCCGCACGGAACACCGTGAATCTTCGAGGGAGACAGTGGCATACTATTCCAGCCGAGAATCTACACCACGATTCGTAACCCACCACAATTGTAAATCCACGCAGAAGAACCATTCCACTGTGACTTTTCATTTTTTTAAATTTTGAATCTCTACTATATCATTTTCGATTAATAATGTTGATAATGTTATATTAATTTCATTTTTTTTATACTAATCGTAAAATTGTACACATTTTCCTTACGTAATTTTTCTAAATCGTATCGCGCATATTATATACATTTTTCTTATGTTATTTTTCTAACTCGTATCATTCTTGTTGAGTATATTCTCAATTAAGTAATTATTAACTCAATAAGCTCTAGAATTCTACTACCTCGCTATTATACTCATACACATGTTCATACACATTATACACATACACATATTATATTGTTCTACACATACACATATTTATACCCCGCGACACATTTTATAATTTAGTTTAAGTTATCTTGTATTCTTTCTTTTTTGCGTTTGTATATCGAACACTATTATGTTCGATCTTAATGGGGGAGGTATTGGATACCAACTCGATTCATGTTCCTCAAACTCACTATCTTCTTTAACAATAAGATACTAGATCCAAATATTACTCGACGTGATTCAAGGTCCAAAAGGGAATATTACTCATCCTCGATTCCGTCATCGCTTTTCCTTCCAAAATATGTTTTCAAGACCTTTGGTCTTCGCGAAAGTCGCTGGAAAAGCGATTGCCCTTTTGGAACCTTAGTCACGAGAAGTCAGAGTCATCCAAACCTCCCACCACACTAGTTTTAGGTCCTTTAAAAGGCCAGTCTCATTACTAAATTCATACAGACTCAATCTGGAATTTTGTATAGAATTTCTGACGGTACGCGTCTCGCGACAACGTTATAGAATCAACTTGTTAAAACTCCGAGCGAGCCATTGTTCTTCTTTAATAAAGTGTTGTTAATTATACACGGAATACAACACAAAAATTGGTGTCAGAAGTTGGGATTGATCTGACACTCTACGATATTCGGTTGAAATTTGGAAGTAGCGACTCCACACCGAGCGTGAGTGACGATTTTCATCGTGAAATTGGATCAACCAAAAGAAGAATCTACAAGCGGCGGCACTACGATTTGGCTGTCATTCCTGGAGCCGTTGTACCTCCAGCACCAATCGCAGAAGCCACTCGGAAAAGGACAAGAAACGCACCGTGAGTACCGAACTCCAGATATTCTTGCAATTCCAAAATCTTGCAAAATCCTAAATCCTAAATCAAAATCCTAAATTCTAAATCAAAATCCTAAATCCTAAATCTTAAATCTAAAAAAAAAAAAACTGTAAATCCAAATCATTAATTCTAAATCCTAAATTCCTAATTCTAAATCGTATATCCAAATCCAAAAATTCTAAATCGTGTATCTAAATCTAAATCATTAATTCTAAATCCTAAATTCCTAATTCTAAATCGTGTATCTAAATCCTAAATCATTAATTCTAAATCCTAAATTCCTAATTCTAAATCGTGTATCTAAATCCTAAATCATTAATTCCAAATCCTAAATTCCTAATTCTAAATCATACATCCAAATCCTAAATTATTAATTCAAAATCCTAAATCAAATTTTCCAATTTCTAAATTTTTCCTCAATTCCTAAACCCTACGCCATGGCTAACGAAACTAATACGCCTAATACAACTTTTGCAACTCAAGAACTTTCTCTTGATTTTCTAACTCGTCTAATACCAGATCAGTTTGATGGAAATAGATTCAAACTTCGTAGTTTCATAAAGCAAGTAGACTCCGCGTTCGAACTAGCTCGACCTCATCAAGAAATACCATTATTAGTATTTGTAAAAGGCAAAATCATTGGCGAAGCCAGACAACAAATTGATGTTCATTGTAATTTAACGACATGGGCAGAGATATCCGAACTCTTATTAAATCTGTACCAAGAACTCAAAAATCCTGCTAGTGGAGACGTTGTCTCTCCAATAATTAAAAATTGCAACGTCGACTCCGAAATCCGCACGGAACACCGTGAATCTTCGAGGGAGACAGTGGCATACTATTCCAGCCGAGAATCTACACCACGATTCGTAACCCACCACAATTGTAAATCCACGCAGAAGAACCATTCCACTGTGACTTTTCATTTTTTTAAATTTTGAATCTCTACTATATCATTTTCGATTAATAATGTTGATAATGTTATATTAATTTCATTTTTTTTATACTAATCGTAAAATTGTACACATTTTCCTTACGTAATTTTTCTAAATCGTATCGCGCATATTATATACATTTTTCTTATGTTATTTTTCTAACTCGTATCATTCTTGTTGAGTATATTCTCAATTAAGTAATTATTAACTCAATAAGCTCTAGAATTCTACTACCTCGCTATTATACTCATACACATGTTCATACACATTATACACATACACATATTATATTGTTCTACACATACACATATTTATACCCCGCGACACATTTTATAATTTAGTTTAAGTTATCTTGTATTCTTTCTTTTTTGCGTTTGTATATCGAACACTATTATGTTCGATCTTAATGGGGGAGGTATTGGATACCAACTCGATTCATGTTCCTCAAACTCACTATCTTCTTTAACAATAAGATACTAGATCCAAATATTACTCGACGTGATTCAAGGTCCAAAAGGGAATATTACTCATCCTCGATTCCGTCATCGCTTTTCCTTCCAAAATATGTTTTCAAGACCTTTGGTCTTCGCGAAAGTCGCTGGAAAAGCGATTGCCCTTTTGGAACCTTAGTCACGAGAAGTCAGAGTCATCCAAACCTCCCACCACACTAGTTTTAGGTCCTTTAAAAGGCCAGTCTCATTACTAAATTCATGCAGACTCAATCTGGAATTTTGTATAGAATTTCTGACGGTACGCGTCTCGCGACAACGTTATAGAATCAACTTGTTAAAACTCCGAGCGAGCCATTGTTCTTCTTTAATAAAGTGTTGTTAACTATACACGGAATACAACAGTATTATCGACAATAGCATCAATTTTTAAAACGTCTGGTATATCGTCGTTATTGTTTTTTGTGATTGAAATATTTCCCTGTGTAATATGCATGTCTACGTTTTTAAGAAAATCTGAACCGATTAACAAATCTTGCCGTATCAAATTATCAGGTATTACATGAAACAGTATACAATATGAATTTCCATCTATTTCTATGTTTATACTAGTCTGTCCTAATGTCGTGATGCTACTACTCCCTATTCCGCGAAACTGTATCGGATCCTTTATGAGTTTCGGCGCGCCTATTCTGATAAAACATTCGGATCTTATTAAGCTTACGTCACTCCCAGTGTCGATCAGCGCAATCAGTGGCTTTCCATCAATATTCACAGTTTTTTCGGGTTTCTTATGCACCGTTCCACCATAAGCGGCATTGCAGTCTGTCTTCTTCTCGTTCTTGGGACATTTTGCAGATATGTGTCCAAAATCATTGCAACGAAAACATTTGGTGCCTTTGCTTCGGAATGGACATTCGCTGGTTGCATGGTCCTTGGATCCGCAGTTGAAGCACCTCTGCTTCGTCGTCGTGCCATCGAGCGTCCTGTCTGCTTCTTTGTTGCGTCGGTAGATCGTTTCTGTTTCATGTTGGCCCTCATTGTTTCGTATATTGTAAATTTTTCCTTTAACTCGCGTATCGTATTAGCGCCGTACAGTACAACCTTATTTATTTCATCATCGTTTACGCCATCGATGATGTACTGGATTATCGAACGCGTGCCGATATCTGCCTGTGACACTATTTCGATCATGTTGTAAATGTATTCATGATACGATTCGTCGTTTTTCTTTTTTCTTTGCACCAATTCTTTGTGGACCTTATGACTGTCCACTCGGTGCAAGAATTCCGCTTTTAGGACTTTCTTGAATTGTTTCCACGTTTTCGTGCATTTCTCGTAATTCACGAAAATTTTCGCTGGACCTTTTAATAAGCGCTTAGCGTATATAATCTTCTGAACCTCAGTCCATTGGCATAGGCTGGCCGTTTCTTCGAAATTACTCAACCAATGCATAACATTTGCAGTTCCATCACCGCGAAATGTCTCCATCGACTCTTCGACATCCTTAAAAGTCGGAACGTATTTCGTTCTTCCACGTGTCTTTGTCGGACGCCGTTTGCGTTCGTAGTCGTATTCGTCATCTTCGTCGGATTCACTGCCATCGTCACTATAGTCGTCATCTTCGCAGGCACGTGCATCCTTTATCGTTTCATTCGCACTATCTTCGCCTGACTCTTCGTCGTCGTCGTCGTCGTTAATTTCATCGTGCATGCCATCCAAAGTTAGTGCGGCTTTAAGACGTTCAGCGAGTTCGGACTTCTTCCCGGTTGTTTTTAGTTTCCGGCTTCGCAATGCTGCTTTCAGTTCATCCAGCTTCATTGATTTGACCGTGTCAACGCTTGGTCCTGGCATCGTCGTTATCGTAGTCTTCGTAGTTTTCGTCGTATCCTTGCCCGTCACGTCACTCACGGTACTCTCACTAGCCATCGTACTGTCACAGCAATTGCACTATTACACCTGTTTTTCACTTTAGAATGTACTTTGTGTCTATTGTCCTTTTCGGTATTTATTTTATTTATTTCTTTTTGTTTGTTTTTGGGATCCCGGACGAGCCCCCAAATGTAGAAATGAAAATAATTGGGACCCAAAATAGGTAATTAAAATAAAAGGTTTAATGAAAGTATAAAAAGAACAAAAAGATATATAATATACAAAGTACGTCGTTCTCGTTTGGCGTCAGGTTCCGAACTGCCTTCACGGCCCGAACTCCCTCTTTGTTTTTCTTCATCTCCGTCGCTTATCTTACGCTGATCGGCATCACTCACTCAATCATACAATCACACTCACACGCATACCTACATACATACGAGTAACAATTTGATAGATGATTCTGAATATTTGAAATTTGATTAAAAGTTTGATTTAAAATATTATATATTAAAAGTTGTTTTACTTACCGTAAACACACAGCAAGCCTTTCTTTAGATGACAGACATTCTCTAAAGTTGGTGTTTCTTCTGACAATGTCATTTTCAATTTTTTTCAGCAATATGTTACGTGCCGGGGCCAGGAGCATTGCGAGTGGCCGAGGTAAAAGAATAAGGTAGAGTGTTCGTTTGGATGTTGGTTTTTTGAAGTTGTTATTACCGAACAATCTCCTGTATAGGAGACACGAGATAGCCGTAGGAAGTTGAATCACTTGTGGACAATCCGGTGTATGGTTACCACTAGATGCCACAGGAGATTGGAACACTTGTAGACTATCTCGTGCGATTAACACGAAATGCTACGGGAGGTTGGAACACTCGTGGACCATCCCATGTATGATTGACACTAGATGCCACAGGAGGTTGGAACAGTGACGCCAGGACGTGGGATTTTCTCCCACATGCACTGCAAACGTAGTGTGTGATCATGTAGGTAAATTTCACATGTCACACATATTTTTAATGTGTGAATGTGGCATGGTGTTTGAAAATCACATAGCTCAATTCGGATAAATATTAATTTCATACATTTCTTGTGTATAATTTAATTCAAATACTTCATTTATGTATGAAATGATTGAATTTTCAATCATTTCACGTTTTAAGAAAGTTAAAATCATTTACATATTAGCGATTCACACACTTCATTCTAAATAATACACTAACAACATTCACACATTAGCAATCTTAATATAGAAAATTGTCAAAAATTATATATTTATAATACACCATTAGGGAAAAAATTCCAAGAGTTAGGAAGGTTTGAAAATTATAAAAGTTCGAATTAATTAGTAAGTAGTATGCAGTTATTATGAAGAAAATAATTTTTAATGGTTAATAAACAGACTTAATTGTCTGTTTGGTCTATTTTATGTGTACACTGCAAATCCAAGTGTGTTAAAAGTGGGTAATTTAAATGCACCAAAATGTGTAAGCACACTTCATTAACACGTCTATACGTGTAAATGCAATTATGTGCATTAAAATAAAACACTTGAAAAAATTAAAGTGAGGTTTTAACACATCTAATGCGTTATTTTACACGTTTTATCCAAGTAAATAAATAATGCATTTTTTTTGTATGTTAAATTTAAACACACTTCACTTTTATGCACAAAAGTGTATTAAAATTACACATTTCGTTAGAATTATACATTTTTACGTGTTAGCCGTTTATTTTTTATATATTTACTGACCAGATAATTATCAGTTATTATTACCACTTAAAAGAGTAGAAAAACAATAACTGTAATTTTTGCATTATTGGTTCGCATCATTTGACACGTTAACCAATCATTCTCATCTATAATATATCGAAATATTCTTGAATGTGGTAGGTTGCATATTAATACCGGAGTTCCTGCACTCCTTTAAAATATTGAACAATCATAATAATATTTAATATAATTTTATTCAATTCTGTGAATATGTAATTGATTTAACTATAAATATGTAAGAAGGCAGATGAAATGAGTGAGTGAGAAAGTGAATGAATGACAGAGAGAACGAGATGATGACGTGAGAAACAAAAGACAGGGCAGAAGAAACAAAACAGTTGCAAAACAGCAGTGAAGAACGAAACGTGAAAGCGAAAAGACGCCATAACTGTTACTGCTTATTTTTATTAGTTTCTAAGTGTATGTTATAGTTATTGTTGGTTTTATGTATCTTTTTAACAAATATTAGTTAATAGCAAGAAGACTGTGGGCACCATCAGAAAAGCAATCTCCTTACATATATATATGTAGGATGGGAATATTTGAACAAGCGGCGGTAACATTTGTAAATAGAGTCGTGATTGAGCAGTGGTGTGAAGAAGTTGATTTTGTGTCCGAGTTGATCTGATTTGTATTGTATTTATTGTTCTAATCGTTTAATCGTTTTGTTCTAATAAAATATTCTTCTCACATATATATTTATATTTTAAAATAACCCATTTATGTATTTTAAAAATAATGCACCTACATGCTGAAAAATAACACACATGCACTGTGTTAAATAATAACACACCGGGAAACGTCTAAAAAGTGCCTACAAAGAAATAATACGTTTTTGTGTTTTAAAATAACACACTTGGATTTGCAGTGTATACAAATACTTATTTACGTTCTTTAAAAATCGCACACTTTAAGTGTGTGATTTGATTCACACATTTCGTAAACTGTAAAATTGTTGAAAGTATTCACACATTAAAAAAGTATTAAAATCACACACACGTGATATTTGATTTAATTCACATACTTTTTAGTGTGTAAAAACTGTCTACAACCATTCATACGCGTAAAGTAATTGAAATTCATACACTTGGGTTTGCAGTGTGGGAGCCATCGTGCGTATGTGCATGCTGACGTCACAGTTCGACGGCGGTTGTTTCCATGGACGTATCTAGTAAAATGTCCTCTTCCTGTAATTTCTACCGTATTTCAATTGTCACAGGGGTCTAACGATACCCCATATTTGAGTGAAGTATATACGTTACTGAGGATTAGGTATTCCGCATGGGTGGGAAAAATCCCACGTCCTGGCATCACTGGGTTGGAACAGTTATGGACTATCTCGTGTGATTAACACAAGATGCCACAGGAATATTAGTAAGGCTGACGTAACTTTATAATTGTTGCAATACACCTCGAGCGGTAAAGATGTATTGCTGTGGGATCGCAGGCTGGAGATTTCTAATAGGTAGTCGTAAAGGATTTAAACCCGAAGTGATCAAAACTCGAACAAGTTATATTTTCGTATAAATGGCTGATTACAGTTAAAGTGTACTGTATGTGTGTGGTACAAAGGTGTTACGTGGAGTCGTGTAATGTATTCGCACGCACCTCGTTGCACTACTCTCTATTTTGACGCACTGAGGGAATGCAGGGTATTAGAACTAAAATGCCTAATAGATATCGCGGACTTTGCGCGTATTCTATATGGTTATGTCGTAGCGAGAACTCTAAGTTTCGTCTAACGATAAGATCTATACGCGTAGTTTAATCGGTCTAACAACGTGACGATCTTACAGTGAACTAAGCCCGTGACATGTTCTGCGGTTGATCTTTTATAGGTCGAAAAAGGTGGTGGGGTACTTCTATTTCCAGGAATTTCCGAGGGATGTAATAGAAAAGGTGTCTTATTATTTAGAGGTCATTCGCCTGTTAGAGTTCCTATTTCCTAACGTAATTATTCTAAGCAAACAGAGCGACTTCGGGACTGATCGAGGGGTCCGGCTGCACAAGTGGTAGATTTCCGGCCCCGAGTTGGAGAGTCTAAATTTCTTAGACTCAGGGCCGTATGTAACAAATACATTAAATTGGAATGTAGACATTCGGAAATACTGAAAGAACTTTTCTTCATCATCAACTAACAAGGGAACATATCGAACTGTTAATCACCGATTTTGATGAAAATTGAGTATGATGTAGTCCTCGTTAAAATATTCGACACGTATTTTTTTTATCAGCAATCGTCGCCGTTTAAGGGGTGAAAACCACCCCCAAAGTTAGGACCCTAAAGTATATTTCGTCGATTATCTCGGAAACTATGAGAGATAGAGCGTTTGCTTAAATTGACGAAATTTGCGTCTATTAACAATCAATACAATGGTAAAAGTTATTTTGCAAAATCTCAATTTGTTTAAACAATATATGAAAAATTCGAATTTTTTTGTTAGTATTTCCTCTTTAATGCCAATGAATTTTCTTGAGTTTTTGTTTATAGAAACTATATGTCCTTGACAAAAATACGGATAAATCAGAATTTTGATTTTTTCACCAGAAAAAAAGTTATGAAACTTAAAATTGTACCGTTCGACGCGCTAAATAGAATGTCTACATGGGTCGTTCCTTGTTCATGAGTAGTTGATAGCTCTTAAAAGAATGAATACTATTGATTTATATTCGTTGCCGGTGAAAATGAAAGAATCTTCGCTTATTTTGAACCTTTTACTACGGCAGACTTTGACACGCACCGGCCTACCGTGGCCGTGGCCGTATCGTACGGTAAGAATTCAGTCCCGACGTACACCGAGAACATCGAAGTTTTTCGTTTGGCATGAATTTCTGACGAAGTATATTAAAATATTCAAAACACTGAATTCTATTACATTAAAACAATATTATTTATTTGTTAATATCCTGCTTTAAATCGTTAGGGCACATACTAAAAAGTGATCATTAATTTTAAGCTTTTTTCACAATATTGAATAATCAAATTTAATAATATAATAACGTTTGATATATTTGAAAACATAGATGAATACATAATCCTACATTACATTTTTTGCATTCGGAATGTGTATCCTTTCTCTTGTCATTTTTTGCACACACTACACATTTACGCTTCACACTTTTCCGAATTGCTGTATTGGTTTCACATGGAGACGGAAAATGCTTTTGCGACAAACGGAACTGCTCATTGTTGGGACTTTTACCTTTGATTTACATAAGAGCAATTATAAAATTTTAAACCGGCTGTCATTCGCGAAAAAGGCGAAATGTGATCCGGACGCCTTTTGGCGCCTACAGTACCAGGAAGCCAACATGTTTCAAACGCCTATAGGCACCAACAGTAGTCAAAGGGTTAAAGTGAGAAAATTTTCGGCTCCCTTGAGACTGGTGGCTTATGACGGGGTTTATGGCAGGATATTTCCAAATCGGCACGATACGGACAAGCTCAACCTGTTCGCATACTAACAATAAGAACCGTCATGAAGGGTAAAATTCATTTTTGAAAAATTCTCGATTTGTATCTTTCGTTGAAGATTACTAATTAAATCTCGGCCAGTACACTTAATAAATTCGGTTACGGTGTAAAAGGCTTAGGACGAGGAACGACTCATGTAGGAACTCTATTTCGCGTGTCGAACGGTACAATTTCAAGTTTCATAACTTTTTTTCTGGTGAAAAAATCAAAATTCTGATTTATCCGTATTTTTGTCAAGGACATATAGTCTCTATAAACAAAAACTGAAGAAAATTCATTGGCATTAAAGGGGAAATACTAACAAAAAAATTCGAATTTTTCATATATTGCTTAAACAAATTGAGATTTTGCAAAATAATTTTTACCATTGTCTTGATTGTTAATAGACGCAAATTTCGTCAATTTACGCAAATGCTCTATTTCTCATAGTTTCCGAGATAATCGACGAAATATACTTTAGGGTCCTAACTTTGGGCTGGTTTTCACCCCTTAAACGGCGACGATTGCCAATAAAAAAAATACGTGTCGAATACTTTAACGAGGAATACATCATACTCAATTTTCATCAAAATCGGTGATTAACAGTTCGATATGTTCCTTTGTAAGTGCCTGAATAACGTCCAATATTCTGCTTCAGTTTTTCGTTCTTCTATAGAATCGTGAATCCAGTAGCGTCGAGTGTTTTTTTGGTTCTCTTCTTCTTCCTCATCCAATATTATGGCAATTATTGCCAGTTGTCTAACAGTTAATTTTTTGATAGGCATAACTATTTTATTATTTAAAAACTTGATAGCACTCCCAAGACGTCCACGCAACATCGATACGCATGCGAGAATGAAACGGTTTCCTATCGATTTTGGTGGATTTAGATCTGTATAATGATACAGATTACATATGGGCAACATATGGGTTGCATACGGGCATCATACGGAATGTATACGGGCACAGAACGCCGTCGATCCGTTTCAGTGGGCATAGCAGGGCGTATCGTGTTGCTTTTCATGTCTGATACGTTCCTAGTACGGTCATAGTATGATACGTTGTAGTGGGCAGAGACCTTTAAGCGTGTTAAATCCGTCGCCGGCAATGTTTTGCCTGGCAACCTACATTCGAACCCGAATGTAAACAATTCAGTTACTTCTAACACTCCGAAAGTAAATCCGGGTACTTCGTCAGCCTCGTTAGCAAATCCGTTGCTCGTTGCTGACCTGCGTCCCTCGGTATTAGATGCCCCTCCCTGTCTTATCATGCCTTTTAGTTCCGATGGCTCATCTTCTGCTGTTACTCCTGCCTAGTCTCCTAAATCTAAAAAATCTAGGGGACGTTCTAAATCAACTTCTCCCACTGAGGTGCCGTCTACTACTCCTCCTCCTCCTGTTCCCCTTGACATTCCTAACAGGAACAGATTTCAAGTTTTCTCGTCATTTCATGATGACGCTCCCATCATTCCCGAGCGACCTCGTTCTATCCCTATCGTCCCTCGCCCCCCTCCTCCCAAGGTGGAGTAGGCGAAAATCAGCGCAAAGTCCGTCATCCCCCATTGTATGTTTCGGGCTTTGATATGAATATTCCCGCATTTAATAAGAAAATGAATGCCGACTTCGGTGCTTCTTCCTACTCCGCTAAATTCCTTGGTAAACGTATTCCTCTGCAATTCAACTCCATGGAAAATCACAATCAGTTTAAAAACGCACTGAAGGAATCCCAAGTTCCTTTTTTCGCGTACGGCTCCTCCGATGAGCACTCTCGCCATGGTACTTATGGGCTTACCCCTCATCCCTGCCGATGAGCTCATCGCTGAGCTAAAGTCACGTGGCCTATCTCCGGTATCCTGCTCAAATATTAGTCCAAAAAATTTGAAATCGCTCTTTGCGATTTATAAAATCAATTTTCCTATTTTGACCACCATAGCCCAAGTTAATAAAGTAGGGTTTTTGTTTAATATCCGGGTATACTGGGAAAAATTTCTCTCCAAAAGACCTTACATTCAATGTTTTCGCTGCCAAGCGTATGAGCATTCCGCTAATAATTGCAATTTACCTCCCCGCTGCGTTAAATGCGCGGGTACTCACTCATCCTCTGTCTGTACTAAACCATTCGACGTTGTTCCCTTTTGTGTTAATTGCAAGGGTGACCACACTGGAAATTACAGTAGATGCCCGTCGTTGGCTAAATACTGAGAGAAAAGGTCGTCCCTGTCTTTAACTAATAACATAATTCTTCCTGTAAATCGTGATCTACCACCTACTTTTTCTGTCGGCAATTTTCCTCCTCCACCCGTGAACACACCCGTTCCTAAATCTAATTCTTCCATATTACGTTCTCGTACATATGTAGATGCTCTTAAGGCCCGCACTCCACTGGCTGCCTCTTCTGGGCTGCCTTCTGATCTTAATAATTTAAATAAAATAAATGATGCTTTTAATGAACTCAACTCCCTTTGCGATCTTAATATGATTTATTCTACTGTCACTACCTTGATAGACAAACTCAAAATTTGTAACACCAACCTCGAAAAATTTCATGCTGACTGGCAGGTAGTCTCCCAACTTAAATAATGGCTTCCTTCCCGCATATTATCATCTGGAAGGCTGGCTCTGTTATTTCCAAGCGTAATGAAATAATTAATCAATTACATGTTAATGCATGTGACATCATGTTGGTAACTGAAACCTGGCTTTCTCCCAATACGCCGTTTGCGATCCCCGGTTATACCGTGGTCCGCAAGGATCGGCAAAGCCGTTGTGGTGATGTGGCCATCCTTATTAACAAATCCTTTAATTTCACAGTGACATGAATTCAGACGAATTTGGAGCTCCTTGTGATTTAACTCGATCAGCCTAAGATTTTGGTTGGACTTATTTATCTAGTTCCTGGACAAATTTTATCCAGAGGTGACTTTGATACCATGTTGCACCACGGTACTCCTTTTCTGATTGGTGGTGATTGGAACGCTAAACACCGTTTCTGGCATAACAACACAGCCAATAAAGCGGATACTGTCCTATGACCGACACTATGATTCGCTCTAGCTTCCGGATTGTTTCACCCGAGACGCCCACTCATTACCTGCCTCGATGTGTTCCCTCGGTAATTGACTTCTTTATTACGGATATTCCGTTAGAATTTACATGTGTCACACTGGATCTCTTCGGCACTTCACATTGACCTGTTTCTCTTAAAGTCTCATCTAATTCCAACTTCTCCTCCTCTCCATTGTATAATTCCATTAATGATTGGGAGCGTTATCGCTCTTTATCTCTTAATTGGAAAATCTTTTCTAACTTTAACTCCAAACAAGAGATTAATGATTCTACTATCGAATTTAATAGTTTTTTATCCTCTTGTTCCTCCCAATCAGTCTCCAGAAAGGTTAACACGATCCAACGTACACGACAAGACGCCCTTGCAAATGATGCGATTCTTATTCCCCTCGTTAAACTCAGAAGGAAGTTACGTAAAATGTACCAACGCACTGGTCTTAATTATTTCTCCATTATGATCAAAAAATACGCACGCTCTATTAGTCGAAGAATTTCCTTTCTCCGTCAAGATTCCTGGCTCTCTATGCTCAAATCTTTTACAAAACCAGATCCTACCTTTTGGAGCACTTATAGATCATATTCACGTTCCAATAGAAATCTACCCTCTCCGTTTTTCGAGGCGAATGGAGTTAAATTGTACTCCTCATTTGAAAAAGCTGATGCCTTGGCTAATAACTTTGCTTCTGTCCACAAGGACGCGCTTAACCTTCCGTCTTCCAAACCTCAATCAGTTCAATATTTTTATGATAACTTTGAATGGGACTCTTATGAGGATAAACCTCCAGTATCTCTCTTCTCTCCTTCTAGAATCTACGAAATCGTTTGTCAAATGAAATCACGTAAGGCACCTGGCCCTGACCACATTTCTGTTCCGATGCTGTCTAATTCTTCACATAAGATGTTTTGTCAAATATATTACTACTTTAAATTCTCGTTCAGCTTCTGTCACTTTCCTGCTCCCTGGAACGTGGCAAAAGTTGTTCCCATACTTAAACCTGGCAAACCTCCAGCTAATCCTTCTAGTTATAGACCAATCAGTCTTCTTCCCATTATCGGAAAAATCTGTGAAAAAGTAATTCTTCATAATATTGAGGCTTATGTTCATGATAATAATATTCTCATTCACCAACAATTTGGATTTCGAGCTAGACACTCTACTATACATCAGGTTGCTCGCATCACTCAGCAAATCACGCACAACTTTAACACCCGGCGTGACACCGCCATGATTCTCCTCAACCTATCTAAGGCGTTTGACACTGTTTGGCATAATGCACTTCTCTATAAACTCAACCGTATGGGCTTACCATATACCATACTAATTGTAAAACTTTTAAAATCATATCTTGAAGAACGTATTTGTTACGTATTCTATAATTCACATAAATCTATTATTTATAACATCTTTACTGGAGTACCTCAAGGCTCCGTTCTTGGGCCATATCTCTTTATTCTGTACATTAATGATATTCCTAATTATTTGTCATGTGAATGTGCTCTTTACGCGGATGACAAAGCTTTATTTTCCTCGTCAACACGAAATAACACTCAGGATTCAAGAGTATCTGAACATAGTACTTCAATATTTTTCTGACTGGAAGCTTCAAGTTAACGCCTCTAAAACTGAGGCTATCTTTTTCAGTCGTTCGAATAATTCTCAATTTCTTAATTCGCACAAGATATCAGTTGGAGGTGAGGTCATTGAGTGGTCGCCGCGGGTTAGACACCTGGGAGTTATTTTGGACCATCGTCTTAATTGGTTCCATGCTGCTTCGGACCGCATGTCGGAAAACCTTTCTGCTGCTTTTGCTATGATCCATACTTACCTATGGAGCAATACTGTGGTGGAACATTCTTTCGCATCGCCAACGCAAGAAGATTCAAACCGTTCAATCTAAAATTCTCAAGATTATTTTAAACAAATCTATTAGATTTTCGACATTTGAACTTCATAAGGAAGCACGCGTTTCTCTACTAAATTCATTCATTTCTAAAATGCTTAAGACTTATAATGTGTAGTATATTTTATAAAGTTAGCTATGCCGTCGTGGCGAGATACGTCTGGATATTGGAATGTTATGGTGTTTAGATTAGTGACGTCACGATGTGCAGCGTGCGGCCGCGGATGGGCCTAAGAGCAGAACGTGCTCTGCGACGATCGAGTACGGACGTTTTACGGGTTTATGTATTTTTTCTTATGTATTTCTTATGGTCTTATGTTCATTTATGTTATTAATGTTTGATTCGTTTTTTTTTTGTTAAGAGCTATTAAGTTAATTAGTGTTGTTTTAATTATATTTCTTATTTCTATTCTTTAACTTAATTTAATAAATATATATCTTTAATTTTAATACGCCCTCAAGAAATAATTTAACGAACGGCCATCCTCCTGCTACAAATGTTTCTACTCATTCAAATCCTCTGGTCCGTGCCACTGGGAATTATACTCAGGATTTGTTACCATATAAAAGCAAAGTGTCATTTCCGCTCAAGCGCTGAGCTCGTAGGTCTGGCTGCACTGTTTTCAGTAAAACATGTGCACGCCAAGACAATCCATTTACGGATTCGTTATCCTTTCCCCATATATTTTTTCCCTTTTCATCAGTTTCTGAGGTTTTTTGCAAATTTTCCTCAATAAGACTCGATTTATTGAAAGCATACGTTACCTCTTTTGGTAACTCCACTTTTACTTCCATTGGAAGGTATATGGGCTTCTGCTCACGGGAACTTCCTCCCAGGGAGCGTGCACTCTCCTAAGAGAACACCCACTCTTATGGTTTGGAGTGCATCTCGCCCCCCTACTCATTCATTACAAAAAAAAGGCATATTCCCTCTTCTGTACCGAGAGAGAGAACGAGGTAATACCATCGGTCGCTCTTGGTATACGGAATAGGGACCTCTGGCAGGAGGGTACGGACGCTTTTCCTGAAGGGAAAACGGGAGAGTACGGGATTGGTCCTGGGTCCTTGTTGCGGTATGGAGAGTACGGACGCTTTTATAGTTATAGGGTGAAACGTACTTTACGGTTTTTGCTCGATTTCTCCCGTTTGGCTTGATAGAAAATTCTGAAAAAAATCACACATATTATACCCAATGGTGTGCATAGTCTGGAATTTTTTCAGATTTTTTGGTTGGCAAATCGATTTTTAAACAATTAAAAAAGTTTATAAACATTAATTTTTTATTGAAAATATGAAGTAACCACTTTCATGTTTTTACAGTACCTGCATAGTACCCTAATTATTAATGTGTAATTTTTTCAGATTTTTACGAGTAGTGGACGGCAGTTAAAAAAATTAAAAACCAAAAATTGTTTATATTTTTTGCTAAATTATTGATGTGACCACGTTTATATTTTCACAGTTTCTCAAGTTTGCTATAAACAATTGACTGTAATTTTTTCAGATTTTTTGCAACAATGTATCATACAAAAAAAAATAAAAAACCGATGTTCACTGATGACTAATACACAAATAAGTGTAGACTTGGATGATCGAAAATTATACGCAATACCCACTATTTCACATGAAATAAACTAATATACTTCATTATTAAATATTTTTACATTTGAAAAATTAATTTTACTGAATGAGTTTTACGTTTTGTAATTTTTGGACTCAGGACCGTGAGGCGCATAAGTTCCGTCTCCACCGTTCGCACTGTATTATCGAATTTAAACATTCACCAAGGAAAATACATAAATTATCCTCGTTTAAATATAAAAAATATTGCGAGTTAGGTATGAATTATTAGATACTTTTACATTTGTAAAAATATTTTACAAATATAAAATATTTATTTATTTATTTATTTATTTAATGTTTATAATACGTCAATTGCTATTTAAATGTCAGAGAAACTCCAAATTCTTACTTAATACATGAAAATTAAAAATTGGTAAATGGCAATGTACATATATACTTATTACCCTCCTTAGGGCAAAGTCTACAGAGGAGAGCTGTTACCGGCTAGTTTCAGCCGTAAGACTCGAATGGCTACAGGTTTATGAAACATCTATTACAATTTTATTTGGATACGAGACAAGTTTCAAATCCTCCAATAAATTCTAATAATTAGGAATTGGTATAGCTGTGGATTATTATAAACAAACTAACATAAAATACGCATTCCAAAAAACATCGGTTTTTTATTTTTTTTTGTATGATACACTGTTGAAAAAAATCTGAAAAAATTACAGTCAATTGTTTATAGCAAACTTGAGAAACTGTGAAAATATAAACGTGGTCACATCAATAATTTAGCAAAAAATATAAACAATTTTTGGTTTTTAATTTTTTTAACTGCCGTCCACTACTCGTAAAAATCTGAAAAAATTACACATTAATAATTAGGGTACTATGCAGGTACTGTAAAAACATGAAAGTGGTCACTTCATATTTTCAATAAAAAATTAATGTTTATAAACTTTTTTAATTGTTTAAAAATCGATTTGCCAACCAAAAAATCTGAAAAAATTCCAGACTATGCACACCACTGGGTATAATATGTGTGATTTTTTTCAGAATTTTCTATCAAACCAAACGGGAGAAATCGAGCAAAAACCGTAAAGTACGTTTCACCCTATAACTACCCCTACGGTAGGGGTACCGGGTTTATACTTTGCAGGAAGGGTTTTTCCAAAGAGCACTATCGAATGGTATGCCTCAAAGTTAATTACCTTTGGGGGCACTTTTGCCATCCTTATCAGGCTATACCCTTTCATAAACACTTATAACAAATAATTTTTTACAACATATTAGAAAAAATTTTTTTTATGCGGTGGATAGGGACTGCATCAAATAAATCGCGCTTGAAAAGTATGTCAAAGATTTATGAAATACTGAGAAAGTGCTTTCAAACAAAAGTAATAATTAAATTATACATGGAAACGTTTAAAAAAAATTAATTTCATATTTTACACATGGAGAAATTTTCAAAATATACATAATTTACTGCTGCTCGTCGTAGTCCAAAACGCACATCTTCTTGTGATGCGTATTCTCCTGGTCTGGAGCCGAACAGCGTTTTGTAGTGGACATGTGCACACTGATAGAAAACTTTACAACAGTATATAATACCAACACCAATGAAATTCATGTACCGCACAAAATAAATCGTACAAAACAAATCGCACAAAAATAAAATCGCATAAAATAGGACCGCACAAAAACAGGTTTTACTGTATATCAAAATAAGTGTCTGCGACTAATTACAAGTGAGGACAGATACTGCAGAATTAAACTATTACACGAAAGTACAAATATACCGTATATTAAAGATTACATTACTATAGCACAAAACTTTTATCTGAATCAATTATCAGTCAATAAGTTAACTAGAGACATCACATATATAAGACTGAACAATCTACCTGATAAATATATGTAGGATCGTGAAAAAGAAACGAGAGGCGCGCGGCAACCCATCCCAATGCAGCAACTCGGCCAGAGTAGCTGAACGTCGACGACCGCCTGGGTCGGCGCGGAACCACTGCGCCAGCGACCTCTCCGTGATGACAATTCCTTTTCACGTCCTTTTCTCTTAAGTTCTTTTATAGGACGGCTTCTCCGCCCCGATCCCACATATATACAGGGTGGGGCAATAACTATTAGCACCTCATTGTCAGATATCTTCGAAACTATAAGTTTCACAGAAATATTTGCTGAAATAAAATTGCACAGTACGAAGGGCGCGATCCGGTAGCGATAATAGTTTTTTTGCAGGTGGAAGTACTTCGGGCATTTGAAGGTCACCTTTATTTTTTTAAATGGATCGGTATGTTTTTGCTTCCGTATCATGATAGAGGATCTTAAAACGAGTTCAACGACCTATTATACAAGGTCATTCACGGTCATAGAAAGTAGAGAAAGGCGATAATGCTTAGGTTTTTGTATTAAATGAAACATACGTATTGTAAACAGTAGAGTATGGCGTAATGCTTACCGTTTACTTCACTGGGAGTAAACACTGCTTGAAGGACACTTTAAAAAGTTTGCAGGATAAGATAAACATGATAAGATTAGTGTAGGGTTTCATTTCAAACACTAACAAGGGAGGTTTCCGAAGTGTCAATTCCCGATTTTAATGAAATTTACAGGCTACATACAATTCGATAAAATATTTGACACGTATTTTTTTTTATCTGCTGACGTTCATATCTAGGGGGTGAAAACAGCCCTCAAAGTTTGGGACTAAAAAGTTATTTTTTTAAATATCTCGGAAACTATTTGGTGTAGATCAAAAATAAAAAATGCAAATTGTTCGTTTTTCAAAGACGGATTTAGTGGGAAAAGTAAAATTGCTTCAAATTTATTTATTTTAAAAATATATTAAAAAATCACATATTTCTCAATTTTTTTTTAGTAATACGTAAAATTCTGATTTATCCGCATTCTTGGGTTTGGTCCATAGTTTCATCTTGCAATGCATGACAAAAGTAACTCTACGTTTTACTAAAAAAAAATTGAAAAATATGTGATTTTTTAATATATTTTTAAAATAAATAAATTTGAAGCAATTTTACTTTTCCCACTAAATCCGTCTTTGAAAAACGAACAATTTGCAGTTTTTATTTTTGATCTACACCAAATAGTTTCCGAGATATTTAAAAAAATAACTTTTTAGTCCCAAACTTTGAGGGCTGTTTTCACCCCCTAGATATGAACGTCAGCAGATAAAAAAAAATACGTGTCAAATATTTTATCGAATTGTATGTAGCCTGTAAATTTCATTAAAATCGGGAATTGACACTTCGGAAACCTCCCTTGTAAGTTTCATTAAAATCCAGGATAAATAAAACGTATATTTAAGTAATATTATTTATTTTATTTACATTAACCCCTTGACTGACGAATTAAATGGAATTTGATGCGACAAAAAAAAAACTATTTAATTTCGCTTAATTGAACAGTTACGTGAAGACTGAGAAAGAGTACATTTTATTTTCAAATTTGGATTTTTATTAATCAGATTGACGTCACCAAAGAGCATCTAAATTACATTAAAAAATAATAATTTAATAGTTCTGCACAGTATGGAATATTTCGAAGCATTTTGGAACATGTAACGGGACTAAACATTTTTTGCACTGCCATGTTGTTTCACTTCTTATGTTGTTTTTTGCGCACACGCGGCATCTCTTTGTTGGTAGTTTCTTTTTCTCAGTCGAGGAAATATGTTCAGGGAAATGTGCCCAATGTTTGGCCTGTAACCGAGTCGGGCATTCACTTTGCGACGGTCTGCCACGTGCTGGATAGTCAGGAAGAGACAAATTATATAGCATGTCTTCTGCAATATTCAACCTAAAATTTACCATCGATTGCTTTGTTCGATTCGGCAACTTGGAATATAGCACATAAGCGTTATAGACAGCTATATCAAACATATAAAAGAACATTTTTTTGTATCCTTTGATACTCTTCCGCATTAGTGGGAAACTTGCAAGAAATTGGTCTTGCCTATCAACACCTCCCATTCCACGGTTGTACTCTATTACACAGCTGGGTTTTATAACATTTTCTTGCTCGCCTCCTTTCTTTCTTCTGATTTTTCCTGTGGTAACCATTTCTGCTCTTGAATGTTTGCTGCTCATTATATATACATCTTTCTTATCACGCCAGCGTAAGCACAGAATGCCTTTACATGATAACGTTGTTACATCTCCCCTTTTTAGTTTGTATGATGTAAGCTTCTTTGGCATATTCTTTCGATTTTTCCTAACCGTTCCAATAACATTTGTATTATTTCTATTCAAAATCTTGAATAATTCTGGTGAGGAATACCAATTGTCTAAAAACAAGGTATACCCTTCCCCTAAAATAGGTTCAGCCAGTTCCATTACTATACTTTGTGATACAGGTATATCAGTTCCTTCAATTTTATCCTGTCCCGTGTAAATTTTAAACCGAGAACAATATCCAGAAGTAGATTCACATAACTTGTAGAATTTGATTCCAAATCTCGCCCGTTTTGATGCAATAAACTGAACGTAATTCAGTCGCCCTCTAAATTTCATAAGAGATTCGTCTATGACAACATCTTCTTCTGGGACGTATAATTGTTGGAATTTGGTATTTAGATATTCGACCACGGGTCGAATTTTTCGTATTCTATCTTTTTCAGACATCGTCTCATTATTTACAAAATGGAGATAGTGCGTTATAGATAGGAAACGTTTATAAGGCATAATTTCCGAAAAGACAGGTGTTTGTATTATTCTGCGTTTAGACCAATACATTTCTAATTTGGATTTTTTTACTTGCGACATTATAATACATAACGCAAAATACGCCCTGATTTCATCATTCGTTACTGGAAACCAGTCTTTGCTCATTTTCGTAGTGTGTTCCATGTTCATCTGATCTGCATATCTATTTGTTTCCCGGACTATCATTTCAAAAAAGTCGTCAGATAAAATTTGTTTTAAAACACACAGAGGTGTTGAATCTGCTCCCAATGTTCGTAATACTAATGGATTGATACCGGGAGTTTCGGTAAATTCTTTTATGTTTACAATATTTTCGTCTTCTGTCCAATTCCATTCATCGTCTGCTACATCAGAATCATCACTGCTTGATATGGGTCTTACACGTTTACGAACATTTTGTAGAACGGAGCTTGCTTCACTTGATCTTGAACTATCACTTGTATAGTCAATGGTATGAACACTTCGATGACCGGTGTCAATCTCATCATCAGTACTAGAGTAACCAATTGCACCATCATCCCCACTTTCATATAATGCATCCGGCTTATACATGTTACGGGGATTATTTATAATCTTTACTAAACTCAAATATTGGCTAGTATAACATTCACCGTGCGAGACTTCTGCTAAACTGAACTCTTACTTTCAGTGTGCTTTTTTAAATGAGAATCGTCGAACGAGTGAAGCAACTATGTAATCTAATTGTAACTTGCACGGCGTCCGCCGAAAGAAGCGCTTGACGAGTCTGACTCGTCAAAGTCTGTGATGGCCCAGGAAATCAATGACGAGTCAGACTCGTCAAAGTCAGTCAAGGGGTTAAAATATTTATAAAACGTAATTAAAAGTAATTTTCTCCTTTCGCCTTACTTCGTTGATCGTTTATTCTCGACTGGCGCTAGGCTCTTCGCCGTTACAAAACAAACAAACGCTTGCATCATTGTCAGATTTATTCTACGCACTCTGATATAGATCATTCTTTGTTTTTGTCTTTCTCTCTGTCTTTCTCGCATCCCACATTAGTATCGATAAATCGGCCAATCCGGCACGATGTATCCGTTTGAAGAGCAAGTCGATATGCTTCTTATGTATGGCGAATGCCAACAAAATTCTGTAAGGGCGAAAAACTTGTATGCTGAACGATATACACATCGGTCTCAGCCTTCGCGTCAAACACTTAAAAATGTGTGTGATAAACTTAGGCAAACCGGTAGTTTAAGTGTTCATGAAAGTGAACGCCAGAAACGAGTAATTGACGCAGAAATGGAAATCGGTGTGCTCGCAATTGTGTCTAGAAATCCTCATATTAGTTCGCGACAAATTGAACCCGAATCTGGCATTAGTAGGAGTGTACTTCGCATTTTGCACCGTTTCAAATTTCATCCGTACGATGTTAGTCTTCACCAAGAATTGCATGGGAACGACTTCATGAATCGCTTGGAGTTTTGTCGATGGGCTAAACGTCAGATTCAAAACAATCAGTTTTTTCTTAATACCGTCTTATTTACTGATGAAGCAACATTCACAAATCACGGGAATGTTAGTTTGCATAACATGCATTTATGGGCAGCGGAAAATCCACATTGGCTGCGACAGGTTGAACATCAAAAACAATGGTCTGTGAATGTATGGTGCGGTATCATAGGTGATCAAATTATTGGTCCTTATTTTATCAATGGAAATTTGAATGGCAACATCCATTACCTTTACTTACACGACAAACCATTTGGTATCAACATGATGGATGCCCAGCACATTATTCATTGATTGCGCGAAGGGAACTCGATGAAAAATTTCGAAATCGTTGGATTGGACGCGGCGGTCCAATATTGTGGCCAGCTCGTTCACCAGACTTAACACCACTAGATTTCTTTCTTTGGGGAACACTGAAAGAGAAAGTGTACAAAGAAGTACCAACTACACCTTACGACATGCAACAGCGAATTATTGCAGCCTGTGCGTCAATAAGTTCTGACGCTGTAAGACTTACAAGTCAATCAGTCGTAAAAAGAATCCAATGTTGCATTCACAGTGAAGGTCATCATTTCGAACACCTACTACAGGCTGTTGAATTAGTTACACGCCGCGAGCCTTTTCTGAGTCGCTCCGCCTGCTTCTCCTTCCCAACTATTTTACCCAACCAGGAATGACTTGCCAGACTCGGCGTATTACACGAGTATAGTGGCGCTTTAGGGCGCCATTCGCCTCTGTTCGCTCGCGCTGGAAAGACGCCGCGCACGCCGATTACGGGAAAAAAAATCGATGCGCGTATCCCGTCGACTGACGTTATCTGTCAACGAACAGTTTCAGATCGCGTCACATGGCGTTTAGGTTAAAACAAAAGTATTACTACTAAAAAAGTATGCTCAGATATGCCTTGAATTAAATGTGATTAACAGATTGTTATCAGAAAAACATTGAAATTTTACTTTGTTGCATTCTTCGATACAAAATGAAAGAAGCGCGTTTTCGCTGCTTGACACTCAACCGGTTAAAATCTCTTGCTAAGTCGACCGTGACGGCAACAATGTATTCTTTGACGCGAGAGCTAACGTTTTGCTGTCGCCGTATTTTTAAATTATTTGCGTTGGAAATTAATTTATACGTGCGCTTGCTAGATCGTAACACAACTGTTTCTTTAGTATACATATGAATTAAAGAAACAAGAGGTAAAAAATTAAAGATTACTGGATATAATTTTAATAAACTGTCGTTATGATTGTTGTATGTATGGTTGTGTGTATAAATGTCTGCACAGTAGAACCATTTATTTTAGAAGAAAATGCTATATGTATATATAAAAGTTTCATAATATTGTGGAGATAATATCGATGCAATACTAATTTTTTTATTTATTTATTTCTTCAACTTTACTTGAAGGAAAACTTCATTGTTTGTACAGAAATATATATCTATATTGAATGAAAACATATATTCACAAATAGAAATATATGTTTACGTTGTTTAAATTAGATACCCTCAATGTTTCCATTGGTATTTTGAGGTACAATATAAATTTTTCAATGTTATTCCTGTCACTATTCTCTGCCGAATTTGCCAAAACCACCGCCGGAAGTCCAAAAACATTAAAATCTCTTAATCGCATTTAGTTCAAGACATATCTGAGCATACTTTTTTACTAGTAATACTTTTGTTTTAACCTAAACGCCATGTGACGCGATCTGAAACTGTTCGTTGACAGATAACGTCAGTCGACGGGATACGCGCATCGATTTTTTTTCCCATAATCGGCGTGCGCGGCGTCTTTCCAGCGCGAGCGAACAGAGGTGAATGGCGCCCTAAAGCGCCACTATACTCGTGTAATACGCCGAGTCTGGCAAGTCATTCCTGGTTGGGTAAAATAGTTGGGAAGGAGAAGCAAGCGAAGCAACTCAGAAAAGGCTCACGGCGTGTAACTAATTCAACAGCCTGACCTACTATAAACGTATGTTTCATTTAATACAAAAATCTAAGTACTATCGCCTCTCTCTACTTTCTATGACCGTGAATGACCTTGTATAATAGGTCGTTGAACTTGTTTTAAGATCCTCTATCATGATACGGAAGCAAAAACATACCGATCCATTTAAAAAAATAAAGGTGACCTTCAAATGCCCGAAGTACTTCCACCTGCAAAAAAAACTATTATCGCTACCGGATCGCCCCCTTCGTACTGTGCAATTTTATTTCAGCAAATATTTCTGTGAAACTTATAGTTTCGAAGATATCTGAGGTGCTAATAGTTATTGCCCCACCCTGTATATATATAAAGTACCTTACCATGATCTTCAGATCTTTAGAACCACTTAATCTTGCTAACAAGGAGAGTGCACGATCGTCACGACACGGATTTAGTTCAAACTTTGTAGCATGGTAGATTTTGTTCCCCTGTTGATGAATATATATGGTTATAGGCGCCACAACTCAATAGTTTTTTAGATATTTGCAATTGAATGTAAGTCACTCATTAACTTCAGTTCTGTAGCAAACGATTACACATAACCTATTTAGCGTAGCTGCAACGGATCGGCTTTCGTAGTCGGCGGGTGCCGGGTTCGAGTCCGTGACGGGGAGAATATTTTTTTTATGTGTATTTTACATATAAATAAACACAATGGAGTTTAAATACATTTTTAAATCATTCGTGTAAGTATAAGTAAACAATAAAAGCATTTCGCAAGAAAAACAGGAGAAAAGCCCTTTAACTGCTGGTTAATCGTACCTGGAAATAATACATTGTGAAAGGAAATAATAAATAAAACATTTATCAGGTTAACAGAATTAGTATAAAAATATGATTAGCTTCTTACCCCCCATTGTCCGTACAATTGTGAAACTTGTCATAAAAGCAAATGAAACATAATTTCGAAAAGTATCTCGCGCATCGAATTAGTGCAGCATTGTTGCATAGGCATTTGCTGCTTTGTATTTCTTGTGGAAGGCAGACTTCGTTGACATTCTCAAATACCTCTCTTTCCGTCGACAAACCTGATGCAAACCAGGCATACTTCAATACTGCACTAATTCGATGCGCGAGATGCTTTTCGAAATTATGTTTCGAAAAGATTTAAAAATGTATTTAAATTCCATTGTGTTTATTTATCTGTAAAAATATACATAAAAAAAAATATTCTCCCTGCCACGGACTCGAGAACCCGGCACCCACCGACTACGAAAACCGATCCGTTGCTGCTACGCTAAATAGGTTATGTGTAATCGTTTGCTACAGAACTGAAGTTAACGAGTGACTTACATTCAATTGCAAATATCTAAAAAATTATTGAGTTCTGGCGCCTATAACCATATATATTCATCAACAGGGGAACAAAATCTACCATCCTACAGAGTTTGAACTAAATCCGTGTCGTGACGATCGTGCACTCTCCTTGTAAGATGAAACAGGCAATTATGATAAATGAATAACTGCAAAGTCAATTAATAACAAGTCGGTTTTTATTTACCACAGTTTTTTCCTACATACCAACTGAAGAATAGATAAAACAATATGTCTCAATTATTAATCCTTTGCGCTCCGAATTATTTTATTAACTTTTCGTCAGATAAGCAAATATAATCTCGGCAAATTGTCTGCTGTTGATTATTCGTTTTTATTTAATACTAGGAACAATTGTAGATACTGCGGTGTATTCCTGTTAAAATGCAAAATTATTGTTGATTTCGAAAAATAGATAATTAGTATATGAAGCATTAAGTGTCACAAAAAGCTGTGTCGAGTGTAGCTCGACATAGGAGTGCAAAGGGTTAACACCAAAGCAACCGTAAGCGTAGGTTAAGCTTATTGCTAAGCAGGAACTATAACTGTTACACACACTGTTATATATTTTTATAATGTTGTACATAATAAAGTTATTTAAAAAGCAAGCGTATGTCTGCGGAACCGCTGGGCACTACTTTGTCGCAGCTTCGAATCCCCATGGCGAAGCTGAGATTTTTTTTTTTTAATTATCAATTACATAACAATAATGAGTTCCCATTTTAAAACATTGAAAAGCATTTTTAAGTACCAGAAAAATATAAAGTAATTACAGAACATACTTTTTGCTTTATCGAATTTTTCTGAATATTTTATAAGCATGAATATTTTGTACTACGGCTCGCTCAATATCCGTCATTCCATAATCATCACTGATTCACAGCCTCAAGTCCAAATAATCCTATTCTTCTATCCCGACCTTTCAACTCCCTAGCACCGTCATTGCTCCATACTCATTTCCGAAATCACTGTCCTAACAATAAGTCCAAAATCTCACTCCTCAATCTCGACCTTCGCCGTGCAGACACCATTATCACCACTCCCACTCCTTCTCCAAAAGTCCCTTAAAAAGCCAGCATTCCCTGCTTATTCAGATCATTCATTTCCGCACTATACGCCGAATCGCTATCCGAACGAGTCCAGTTATTTAATATATATGTACAAGTTCAAAAAGTATAAGTTTTCTTGTTTGGCGGATCCTAAGTGCGAATTACTCGATTCGCCGTTACATATTTAACAAAATATACAACGAGAAGTAAGAAAGTATAGTAGTTTATTAAAAAGTGTTGGGTATAATTTGTTTTCGTCATTACCATATCGTCTTTTGGAATGAGGTAATAAATTTTCGTTTTTAGTCCTACTCTGCCGCTCGCGAGACTAGTTATCTACGTCGAAGAATAGATGTTCTCACTTGAATCAAATATTTGAATCTGATATTATGAGAGTATAATTATAATACTTCAATGTTTCAAATCGAATTCATATATTTTACAAGATACTTATCTAATTTCTTAACGTTAAAACAATACATTTATAAAAAGTTATACAATGTACTCTCTTAGATCGAACCAGTGGAATTTCACTGGTTCGCCAGTGGAAACTCACTTGTTTACCTATGACACTCACTGGTTCCGCCAGTGATCTCGTTGGCCATCAAAATTCACTGGTCTACCAGTGAATCTCACTCGTCAGCATATTCAAAAATAAAACACAGCGCATGGCGCTGCGGCAGCGGACGCAAATTTCACTGGTTCGCCAGTGAGATTTGTATTCACTGGTTGAACCAGTAAAATCTCACTGGTTCGATCTAAGAGAGTAGCCATCGTTATCTCCATTTACTTAAGTATGTTATTGTTAGTTGTGCGAATTTGTGTAATCGCGAAAACATAGCTGCAGTGGACATGTGTCTTCTTGTCATGCAAGACAAGTTATAATAATATCTTCATATGTTTGCAATCACAGTGCTACAGGTTTTCGTATATATTTTTTATAACTTTATTCTGCTTTCGTGATAACTATTTTTGTGGCTCGAGCGCAGCGACAACAGTACATGAAAGCTGTGAACAATAATCCTATATTAAATATAATATAATAAATTTATTATCGCATAGTAATACATATATAAGTATATTGAATTTTAATTCTCATGCTTATTTGTACGCGTGATAAAGTTCGCTAGAAAAACTTACTAATTTTAACTTTTGCAACTTCAGATTATTTAGTCCTTGTCTCTTTCCATTAAAATTATACGCAATGAGGTAAAAGTGGAGAAAGCGTTTGAGAGATACTAAAATGTAATTCGTTTTACGTTACAATAATAACATATAACTGTACCTATGTGCTAAAAGATAGTGTATAATCAATTTTAAGCTATATGTTTCAGTATGTTTTATTGAATTCGTTCGTTTTAAACAATTTAAAGCAAATTTTATTTTTTTGTTCCGAATAATTTAGTCATTGTATTAAAACATCATTCTATTTAAAAATATCTATATTAGTGTCAGCGAGATCATAATGTATTAGCCATGAGACAGTTATTGAAAATAAAAGAAATAATGTAAGTAAATAATATTATCCGTATTTTTCAGTAAACATAATTACTCTTATACGCCTATACGTATTATGGTTCAAGGTTTATTTCAACACTTTGTAAATAATTCAACATACTAGAAATTTTACATCTCTTGCACAATTGACGTAACAATTATAATATTTGCTTATATACATTTTTAAATAAATATCTATAGCTGCAGAAATAAAAATACAGTTCATTAAGTTTACAGTGTAGAGTAACATAGCTTATATTGGTTTTAAAAAACAGCCTTTACCAAGCCCAAGAATAAATATATATAGTAATGTCATTCACTGTTTTGAAATTATGCTATCATGAATCATTTAAATTATTTCCACAAAGTTGGAAATACTTCTTCCGGTAACCGTTGTTTTTATATGTTAAGAATTTCTTATAAAAAAGTTAATTGAACGCATAGATCTCCTTACCGAGCAATAGTACGTCAACGACAACGTAGGCATAATACAACCAACTGAAACAGTTACAGGTTTTTGGGGCATCAGGAAATACAAAACATATTTTTGCATATCTACTGCTTGCATGTACCACGGTGATTCGTATGCACCTTGAGTGACATCCACACTCTGTATTACCAAAATTTATGTAAGTATAGTTAAAATGATGGACATAAAGTTTTGGAATATAAACAAATCGCAAATAAATAGTGAAAACATATGATTCGAACTACAGATGAAAATGAACTCACTATATTCATCAAATGATCAGCGGGCCATGCGCACATGAATACTTCTAAAAGTCCGACAGCACTCAACAGAGAGAATTGTACTTTTATGGTAAATGCTTGTTTCTGTTGGAAACGGAAAGGTTCATTAAAAGTTTTATATTAACAAGTAAGTTTGAAATACAGAGATAATCAAAGAAGGTCGAAATGATCCATTTGTTTTAGTATTCCTGTGTTTGTAGATGAGCTTCCAAATAACTGAAAAACTGTGATTGTATCTAACTAACCGTTCACCATTTTCGGAAGGATAACTTTATTTTAATTACTCATTTCAATAAAAAGTAGCTATATTTATACATTTCTTTCATCGACACAATGTGTTTACTTAAAAATAGCATATTAACCTTATGAATTTCAATAATTTTTCAGTGTTCTTGATGACACTCTTAATGGCACTTAATGACACTTTTTTCGTGATATTAAAACATTAACTTATGTAATGGTACTTACGCTAATGACAGTAATAGCACAAAGTATTACGGCGCTCGCACTCATTGCTATTGTTATCAATGTTATAAATCGTACAGCTAAAGTAACTTCTATGGCATATCTGAAAGGATGATGTAAATTGTAATTTGATATTCCATACAATCGAAATTTGAATCTAATGAAAATAGTACATGTACAAGGAGAAAAAGTTAATTAACTTGTATATATTTAAAATTAAAGTTAATTAAACATGTCGTTATCACCCAAAATATTTTTCTATAGGATTCAGAACATTTCATAGATTTAATCATACAACTCATCAGAAAAAATAACACGCAAAAAATTGTGAAATATTGATGTCAGGATTGATGTTAATTATAACCATGGTTGTGACGCCTGGTGAATATCACGATTAAATTTTTGCTAATTGTCAGTGCATGAAGCCTCAAGTTCTCCCACCTACAGGAAAGAAAGACACGAATTATCCTTCGTGGCTCGAATGTCACATTTACAGTTTATAGCAGATGTATTTTACACTCCTTGCGAATGTTCAGACGAATCCATCCAACCAATAAGAAAAATGACCGGAATGGAAACAGCGCATGGTGTCTAATTTCTCTGCTTTGCATGACTCAGCTTTTAACAGTTTAGTAGGTAATGATTCTGCGAGGAAAGAGAATGTTAGTATTTTTTAGCATATTATTTAAACAAATGACTATTTTAAAAAAAGGATTATATCATTGGATTCAAGTTCCGAAGGCATTTATTTTCATTGCGTACGAAATTTTCGTATCTATAATAGCTTTCGAAATATTCGACAAATAAGTTTCAGGACCTTAACATTGAGCGTCCTTTAACTTGGACGGTTGCCGATAAATAAAATACGGGTCAAATATTTTCATGAGAACTATATCATACTAAAATTTCATAAAAATCGATGATTTACACCTCGGGATGTTCCCTTGTCGGAGTGTTTCTAAGAGCGGATGAGGGAGGCAGTCGGAAAAAAACGTTTGAAGAGATCAGAGGTGTTACAATGTGAAAGATTCTTTTTTGTACTGTAGATCAGGGTGTTGAATTAGTTACACGCCGCGATCCTTTTCTGAGTCGCTCCGCCTGCTTCTACCTACCAACTGTTTTACCCAACCAAGATTCTCTTTCCAATCATCTGCCAGGCTCGGGCGCCATTCACCTCTGTTCGCTCGCGCTGGAAAGACGCCGCGCACGCCGATTATGGGAAAAAAAATCGATGCGCGTATCCCGTCGACTGACGTTATCTGTCAACGAACAGTTTCAGATCGCGTCACATGGCGTTTAGGTTAAAACAAAAGTATTACTAGTAAAAAAGTATGCTCAGATATGTCTTGAATTAAATGCGATTAAGAGATTTTAATGTTTTTGGACTTCCGGCGGTGGTTTTGGCAAATTCGGCAGAGAATAGTGACAGGAATAACATTGAAAAATTTATATTGTATCTCAAAATACCAATGGAAACATTGAGGGTATCTAATTTAAACAATGTAACCATATATTTCTATTTGTGAATATAATTTTACATTCAATGTAGATATATATTTCTGTACAAACAATGAAGTTTTCCTTCAAGTAAAGTTGAAGAAATAAAAAAATTAGTATTGCATCGATGTTATCTCCACAATATTATGAAATTTTTATATATACATATAACATTTTCTTCTAAAATAAATGGTTCTATTGTGCATATATTTATACACACAACCATATAAACAACAATCATAACGACAGTTTATTAAAATTATATCCAGTAATCTTTAATGTTTTACCTCTTTTTTCTTTAATTCATATGTATACTAAAGAAACAGTTGTGTTACGATCTAGCACGCGCACGTATAAATTAATTTCCAACGCAAATAATTTAAAAATTTGGCGACAGCAAAACGTTAGCTCTTGCGTCAAAGAATACATTGTTGCCGCCACGGTCAACTTAGCAATAGATTTTAACCGTTTGAGTGTCAAGCAGCGAAAACGCGCTTCTTTCGTTTTGTATCGAGGAATGCAACAAAGTAAAATTTCAATGTTTTTCTGCTAACAATCTGTTAATCGCATTTAATTCAAGACATATCGGAGCATTCTTTTTTACTAGTAATATTTTTGCTTTAAACTATACGCGATGTGACGCGATCTGAAACTGTTCGTTGACAGATAACGTCAGTCGACGGGATACGCGCATCGATTTTTTTTCCCGTAATCGGCGTGCGTGGCGTCTTTCCAGCTCGAGCGATCAGAGGCGATTGGCGCCCTAAAGCGCCACTATTCTCGTGCAATACGCCGAGCCTGGCAAGTCATTCCTGATTGGGTAAAATAGTTGGGAGGGAGAAGCAGGCGGAGCGACTCAGAAAAGGCTCGCGACGTGTAACTAATTCAACACCCTGCTGTAGATTCTCTCATTTTGTTATTTTGATTCATTATATATTGTAAAATAAGATCGGTGTATCGTTTCATCACATATTTGCCTATGCACTACCCATTCCTACATAAATCATCCGATTTTTTAGAATTTTAAGAGACAGAAGTTGGGGAAGATATAGAACGTAGTTAAGAAAGTAGAGTATTATAATCCATGATGAAATTTTTTTATATGTAGACAACGAAAATGATAATATCTTTTATGATTCTTGTATGAATCTTGTATTGATCTGTATCTTTCTACGCAGCGGCGCACGATCTTTAGCTCGCGGAGCCAACACTGAGCTGGTTCAGCAACCGTAATGTGCTCGGGCGAGCATTGACTAGATAGCGAGTATCGGTGTTGGATTAACCCTTCCTGTACTTTAACGAGTGCGACTCGTGATGAGTATATAGTGAATGTCACGTGTCAAGCGTAAAACTGATTATATCAGAGGTATTTACATTTCGATTCGTACTGTGACAGTTCTCGAGCAGCAATCTGATTTGCTTACCACGCGTTAACGCTTACCGCTTGGGCCTGAGTTTCGTCGAGCTAAATGGCACGGAAAGGGGTTAAAGGCCCCGAGCCATCGTACGCGGCACTTCGGTACTTCGAGAATTACCGTTCCTGGGTTTCGTTGATTTTGTTTGGTGAAACGCTGGATATATAACATTTCATTGACGAAATTATATTCTTTATGAAACTACTGTTTTCGTTATCCATGGTTTCTAAAAACATTCGCAGTATAAAATTCAAACGAAGCCGATCTCAGATTTGATTTAATTTTCCAGAGATTGTAAAATATTATCACTTTCTTTAAGGTAATAATTCTTCCATCAAAAACCTTGATAATTATATAGGTAATGGTCAGACCCACCGATTTCAATAATTTTTGAATACGTTGCCAGGGTCAGGATTTTAAACGTTTGCGTATCAGAGGGTTTTCACAAAACACGGTCGAAAAACGGGAACCGCGACGATCATGCTCCTTCGATTAAGGTTGAGAACCTTTCGGCAAACTGTGAGCGCGCCGTTAGTTGGCTGTATCGATGAAATGCGCTGGGTCTTTTCGGCACGAAATCTGAAGAACGGGAAAGCGGCCCGTGGTACGCACACGGTTAAGGTTCTTTTTCCCGCATATGTAATTCGTGATCGACTTTTGTCTTCGGGGTACTTGTAAAAAACTATTGTTATATACTACTACAGTTGTGAGTTTTACACATATGTGTACGTCGCGAAAAAAAGTGCAGTTACATTTTTCAAATGCATCGATGCACAAAAGTTCATAAAATTAGTTGCATAGTATGCACCGTCTGATGCCATTCAACTTTTTTTTTAACAATATACAATAATTTACAAAATTTCTTGTTACGTTATGGTTCAATAACTGGGTTCCAAGATATACTTTCATCACCAGTCTTTGAGTGTGCAGAGAACTGTGTAGATGATGTTGGAGCAAGACATATTTTATCCAACAGGAAAAATTTCTGTGTTATAACCAAAAAACCTGTTTCATTATTTGGGAAACTTTTAGTAACATAGAACATGTAATTGATTTTAATCTAAAGTAACATATGTTTAATACGCTTATGTTTATACTTATTATATTGGAAGTCTAATATGGAATAATTTCCTATAGAGTTGATAGAATCCTCTTTGCTTTTACGGCACAAATGGTAAAAACGTACTGAGAGCTTTTGTATGAAACTTATGTTTAGTTCATCATGTATAAATAATATACTAGTATATTTAGGAAAATTTCCGATAATTCTTAAGCATTTGTTTTGCACTATTTGTAATTTTTTGTAATTACTTGCGCATGTATAATTCCAAACGGGAGCACCATACGTTAGTATGGGACGAAGAGTTAGTTTATAAAGTAATAACTTGGTTTGCACTGACAATTGAGATTTCTTATTAAGTAGAGCATACATCTTTTGTAGAATTCCTAATGTTTTGTTACATTGAATGGTTATATGTTTCGTGAAGGTCAATCTAGAATCTAATTCTATGCCTAAGTATCTTACACTGTTTTTGTTATTCCGGGGAATTTGTATATCATTTATAATTATGTTGTTTATAATTTTGGGATATCGTTTTGTAGAAATTATAGCTTCTGTCTTGGTTGCGTTGGCCTTTACTTTCCATTTGTGGAAATATTTAAAACATCTGATAATGATAAATTGCAAGTGACGAGTAATGGTGTCTATTCTAAACGAACTTTTGTAAAAGATTGTGTCATCAGCAAATAATGCAACTTTAGCATTTCCTACTAGGACATTCTTAATATCGTTAACATAAATATTAAATAGTGTAGGGCCAAGGACAGAGCCTTGAGGAACACCTGCCTTTATGGTTCTGGTAGTCGATGGAGTATTGTTAATAGTAACAAAAAAAAGTCTTATTTTTGAGATAGTCGCGTATAAAATGAATTAAATATCGTAGCAAATTTAGTGAAATTAGTTTGTTAATTAAGCCTTGATGCCATAGACAATCAAATGCCTTCTCAATATCTACCAGAACTATACCTGTATGTTTATTAAAATTAAAGTTTTGCGTAACCTCATCTAATACCTTGACTAATTGATGAGTGGCTGATCTACCAGATCTAAAACCAAATTGTTCCTCTATTAATATATTATTATTTTCCAGAAAGGATCTAATTCTTAATAACACAATTTTTTCTACTGTCTTACTAAGCACATTTAACCCTTTAGGTACGGAGGAGCTGGCCGCCGTTATACATTCGTGGGACGAAGACATTTCCCACGAGAGTGGTTGCACTCTACGCCAGAGGAAGCCGCGAATACGTGTTTCGCTGCATTCTTAGAAATCTCTAGCGTAATTGGCACTAAACTTTTCATTCGGACCCGGAGAGTCGTTGATGACTGATGCGGCCATTTAACACGTTTAAAAAACGTTTCTAAAATTTTTATACCGCTTTATCGTAACATAAACAAATCCTCGGCCGAAATCCGATTTCGACTGAATCTTATCTCGCGGATCAAACGGAAAGACAGACAAAACGGGCTTGGCGCATAACGTTTAAAATAATATATATTTCTTCACAGTACATTAATTAAAGTAAATTGCGTTGGTATAAACAATACGTTCCGATATTACAAAATTAAAATAAATAACAAAATTAAGAGTGTAACATAATAAATAAAACAATTAGTACAGCCGGGAATTTTAAACACAGAATAGTAAAGTAATGCATACTATAGAGAGAAATGATTCCCACATAACTTTCTAATGATGCCGCCGATAGCCGCGGCGGTAGGACCCAGAAAACGTTTCGTGGATGCCGCCAATAGGCGGCGGTAGTACCGAAAGGGTTAAAAGCCTTATAGGTCTATAACTATTTGTATAATTTGAAGGTTTGCCCGGCTTGTGTAATGGAACTACTTTCGATAGATTTAAATTATTAGGATAATATGAAAACATAAGCATGCTATTTATTAATTTAGTTAGAAGAACTAATGCCTTTTTGGATATGTTTTTTAAAACAATTGTATTTATGCCATCAGGTCTAGGGGCTTTCTTTTTTTCAATTTTCGAATTATTGTAGCTATTTCTGAAGGCGACCTTAAGTTGCAATCTGAGTGTTTTATAACGACAGGGAGAAAATAACTTTTAATTTCCTTTCTAACAGTTCGAGTAAATGATACTGTAGATATGTTAGATTTTTTTAAGTTATATAAGGGAACGATGTATATTCTTTTAAAGTTCTGGGGTAAGTGCCGTGCTGTTCCTCACAGTCCTCTTACCAGAAGATGCAATACCTTCCCCACTCCGTGGTCAGATCCTTTAAGAATACGTTTGTCTCTTTTTAAATCTATGCAGCACCATGACGTCGGGTCATCGGCCACTTTACTAAATACATAAACTGTTCCTTGGAATGCGACAAGGTTTCTAGATATATGCCAAAACACCCGTCGCCCTCCAAGAACACCACTCAAAATCGAGACAAACTCCAAACGCAGTGGCGACGGTCCCAATGCGGACCGACCCCATCTGCTCTATAGGGTGCCTTACCCTAATAAAATGCGCTGGCGCTAACAGATAAATTATCATTTTTATTTTGAATGGTTTGAAATTTATCGGCTAAAGCATTTGCCTTTCTTTATTCTCCAGAAATTTCTGCTATTTAGGGGAATGGAGTCAAGTAAGTTCCAAGAAAGATTTCGATGGTGCACCAATAACAATTGGTTTAATAAACTTATTTTTCATAAGTACATATTAGTACTTTTAGATAATCTGGTATTTCCTGATATCTATATTTTCTAACTACTAAGACAGGTACTGTTGATTAAATAGAGTCGATTAGACAATCAGTAAACTTTTTTAGATGTTTATCGATGTCAGAACTAGAGTCTAATTTTGGATTTAGATGTAAATTAAGGTCAAGATTTCTCCTGAAATAGCTCCAGTCACAATGTGTATAGTCATATATTGTTTTCTGTCTATTTGAAGCAGTAGAGCCATTCAATGCAAAAATTACCGGATTGTGATCAGAGGAGAGTTTTGGCAAGGAAATAGGATGGGATGTATTATCTAGATTCTTTATTAGAATTAGGTCCAAGACACTGGGGCTGTAGTCACATCTATGGGGGTAATATCTGGGTTCATCGGGGGCAAGTATTGGAAACCCAATTTTAATAGATAGGTCAAGCAGAGAAGTACCATTATTATTATTGCTGATGCAGTTCCACGCTATATGCCAAGAGTTGAAACCTCCTAGAATAATTACTTTGTTGTTTAAATTTAACAGATTATGTATATCTTGCGAGATTAACCTTTTAGGAATATACAGGGTGTCCCAGACCACCCGTCCACCCCTTTTAAAATCCAGGGAAATGGTTTTTTTGAAAAACCCAAAAAATTTTTATCACCAAATCGGGTATGCTCTATCTGATGATGGTATTTTCATCTTCCGGTTTCGATCGGAAATGGGTTATTCAGACAGGAACTTCGTTTTTTTAAATGGAACATGATATTTTTGATTACATATTCGGATTGTACGTAAAAAAATATGAATCTTTTGTACCAAACATTTTTTCGAAAAACGTCAACTTCGACCTTGAAATGACCTTACAACTAAATTGGTTTTGGCCAAAGCCGGTTTTGACCGGAAATGATGTTTTTGGGTTTTTTGTTTTTTCCGCCCCCCCCCCCCCCCCCCCCCCCCCCCGCCACGGGTAAGAATGTAATGACTACATTCGATTAGGTCTGCTGTATCTCCTCGGTGCCGCCTAGTCCCCCACACTTGAGGATTCTCGATAGCGACTACCTGCATATCGGACGAGTAATCTTTATTTCTCGAAGCAACCAAATTCTTATTGACTAGCGATGTCGTATTCAAGCGCAGAAGCTAAGGATATGATGCTTATTTTAGGTGAATGCGGTGGTCAATTTAAAACAGCTGAACGGTTGTGGCGAGAGCGATACCCAGATCGCACTCCTCACTCCCGCAAAGTCTTTTCTCGCTTAACTAAGCGAATTAGCAATAAAGGTATTATTCAACCGGATCATAATAAAGGTAAACAAATTAAACGGCCAATTAGGGATGTAAGAACACCGGAGATTCTTGCATCCGCTCAATTACATCCTCACGATTCATTAAGGCGTACAGAAAAAGATTCTGGTATTAGTCGTAACTCAATCGCGCGAATTTTTCATGAAAACAAGCTACATCCGTACAGAATGAGTCTTCATCAAGCATTGACGATGGATGACTGTAGACAAAGACTCGAATTTTGCAATTGGATGCGTCATCAACCGCCAAACTTCCACCAAAAAATTTTATTTTCTGATGAATGCACATTCAAAAGTAACGATTCTGTAAATACTTGGAATTCTCGTTATTGGGCACAAGAAAATCCTCACTGGTTGCAAGAAATGGACCATCAACATGTTTGGAAAGTCAATGTTTGGTGTGGCATTATTGACAAACATGTCGTTGGGCCGTTTATTTTTGAAGAAAACCTAAACGGCATTCGGTACGCTAATTTCATTAAAAATGATCTCCCGCTATTACTTGCAAATATTCCATTACAATTGCGTTTAAACATGTGGTTTCAGCAAGACGGATGCCCGGCGCACACATCTAGAGTAGCTCGTGAACAATTAAACATTCTGTATCCAAATAAATGGATAGGCAAATATGGCCCATACAATTGGCCACCACGATCACCGGACCTAACTATTCTAGATTATTATTTGTGGGGAAGAGTGAAGGATTTGGTATACCGCGAACAACCTACAACAAGAGACAATATGATCCAGAGAATACGCGACACTATTGTTTCTTTAGATGCTGACGAAATTCTTAGTGCAACAAATAATTTTCGGAAAAGAACACTTGCTTGCATTCAAGCAAACGGTGCACATTTCGAACAGCAGACCTAATCGAATGTAGTCATACATTCTTACCCGGGGCGGGGGGGGGGGGGGGGGACAAAAAACCCAAAAACATCATTTCCGGTCAAAACCGGCTTTGGCCAAAACCAATTTAGTTGTAAGGTCATTTCAAGGTCGAAGTTGACGTTTTTCGACAAAATGTTTGGTACAAAAGATTCATATTTTTTTACGTACAATCCGAATATGTAATCAAAAATATCATGTTCCATTTAAAAAAACGAAGTTCCTGTCTGAATAACCCATTTCCGATCGAAACCGGAAGATGAAAATACCATCATCAGATAGAGCATACCCGATTTGGTGATAAAAATTTTTTGGGTTTTTCAAAAAAACCATTTCCCTGGATTTTAAAAGGGGTGGACGGGTGGTCTGGGACACCCTGTATATCGATACAACAGTTATTAACACACCTTCAATTTCCACATTTATTGCAACTGAATCAGCAGACTGTAATACTGGTACATCTATTTGGTAGTGAGGAATAGATTTGCGGACAAATATGGCAACACCCCCACCATGAGTATTACGATCATTTCTATAAATAGCATATCCAGGGGCCCTTAATCTATGATTTTCAGAGAGATGAGTTTCACATATTGATATAATGTCTAAGTCATGTTCATAAATACAATCAGTAAGTTCAATGATTTTATTTGCTATAGATTGGGCATTCCAACACATGAATTTAACGATTGATTTCTTAGCCATTTAAGCACAGAAGTTTACTATGAACTCTAATATGTGACTAAGTTTGGTTGCTCCATCAGGCGCAGCTTTAAGTTTTCCGAAAAGTATTTGACAGTTTATCAAGAAACTAGACAAGTTTAAATTACTGAAGAGATCTTGATTAAATTAATTATATCAGTCCACGATAGGTTTTTGTTTATACCGGATGGTAAGAGGGATTTCTTACTTCCATTTTCCAGATACGATGCACGTTTCCACACGGGTGGAGATGTTGAGCTGGTGGATTGGTATATAGTATTTGGAAAGTCACTGCGTCTATAGGTGAATGTTCGCGTGAGCTTGTCCTCAGAGATGCTTCTTTGGAGTAAATACGACAGTTATGATAATTTGCAGAGTGTTCGCGATCACAATTTACACATTTAGGCTTGGGGTTTTTGTGAGGACATTCCGTAGATTTGTGAGATTTAGCACACTTGACACATTTTGGTGAACGTCCACAGTTTTTGGCAATATGATTAATTGATTGACAATTGTAACATTGAGTGACACCTGATATATTGCGAAACTTCTCCCATTTAATAATGCAAGAACAGATTTTATTAACTTTTAGAATATTAGATAGCTCTAATCCTTCTTCGAATTTAACTACAGTCGACCCGCGGTAATCCGACAAACGTTTTGCAAGGCGGTGTCGGATTATCAAATTTGTCAGACTATAGAGTACTGTCACAGCACCCTGTAGTCTGGAACTGTTTGGAAAAGCGTACCTTGTAATCCGACAAATAACATATCAAAGTGGTAAGATTCTTATGCACTATACCTAACTCATACGATCTGAAATTTAGTAAATTAAACAACACAATAAACAGCTTAGGGTTTCTTATAAAATTAACATAATTAATGCTCTAGAACTTACCCCCCCCCCCCCCTCCACGCCCCCCTCGTGGCAGTTTCATAACGCAACTCGACTGTACCTACCTACATGTTATAGGCATGTCGGATTACAAGGGTTGAGGGATTAGACAGGGGCCGGATTACCGGGGGTCGACTGTAATTGTAAGAATAGTGGATATACTTTCTGATCTCTACTGATAGGGTCTCCTTTATGCATTTGCGCTATTTTAGTTGGATTTAGGTTTTGACACTTGAGATCCTTTACAATATCATCAGTTACTATATTGGGAGGTAAATTCATAAGAACCATTCGTATAGACAGTCCATTTGGAAGTGAATAAGTGTGATAGTCAATTTTTGCAGCCTTTGCTTCTACGATGATTAACTCATAGTCTTCTCTGGCTTGGGTGTAAAATATCATCCTATTTCTTTTGTATTTTATATCAAAATTTGATTTGCATCGCGACTTTAAAGATTCTAGAGTATTCATATGATTTTCTATATAACTGTATAATACTATAGGAGGCATTTTGTTTTCTTTCTTTATATTCATTTTTGAGAAGTTATTGTTGGGTCTTACATTAGATAATTCATCGTCAACTGCGTAATCCTCATTATCGTCAGATAATGCATCGAATAAATTCCTTGTATCAATGTAATAGTCCAATTGTACAGATGGTCTTT
This sequence comes from Cerceris rybyensis, assembly GCA_910591515.1. Taxonomy (NCBI): domain Eukaryota; kingdom Metazoa; phylum Arthropoda; class Insecta; order Hymenoptera; family Crabronidae; genus Cerceris; species Cerceris rybyensis. The sequence goes on from OU342791.1 coordinate 4,235,375, forward strand.
TTAGACGCTTACATGGCACAGATTCCATTGAAGCTCCTTGGGCGCCAAATTTGTCCGGAGGTATTCCCTTCAAAGGCATGTTCACAATGTTATGCGTATATTACACTATTCCATAATTTTGAATATGCACGACTAAACTTGGAGCCGATACGTAGTACAGAGCTGTACGAACCAGCAAAAACCAAATACAAATACACTACGGTTAAAAGCTCGAGGAGAACACATCTGAACTCAACGAGCGCACAAAGCTAAATGACCATTCAACTTTTTCTTATAACATTTTCCTCTATTCCTCAACCGTATAGGAGATACAGCCTGTTCGAGTTGCGTGGGACACCCTGTATACATAGGAATAAATAAGAGGAAGATTGAAGAAATGCCATAAGGCATGTTGGATGGATTTGCCTGCAACATTTTGAAATGTGGGCAAAATGCGTCTACTTTAAACTGTAGACGTGCATTCGAGCCAGTAAGGATATTCATGTGGTTGTTTCCTATGAGTGACATATCTGGAAACCTGACATACCGTTTGTGAGTGAAAATCCAATTGTGTCATAAATACAGTTAAAATTAAAATCAATTTTCACAAAAATGATTCACTTCTGGCCCATAATTTATTTCAGACATTTTACCTATGCAATGAGACAAATATGATAAGCCGATAAAAACGTTTTGATACTGGCCAACTTTGAAAAAAATTGTAATTGACACTTACACAGTGTGATAAAGTATATTTATCGCGGTTTCCAACAACGCGAAATGCACAATAATAATTCCTCGTACCTTTTTATATGTTGGTGCTTATGTACGCATTTTATTAATTTCGATAGATTGGTAACAGTTTGTAATTCCTGCATAAGAATCTTATATCGGGCTGCTGAAAACCAAAGCAGAAGGGCACCAATACAATTTATGCACACATGAGCTGCACACTGAATTCCAACGAATGATTGATGTAGGAAAACAATAAATTTTAGCGGTGAGTAGTCAACAGAAAATGGGTACTCGGCATCCGTTGGAAATGGTTGAGATATTAATAAAGTACCCAGAACCACTACACAAGCAGTTGTGTAGAACCATAATATACATCCGCCGTAAAATATACCACATTTGTCGATATATTTTTGAAGAATATCTCTTTCCTCTTGCCTAGCTTCTTTGCAAAACATCTTCATTTCTTCGATCAAACGCTGTAATACAATGACAGTTATATGGATGTTTCAGTTTATCAGTACAGGTGATTGTAAAAATGAAATAACGTCGAACAAAAAATCAACCACAATACTAATAACTAGACTCCGGATGTTTATGCAAATTTCAAATTCAACAAATGCAGTTAAGACAAGAGAACCTATTTAGGGATTTGTTGCACACGATAAATGTTACAACGAATACCATACTTTGGATATTTCGGATATATTTTTATATTATGTTCGTTTTGTGTATTTTAGCCGTATTCATTTTGTCATAAATGCATAAACATCCGGAGTCTACTAATAACCCTTTTTTAAAAATATGTCATTTTATGATTTAAATATTTACATTAATAATGTTATTTGTTAAAATAACATTAATTATTAGAACAATATTATTTTCTTCTCCACTATAAAGTTATATTCTGAAATAATATATTATAGCGAATAAATAATGTTACTAACATTTCATAGCAATTACTCATTGGTCCATATAATGTAGAAAACAATTCTTACTTGAATACGATTGTACTGGGTATAACAAAACAACGTTTGTACAATAACGTGGAAAACAGCAAGCATCAAGCAAATCGTTTTTACAACGACAACAGTCTCGTGATTGTGTAAATAAATTGAATACAAAAGCGGGAAAAATAGTAACACGGCACTAAAAATGCTTCCCATTCGTGCAATTTTGTAACGAATAACTTGAAATTTCGTTGCGCTTGGAGGAAGAGGCCAACAGAATGTCAGCATTACACTAAGCCATGTGATGTAAATGACTCGTTCCGGTGTTAATTTTCCCAGCATAACTGCGGCAAATTCTTTACTGACACCCTTGTCGACACTGAAATAATAATACTTTTGTCTACGGTGTGATAATTGAAAAGGTTATGCACTAATATTTAGCGGGATAGTGTAAGACTTTAATGGCATCGGTTATGATCCATTGTAATTTGTTATGAATTTATTCTATATCTATAATTTTAGTGAACTTCCCTAAAACATGGGGGATACATTCTACGCCATAGAAAATCGTATTATACGAGATATACATTATCAGACAGAATTATACTATTTCGATGTACGTTAATTAGTGAAGGTCATATTTTTTTTCGTTGCAAATTGAATAAAAATATGTGTTTCTTATATGTTTAAATTTGCACATTATTTTTGAAGATTTTCTTATATGGGTAATTCTCACGAAATTCCGAAATTCTTGTCCTAAAAGTTTTATAAAAAATCTAATAAACATTTAACGGTTACCAATATTTCCTTGAAATATACATTACTGTGGCTAAAAGATTCATTTATCATTTTGGAACCATATGTGTAAATAAAAAAAATACATCTATATAATATCTCCAAAATCATTCCCTCATTATGTCCCAAGGTTCAATTGAATAACTTTTGTATCATCAAACAACCAAAAAAGATCTTATAATCGTCTTGCAAGTATGCCCGATTAATTAAAAATATAGTAGATTAATAAAAAAAAAACTTAATTTGGTTTATAAAGTAATAAATGGATTTAAAAAAAGAAAATATACACGCGTCCCATAAAAGTAAATCATTCCCTCACATTTTTCTGACAATCGATTTGTTAACGCATTTTCAATCAAAGATGAACGCTACCATTAGTTTTTTAAAGTTGCTAGTACTATCAATTTAAAAATATGGCGAATTTAACGTGAGCGTGTTGGACTTTGTGTTGCAAATAGATATCATTATTTTTTTGTTTCATTACATTTTTGATCGTCATTCCCTCACAACCTAAAAAAACAAAAAATAATATACTTTAACTGTTATTAACTGCATAGAGAAGTAGGGTTTTGGGAGTAATAAACTTAAGCAAAAGAACTTTTTTAAAAATAAGGTTATGTGACGAGTTTTTTTTTTATTATTCTTTATTTCGTCATTCCCTCACCGTCATTCCCCCATATAAATTAGTAGTGAGGGAATGATGATTTATGAGGGAATGATGTTTGACTGGGTCAGCTTGCTTTGAATTTGTTGTAGGGTCAAATAATGCCAAGAAAGAAGAAGGTAAGCGAAGAAGAAGCAAAATTAAAAAAGAAAGAATATGATAGGAAGCGTAGGGAGAAAATTAAATCCGATTCTGTACGTATTGAAATACTTCGAGAAGAAGAAAGACTTAAATACTTAGGAAAACAACAAAAAGGGCAAGTAAAACCTATATCCGCCTTGAGTTCCAGAGAAAGAAGACAAAAGAGAAGAAATTGGAAGAAAAATAGCCAAACATATAGAGAGAAAGCAGCGAATGTGCGTAAGGATCGAAAAAGATTGTTAGACATGACATGAAATAATAATTCTCATAAAACACGTTTATTCTGGGGACCACTATATAATTAAAATCTAGTAATATTAGTACTACGAAATCCATAGAAAATTAATACAAATTTATTTCAATATTATTTGTCAATTTATAATGACCGAATTTCGGGATTTCATGAGAATTACCCATATAAAATTGTAATGCTAAGTACTGGTTAAAAAATAATAAAATGAATGGAGCAAAGCGTCAAAAATATTCATGAAAGGACAAAACTTGAGTAAAACAAAGTATGTGATGTAGATGTGGGATGTGATGTAGAAACAGTTGTACGTTTTATAATAAAGAAAATAATATAATGCCGTATTAGATGATTTCTAATTCGAGAAATGGAAAATACGGTTCGAAATATCCGTTAGACTAAATTGTAGATAGAGACTTTCCGATAATAAAACTGGTAACTAAATCGATGTTGTAAAGTAACGCAGCATATAAAGGTAAAAAATTTTGTGGAATAATATTCTCTTAATTAATTCAATTAATAAATGAAATGGAACGGTTGCTTATAGTCTAAAGCTTTCCGTACTTTCTTGCTTTAGATTTTTCACCCTCAGGTGAGCTATTACAATCTGCATTATGCAAAGCTGCATTCCACATCTATAATTTCATATTTAAGGCTGCAAATATCTTCAGAATAATTGGATATTGCGAGATTTTTTTGTCCTTTCATATTTGTAGAATACTTATATGTGTACGCGATAGTGTAATACAGGTGCATAAGAAAGTGAAGTGTGAAAATGTGCGGATGATGGTAGACGGAATGAGAAAAGAAGATAAGAGCTGAGAAACCTGAAGAGGAACTGAAGAGTACCTACACATAGCAGCAGTTGAGACAAAGCGATGTAGTAACGATCTGTGACGTTAGTAACGAGTACCTTATAAGTCGCTAACGCGTTTATCGTTCAATCGCACATTCTGGACCACCGTGCAACGCAATGAAGTCACTTGGTTTGAGGTACGGGACAAGGAGGAACTGTCCTCCCATCGCTTATTCCCGTCATACCGACTCTTGAAACCTCAGCCCGGCGAATGACAATCGAAAACTAAACACTTGTTGCATCGTTAAGTGCTTTTTCGGCCAGGAAATCGTTAGAATCGAAAATACGTGAGGACGAAGGATATCTCTATCCATCGGCAGAATCAAAGCAAACCACTTATCAGGTGACGTCTTTTGGAGGGCCAATAATACCAGTCTTCATACTTTTTTTTTATAAATACTGAATAAATAGGGCGCAAAGGACCGAGTTCACTGAAGTAGAAAATCCCACATAGTAATATTTTTAATATATGCATCCTCCTTTACATGTGCATGATATAATATTTTTAATTGTATAATTTATTGTTTCCATTCAATACTGATTGCATACACTGGCCCACACGATTTTTGTTTTTCAAGAGCCACTATGTGATTCTTAGAGCGTTACTCATCCTGAAAACGAATCCTCTTACGGAATTCTGTATGACCATGAGATTTTGAAAAACATCACTTTTTGTAAAAACTGTGGATTTCGGTGAACAAGCTGATATTATCTGAAAACTAAAAACTGTAGACAGTTCTTTCTTGTCTTAATAAAATAGGGGTATACTTCTTGTGTATAGATGCGTGAACAGTTATAATTCGTACTTTTTAATGGTAGTAAATAATTGCCAAAGTTTAAAAACAAACGGATGTGCGAAGCTCCTACGCATTACATTTTTATATTTACGTTAAGTTCTATTGCTAGCACAAATTTATTGTAAATGGTTTGATTGTGCGGACATCTCCGGAGGAAAAACTTGCGGCGAAAATGACATAACTGACTTCGTCTTAACACAATGAGAGTCTTACCGCTGACGCATCATGACGCCATCAATCTCCGAGCCGGTCGTAGTTACCCATAATACAGGCCTGTCAAGGTTTGCTCGCCAGAGCCGTTTTTCGAGCTGCTCCTCCTGCTACTCCTTCCTATACACTCGAGAGTTCGCTGATTGGCTATGCCTCCCCTTAATAGTAGCGGACCTATTGGCATGAGCACGGGCGCATTCGGGGCGACATTCGTAGTTAATCAGTCGCGCTGAAAAGACGTGTCTTGCGTTGTGCGTGGCACGTCGGTTAAGGTTATTTGTCGAAATACAATTTCACACCGCACTATATCGCATGTAGGGTAACACAAAAGTATTGTTAGTGAAAAAGCATGCTCGAATATGTGTTAAATAAAGTACAATTAATATATTTTAATATTTTTGGGCTTCTGGCGACGATTTTACCGAAATTAACCACTACGTTATGCATTACGACTAAATATAGTATTGTGTTCCAGCACCAATAGTTGTAAATCAATTATTAGCGCAAATTGTTAAAAGTAACTATACGATAATAGAACGCTAGGTTTCCCAGCGTAAAAGAACACATTGTTGCCACTGCGGTTGTCTTGCCTATATGTTTTGCAATACTGCCTATTTTCTCGTAAACTAACAAGGGAACATACCGAGGTGTCCCCCTCCGATTTTGATGAAATTTGGCACAGTTGTTCAGTACGCGAGAATAATCGATACGTATTTTTTTATATCTGCTAAGTCGCACGTTTAGGGGGTGAAACCACCCTTCAAAGTTTCGGATTTTTTTCTTTTTTTGCTTATAACTTTGAAACGGTTAATGATAGACATTTTTTATAAATGTACGAAATATTTGTTTTTTCGTCTACTAAAGGCCTGCGGAACTTAAAATTTGATTTAACGATTTTTTGTTAATTTTTTATTAAAAAATAACGTTTTTTTCGTTATATCTTTAAAGTTTACGATCCGATTTTAACCAAACTTTTTTTAAATGGTAGATAAATCAAAAATAAAAGTTACGTGTTTTTGCGTTTTTCCGTAATCTACTCTGGAGTCGTGAAATTAACCCTTTTCTTTTTTAGGGTTTTGGCACTTTACGTTACTATATCTGATCAACGAATGATGATGGGAAAAATGTATTATGCAACAAATACTTCTTTTCTCATCTACTATATTATTGTTTTTGTAAAAAATCAAAATTTGAAAATTTTTTGTTTTGCTTTATAATATTTAGGCTGCGCACATCCGGCGGGACGCGTCAATCACAAACTATCGTAGATATCATAAAATTTCATAAGGGCAAGTTTCATGGATTTTTACATATAAAATAATATATTTATAATTTATTTAAATCACAATTTATTTATAACAAAAAAAATAATATAATTTATGAATTTAATATACATATACTATTACAGCTTCTATGAAACATATAGTTCGCAAAAATGATATTCTTCTCTGCGATTCTTTATTAATTCTTGTTATCTCTATTATCTTTATTTGATATTAATCTTACCTAAATGAACCCTAACTAAACTAAATTAATCATGTGTGCTGTTTTGTATATAACGTAAATGGTTAACGACAAAAAGTAAATTTATGGAACACAACCTGCCATTATAACATGTGCGTGGTGTAAAAAATCACTTTGTTTTGAACATTTCTTCGTGTAGTACCATTTTTGTGGACTATATGTTCCATAGAAACCATGATAGTTTATGTATATTAAATTAATAAATTAAATTATTTTTTTGTTATAAATAAATTGTGATTTAAATAAATTATAAATATATTCTTTTTATATGTAAAAATCCATGAAACTTTCCCTTATGAAATTTTATGATATCTACGATAGTTTGTGATTGACGCGTCTTGGCGGATGTGCGCAGCCTAAATATTATAAAGCAAAACAAAAATTTTCAAATTTTGATTTTTTACAAAAACAATAATATAGTAGATGAGAAAGGAAGTATTTGTTGCATAATACATTTTTCCCATCATCATTCGTTGATCAGATATAGTAACGTAAAGTGCCAACACCCTAAAAAAGAAAAGGGTTAATTTCACGACTCCAGAGTAGATTATGGAAAAACGCAAAAACACGTAACTTTTATTTTTGATTTCTCTACCATTTAAAAAAAGTTTGGTTAAAATCGGATCGTAAACTTTAAAGATATAACGAAAAACACGTTATTTTTTAATAAAAAATTAACAAAAAATCGTTAAATCAAATTTTAAGTTCCGTAGGCCTTTAGTAGACGAAAAAACAAATATTTCGTACATTTATCAAAAATGTCTATCATTAACCTTTTCAAAGTTATAAGCAAAAAAAGAAAAAAATCCGAAACTTTGAAGGGTGGTTTCACCCCCTAAACGTGCGACTTAGCAGATATAAAAAAATACGTATCGATTATTCTCGCGTACTGAACAACTGTGCCAAATTTCATCAAAATCGGAGGGGGACACCTCGGTATGTTCCCTTGTAAGTGATAAGTAATAGGTTTCCACATTACCCATGAGGTACTATTTTCAATGCGTTTTCTTTAAATGGTACACAATTCATTGTGCCAGTCTTGAAAATGTTTTCAGTAACTTTATTCGTCTCAAAATGCTCGACGCAAAGTTCTAATATACCAATTAATACATAATTAATTATAAGAAGCTCGTAGTAACAAAAAGTGGTTTTGCCTCGTTTAATTTCAATGTTGTTTTGTAATAAAATGCCAAAGTATTGTCAATTTTACATATAGAGATGTATCGCAACGGTTTCTTTCATCTGTATGATTGTTAAAAAACATTTTCTTCATTTATATTTTAATGCGATTTCTCGACAACGATTCAGCGGAAAAGAACATTGATACAGTGGAATAGATTTTCAGAAGATAACTTTGTAACAAAGAGTGCATTTGCATATTTCCATGGGTAATGTGGAAAGCTATTACCTCTTTACTGACAAGAGACTACACAACATTGTACAATGTATCGCCCCAATAACTTCTTACATTATTCTACATTCTTTGAGGCGAACAAGTTTGGCATTTTGCTGTCGCAAAATTTTTAAAATATAAATGTCGCCCCAATATACCGCCACATGCTACCACGCTTGTACGCAGTAGGTACGACCGTAACGCCGCCGGAGAGCCTGTGAATCAGTGACATCTCGGCTGTATGTGTAGGTGAAGGAGGCGGAGCAGCTCGAAAAACGGCTCTGGCGAGCAAGACCTCGACAGGCCTGCCATAGTATATCGTTAACACGCTCATTTCTGGTACACGTTGCATTTGAATATTTATTTAATGCGCTGAAAATATATATTTTTTAACAACTTTAGTTATGTAAACTACATTTCCACTAAAAGAATGAGGTATTGTACGAAATCTTCTGCTTTGACAAAGGTAACGCACACGATTACGCCAAAATGTGTCACATATATTTATTAAAATTATTAAAAAATTGCTATGCATGTGCATCCTGTTTTGCTTGTTAAGCTGTGAATAAAGCAATTCTATATTTTAATAACATGCATTGGATGGAATTCATATTCGTGTATACAAATTATACGTGTAATATTGTTCTTAACGCCATGATTGCCGATTTTGTTTTATAAATCAATTATGTTGCGGAACAATAATACGTCCATGAAGCTCACAGATGTAGCTTAATTCGTCGTAGGATTTTAACAGATATTATATATTATATTATATAATAATACTTTACAGATGTTCATTTGAGCAAAATAGCTGCCGCAACTTGAAAAACGTTTATTACCTCAAAATCAATGAGCTTTATGGGCGTATTGTTGCTAAAACTTCTTCAGGAAAAGTTTTGGCCTGCAAGAAGTATTGACCAGGGACTTCTTCCCCCACGCGAGCCGGGGTTTTTCCTACGCCACCGAAGGCTAAGGGAGGCTCTTGACCAATCGCAAATTTAATATTTGCAAACGAAAGAGTCTCCCAAACAATAACGTTCCCGCTCGGCAGCAGTAACCGCCCCCACCAAAACTTAACGGAAGCGCGTTCTCACGCGCTTCAAAATTTAGTCTTCTACAAACAGTGAGCCGAATAACATCCAGCGTTCCTATTAGAAGCTCCGTTCGCGAGGCTAATTGTAAGACCCGGACGTAACCTTAGTTGTACAAAGTGGAAATAAAGACACTTAGATTAGGCAACTTTGGCCTATTTTCAACTTCCTTTACACGCAAGACCCTCATACGTGGCTCACATCGGATGAGCCTGTTTTAATATACGGTCACTCTAGAGGTGTCGCCGAAAAACCGTGAGCAGATATCAACCGCGAGGCGTACATCCGTAACAAATTATGTAAGGTAAACGTGCAAAAAAACTTAATAATTATTAATTGTGAAAAATTATATATATTTGCTTTTTGTAGTGGATATTATATAATTATTCAAATTATTTGTTTGACATGAATTTATTATTACAATAAAATATGTTATTGAATTACTTTTCGAACAAACCAATATTTTTGTGCAACATTAAAATTTGCATTTGATGTATTTAATGAGTATTCGAAGTTTTTGCAAATTCTTGGGAAAAAGCATCACTATCAAAAACTCTGAAAATTCTGAAAAAAATAATGCGTTCTATACATACATCTGTGGAAGTATCAAAGTGCTTTACATTATTTTACATAATATAATAATGTGGGATCGGGGCGGAGGAAGTAGCCTTCCTATAAAGAACTTACGAGGGAACATACCGAACCCGTACACGCCGATTTTGATGAAAATTATGTGGTAGATAAATCTCGAAGAAATATTTGACACGTGTTTTTTATATCTGCTGTCGTCCACATTGAAGGAGTGATATTAGCCCGCAAAGTTTGGGATTGAAAACAGTTTTTGTTTTAAATATCTCCGCAATTAAAGGACGTAGGCAAACATTTTTTTTCCAAATTGTGCGACACGAAATTACGAATCGATCTATATATATATAATAATTGCAAACAATTATTTGTTTAAACAATATACTAAAATTTCGAAATTTTTTTTAACTTTTCGTTAGTTTTTCCTACCAAATGTTGTTCTTTTCTCGTGTAAATTTATATGTGTAAAGTATAGACAAAATGAGTGAACACGTGTTTTTGGAATTTTTTGTTTTCTAACATTTAACGATAATTATATAACGTTTAACTTCCGCCCGTTTCGTACAATGTATATGAATATTGGTAGCCATGAGTACCCAGTAGGGTGGTCCTTATTTTTCCACTTTTGATTTTTTCTGGTCTTACCCTTTTAAATTATGACACCTAATGAAAAAATGATATGTGCCAAATTTCAGCGAAATCGGACAACGGGAACCCGCGCCGCATCTGTGACAAAGTTTTAGCATTTAACCGCTTGCGTTTGAAAGACGCGCAGCGCACGTCGTAATGCTTTTATCTCAAAATCGCCAACGACGGTACACATCGCACAGTGGTCGATTTCGCCGAAATCCTGGCCAAAACCCCGAGGAGTTTTTCAATTTAGCTGAAAATTGGCATATAAGTATTATTTCGGTCGCTGATTAAGAATCCGAACTCAGAATTTTCAAAAACAAAATGGCGGCTCTAATATGGCGGGTGCGAGTATCGAAAAATTGTCGGATCGGCACGAAAATCAGTAGTCTTATGTTTTTCCGGTCGCTGATTAAGAATCCAAACTCAGAATTTTCAAAAACAAAATGACGGCTTTAATATGGCGGGTGCGAGTATCGAAAAATTGTCGGATCGGCACGAAAATCAGTAGTCTTATGTTTTTCCGGTCGCTGATTAAGAATCAGAACACAGAATTTCCAAAAACAAAATGGCGGCTCTAATATGGCAGGTGCGAGTATCGAAAAATTGTCGGATCGGCACGATAATCAGTAGTTTTATGATAGCCCGGCCCTATGTCATAAATGCACTTCCCCGAGCATGGCGCGCGCGACAAACAAATAACAATAACACGAAGAATCGCAAAAAGTCGCAAGAAATCTCAACAAGATCTTCTTCGGGAAGCTTCAAAGTTTAATTTAAAAAAAATATATTATGTTATTCCACAGACTTCTGCAGTTTTAATGATATTTATTGCAACAGTCGCTGTATCCTAATACAAGCACGTCATTGCAGTTCCATCTCCGAATTTCCCTTTGTTTAATATATATCTTTATTTCGGATCCCCTCAGGGTTTCCACTCCTTGACCACAATCCCTTCTTACAATAATCTTATTCTATCTTGGCTTAACCGCCCGCATCCTTACTCTAATCCTTAACTTAATCCTTATTTTACAATCTAGTACCACACTCACACCACGCCTTACTAAACAGAGAGAGAGAGATCGCCTTTCCTTATTCGCTAACTTACACCTATTTACAACTATTTACATCTATTTCCTATCCCTCCTGCCCTCCATCCTGGACCCCCTCTTCCGGTCGCTCATCATTCACTCCATTCAAATCATTCTTCCTTCTCCACTCATCCACCTTTCTCGTCCATTCCTCCCCTCCCCCCTGATCCTCCAGCACCTCCATCGTCCATTCCTGCCACCCTCTTTCTCCCCCCCCTCTCATACACACCTCCCACACATGCTCCCACGTCTCGCTCTCCCATCCACACACTCTACATTTTCTCTGATCCTCCCTCAACCAAAATTTCTCTCCCTTCATCTCGCATCCCAGTCTAAACCTTGCCATCCGCTGCCACCTACTTTCCCCCCATCCTTTCTCCAAGTACCCCGGCAGCCCCTCCCCTTTTACCCATCTGTACCACCTGTTCGTTCTTGACACTGCAATCTTTTCCCATCTTTCTTTCCTTTGCCTTTTCTTTTCCTCCCTAACAATCCTCTCACTCACTCCCTCCCTTTTTTCCTCCAACCATTCATTAATTTCCCCCTCCTCCCACCCTCTATCCTCAAAAAACTTCCACCTCTCCTCCTCCCAACCCTCCTTTTGCCCTCCTCTTCTGTCATTCCTCCTTAGCTCCTCCCGGCACATCCTCGCTATTTCTCCTCCTCTCCCCTCTCCAAGCCTCTTCTCATATCCCCATGCCCTTAGCCCTGCTCTCAACCTCAACATATCCCTCTGCAATTCCTCCCTCACCATGTATCCCGGAGTTGATCTCTCTACTCCCAGCACCCACCTTAGGTATCTGTCCTGCATTCTCTCTACCTCTTCCCTCTCCTTCCAACCCCAAATCTCAACCCCATATCCTATCACCGGCCACACCAACCTGTCGAACAACCATATCCTCCTGCCCCAGTCCTTCCCAAACCTCCTCTTTCCTATCCCCCACACCTTCCCCATTACCCCTGCTCCCTTCCTTACCCTTCCTTCTATATGCGCCCTTTGTCCCCCATTGCTTGCTATCCTGTACCCCAAATATTTATACACCCTCACCTCCTCCATCTCTCTACCCTTCCACCACCACTTTACCCTTCTCCATCTTCCCCCTCCCTTCCTACACCTCATTATCTACGACTTCTCCACATTCAAAGCCAGCTTTTTTCCCTCCAAATACCTCTCCAACTTTCCCATCATCCCCCTCATCTCCTCCTCCCCCTCTGCCACCGTCGCAATGTCGTCCGCATACGCCAACGTAAACACTTTTCTTCCTCCTACTTTTACTCCCCCCCATCCTCCCTTTTCCAATTCATCATCCACATCCGCCAACAACAACGTGAACAATAAGGGGCTCAACGGGCACCCCTGCCTTACTCCCCTTTCCGCCCTTTGTTTAATAAAAATTTCGGTCGAAGGAGAAAGATGAAACATTGTAAGGAACAAATATTTCCCTCATACCTGCAACTAGCCAGATTTTCATTAGAATCGTCAAAGATCTTTCGGTTTATGACGGTAAGCGGTCGAGGTAGCCGCGGCTATCTATTGTTGCCTCGAAACAATAGGCCACCAGCTTGTTTAAACTCATTCCGATTTTTAACCCCATGAAATAAACATATTATTTCGTTAATTGCCAGGTTGATCTTAGAGAAGGATTAGCAGTATTCATTAGGTAAAGCACGATAGCCCGGCTCTATGTCATAAATGCACTTCCCCGAGCATGGCGCGCGCGACAAACAAATAACAATTACTCGAAGAATCGCAAAAAGTCGCAAGAAAACTTAACGAGGTCTTCTTCGGGAAGCTTCAAAGTTTAATTTAAAAAAAAAATTAGCTTGGATGGTTTTGGAATTCACAACTATTTCACTAGCAGAAGGAAAAAAATATATAGGATTTACATTCTGTGCCATCACAGTTGTAAAATATTAAATAAAAAAATGAAACCAAGATATTTATAAATTAAAAGTATAATAAATAGCTACCAATACTGAAAAAGTGGATCAAACTTTAATTTCACATTGAAAACGTATTCTCAATTTCGAAGTGAAAACGTTACATTATTCAAGTGCCAACTTTGACATTGCATATCTCTAAGAGTATTGTTCAATACAATTTTTTATTAATGGAAAACAATGCTCTGATGTGTTACAAATCAAACGCAATTGCTAAATTTTGAAAATTCTAAAAAAAAAATTTGGGGTTTTGGCCAGGATTTCGGCGAAATCGACCACTGTGCGTCGGTTCCAGGTTGTTTGGAAAGAAAGTTGTTGTTTAAGTGTAATTTATAACCTTAAGGTTACGACAGTCATAGCGTGTCATCATTTTTATGTATTTTCGCAGCCGTGCAGAACGGGCCTATTTGGCAAAAACCCATTGATGACCGCACGGTTGCACGTGGCCACCAGATTTGCACGGCACGTTCTTGCAAGCTATATTTATGACATATGTCATAAATTTAGCGTTTCCTAAATTCACGTCAATATCGTAGTTCAAGGCCCCCACCCTCTGCCTGGGCCTTCGTCGGGTTTTGGCAAGTACCAATGGAAGCCTTGCATTTTTTGGTTACCACCCACAAAGCCCAGGAAGAATCAATAACATTTAATCGCAGGCCCAACTTCCTTCCTCCTAGCACGTTACTAACAATAAGTCCTCCTCCCACGGTATGTCGACGGAGGAAGAGGTTTTTGAAAAAACTGATAAAGGGAACGGAGACCAGGCCGGAGGAGCATTACATTTTTTAATACCATACACTACATACTTCGCGCTTGTTATATCTTTTTACTTGTTATTTTTTGTTAAATCTTCATTGTTATCTTGAAGCACACGAGTCAACATAAACGCTAGTGCTTCTCCTTTAGTTTTACTGAGAGCTAAAACTTTGTGTTTCGAAGAGCAACATCAATTGAAATAGTAAGAGTATGGAAACTAGAAGTGCTGATGAAATATATCTATTAGGCCATAGTGAAAGTCCAATTATTGGAACGAAGCTTCCTGGTAATGGTCAAGCTTTACGTGTACTCTTTTACAACTTATGTAAAATAAATTTAGACCTTCGATCGAGTGCCGCGATTGTAATAAAGGAGGTGGAAGTCTTTTGGAATAAGGCACGTATTCCCGAAAGACATACACACAATAGTATTAAAAAACTAATAAGATTATATCAGAATTGGCGAAAGTTACAACGCTCTAACAAACGTCGAAGTGAGTTGCAAAAAAAGAGAGAACAAGAATTTCTTTAATCGATGGATGATTTTTTTGACATCGCTCATAAAGATGCATTAAATACTATGAACATCGAAGAAGACAGACTTTTCCTTTTAAATCAAAGGAAAAAGGGAAGAGAAGGCTCAATGATAGGAACCGATATGAGTATAATGAAAAGGGAGCTTCGGAGAGCAATTAGAATAGAAAAAGAAGAGTCATGGAAGAAACGACATGGTGCAATAGCAAAAACAGAAGGTAAATATTGGTTAAATACATTTCTAATTCTTAATGTGTTCTTGAAAATGTCTGAATTTAATGTACATTACAGAATTTATACAATTGGAGTCAACTTCATCTGATGGTGAACAGGATATTTCATCACAATTTGAATTTAAAGATACTGTGTTAGAAGAAGCAATGTGCAAAGTAGCAATACACAAATTTATTTGGCATTTGTGGTACTTTATCCAGAATGTGCAACTTTAGCCTTATTTAGTACACAATTATCATATGATATAGAGGCGTATGCTGCAGAATTTGAATTCTAATAAAATTGAAACTCCCTGTAAAAGAATTATTTTGAAAGACGTAAAAGACTATATTAATATTGGCATAGAAAATTTGCTGATTACGGATTACAATAGCTTGCTTACGAAAAATGAAGATGACAAACAATTTATTTTTCAAGTAATAGAAGATTATCGTCGGTGTTACCCCGATGCGAGTAAATCAACCGTAATGAAAGTCGGCATCTATTGACTTGTGTCCATTAATTTATAAGTTTTATTATTTATAATTTTATTAAATAGTTATAGATTTAGCTTAAATAACACGATGTAGATGTAAAAAATATTTTCTTTGAATATTTTAAGGACTACTTTAAAACTGCAAATGACATTTATATTGAAATCGGTGTATATAATAAAAAATGTAAAACTTCTCCTTAAATGCGGCACGTGTTCCTGATATCCGATCTCGTTGAAATTTTGGGAACATAGTTTTCTTATCACAAGTCAAAATTTGAGAGGGTAAGACAAAACAAAACTGAGAAAAATTATTTTACCCCTATAGCTAAGGACCACCCTAGTACCCAGGCTTTGTTCTGTACTTTTGGATTAGTGGACATTTGTAGAATGTGGATATTTGCATTAATGTAAAAATTATATCTTTGCGGGTGGCGTTCCTATCGGTAGGACAACCTTCGCGGACGGATACATAACAAAATAAGCATACGTATTAGTTTCATTGTCCGAAGTGTGTAATTTACTATTTCAAAAATCTTTTTTTTTTTTTTTTTTTTTTATTGATGGTCATTTACAATGTTGGTGAGCTCAGTCGAGCAGAACTTTACAAATTTTTATTTCGTTCTGGTCGCATAGCGACTACTCAAGGAAATGCTTTTTAAATTAATACAAAATAAGGAATATGTATATAAATTAACAATAAGTACTAGTAATATAATGTGTAGCCTCAAAATTATTCAATGACAATCAAAAAAGGCTTCTTCGCAGACAAAGACACCAGGACGGACATAACAGTTACGAAAAAGAAAAGAAAAGGGTACTTTAAGTACACCAACAAAGTGGAGCGAAGCTCCTTGCATAACTATATACATTTCAAAAAAAAAAAAAATAACGCATTGTCTTGACCCAGTGTAATAAATGAAAACAATACCTAGCTGATTTGTGGTCAGACAAACTTAGATGAAGAATTAAATAATGAAAGATGAATCTGAATGCCTAATTATATGGCATCGTATTTCGCTTGGAAGTCAATAAGATTCTTGTTTTTGGATCGGATAACATAAAACAATAGTGCCGTTATGGGCAGTTAAACAAAATAATAGATTGCAATATAATAATAAAATAATGCAATAAAATAATATGTAGCTTATTCTAATCTTAACTATAACTGTTTAACGCGAAAATATAAAATTGCGTATCAGTGGTTAAGTTGTGTATGATTTACGCGCGAGCATGTGAAGCTCGTCGGTAACGGAGCGTGGGGGGCTGTTAGGCCATCCATGGAAGTTTAAGCATGTATTTATAATTCTTATGCTCAGTGTCCCGTGGCGGGAGAGAGAGAGAAAATTGAAGTAGAGAGGGATCGTTGGCAATGGATACTGGATCGTAAAGTAGGGCCAGTGACCCCTTTTTACGAGCGGTATGATATATGATTGGAATTTTAGACTGTGGGTTCTGGATGTAGCCTTTTCTATCGAGGAATGGGAAGGCCGAAATAGACAAATATCCATTTTCCCTAGCCTTCCTCGCCTCGGTGTCGGGCATTACATGTAAGTTTGGAATGATAGGGTTATCGGAAGCGGTTTGGATTGATTTCAGGATGAAGGTGCGTGTGATTTTTATCGCGACAATGTCAAATCTCGTACAATTCAATTTGTTATAGATAGTTTGATTGTGAATGTATTTAATGGTACCGTCCCGCGTTTTGCGCGGTGCAAGTAGTCTCGTGATCGCCCGGAAAATTTTTCTTTCAAAGGCTCGTTTGCGCTCCATTATGTATGGTGCAATTGGAAACCATACTGGAACGGCATACGTTAGTATGGAACGTACGTATAATTTGTAAAGAAGGAGTTTAATATTTGCTCCCAAAAATTTGGAGTAAAAAAGCCTCGCGAGTTTAGATGCGCTACCCTTAGTTTTTTCCAGACAATAGGTTGCATGTTCGTTATAGTTTAGCCTTTCACTGAGAATAACTCCCAGATATTTGACCTTCTTAGATCGCGGTAATAAGACATCACATCTACCCGGTGCATGTATGGAAAATTTTTTGGCCAGCTTATACTGCTTTTTGCTCAATAGATATGAGGGGCGGGAAAATAAGATAGTCTCGCATTTAAGTAAGTTGACTCTAATTTTCTTGAAAGTGCATTCTTTTACCACTAGGTTGAATGCCCTCTGTAGCTGATTTTGGACTGCAACCGGATCTGTGCTAGATTCGTAAATAACCAGATCATCTGCAAAGGCTATTGCTTTACAAAGTGAATTAGGATTGTTGAAGTTATTTAAAATATCAGAAAAATATATATTAAAAAGTAAAGGTGAATTCACCGCTCCTTGTTGTAAACCGTTTTGAATCATGAATAACTGTGATGACAAGTGATTATTTTGAAACATTTTGAAAGATCTGTTTGTAATTAAGTTTTCTATTAGGAAGAGTAAGTGTTTCGGCATGTCCAGCTTAGCAAGTCTTACTATCAGCCCAGTGGTCCAAACAGTGTCGAATGCCTTTTCAAGGTCAATAAGGATCGCGCCCGTCATGGCGGAGTTGTTTAGAGAATCCGCGACATCCCGCGTTAGTTTAGCAATTGCATGTACTGTTGAATGTAAGAACTTGAAACCAAATTGATAATTAGAAATAAGTTTTTTAGCTTGAACGAAGGCATTTAATCTTAAATTAATCATTATTTCAAAAAGTTTTCCCAGGTTAGGAAGTAGGCTAATTGGACGATAACTATTTAGTTCATTGCTAGGTTTGCCCTTTTTTAATAGCGGAATTAGCTTAGCCGTTTTCCATTTAGATGGGAAATACGATAATCGAAGGCAGGCGTTGAATATGAGCGCGAGGTATCTTATCGCCGAGCCGGGAAGTCTTTTAACCGCCGCGTTTGGTATCCCATCGAACGAGGCCGAATACTTGTTTCTCAGAGTTTTTATAGCTTTGTTAATTATTTTTGGTGAAACAAAATAATCCGTGTGAGCTGACGGCCAAAGTTGATCAGTGATCGAATCAAAATTCCATGTCACATTATTGCGCGAAAGGTGTATGGCATCAAGCTCGGCTTTGACAGACCGCTCGTACCGGTTTGCTTCCACGTCGGAAGGAATGAGATTTTTCGTGTGTACTCTGGCAAAATGAGTACCCAGTAGTAGCAGTCTGTCGTCGAGATCAGTGACTACGAAATCATTATCAATTTTTTGCAATAACGAAGTGTCGATCCCGGTCTCGACCCATAGGAAGTCGTCGTCGATGGGACCCCTCAGCGGGGGAAGCGCATCAGAAGTTCTTGGTTTTATAATTCTATTAATAAATGGAAATAATTTCCTTGGTTCTTTGGTATTGAGCTTAGACAATCTATCGTTCCAGAATTTATTAGCTGTCGTTGTGTAAAGTTGTCGTAGTCTGTAATTAGTCCGTTTCAAAATCTGTTTGTAGAAGTTAATCATGTTTAAATTGTGTGTATTGTCAATGTTGCGTCTGAGTAAGTTAAAAAGTCGAGTTAGAGTTTTTGATTTAAATTTCTTTAGTCTGGATATACTTCGGTTATCATAGTCTTTCGGGCTATTTATCACTTCAACGACTGGTGTGCATCGTTTCAGGGAGGAGGAAATATTATCCTCAAGGGCCTCGATAGTTGAGTTAATCATTTCAACCGGAGCGTTTAAAAGTAAATTATGATTTTGTTCGTTAATGAATTTATGGACAGAAAGTCTAAACTCTTTCCAATTAGTTTGTCTAAATGAAGGACGCATGTCTCTTGGCGCGCGTTCCAGAGATGCGCTCCACCCGCCCAGGGATAGCTCCACCACAGTGGCCCAGTGGTCACTGTCGTAGGGCAAAACCTCTAGCCTTCGCATTCCTCTGTTGATTCGATCTGTCACCCTATTATCAACCAAGGCCAGGTCCAGGTTTGAATTCGCTGGGTGAAACGTTGGTATATTTGAATATAGTAACTCGGTACGATAATTTGCGCCCTGCAATTGTAACCATTCATATAAGGCTAAGCCTTTTCCATTATTAACATTATTTAACCATGAGGTGTGTTTTGCGTTAAAGTCGCCGGTGATGACGAAGTGATTGGCGTCGTTTGCAAGGTGCAGTTGAGAAAAGAGATCTTCGAGATCATGTATAAATAGTACCTTGTCTTTGCAAGGGCTATATACCGAGGCGATCACGAGACATCTGTCTTCGGCAATCTCTAGCCTCACGGCTATCGCCTCGAGTGATTTCTCACTGGAGAACGAAAGCTCAACCCTAGTAAATTTATAATTACGTTTGATTATTATGGCCACGCCACCACCAGAACGATTATTGGTTCTGTCTTTACGAATGATAATATACTGTGGTGGAAGTTCCACACTACGCCTAGGGTTCAGCTTTGTCTCGACAAGACAACAGACGTCCGGCCGATGATTTAATAAAAACTGTTGTAAATATGCTCTTTTATGCAAGTTAATAATTGAATTGACATTTGCCGAGATGATGCGGATACTTTCAAGCGGTATGAATTGATCATTGGTTGGAGCCATTATTTAATAACGGGTGTTCTGTTTGCCTCCCGCGCCCCGTCCCTGATAGGCGGTTGTTTGAGTTTCATCATCTATGAATAATTGAGATAAGAAGTTAATTTTTTCCGCGTTTTCATTTATGCGTTGGAAAATTAACGGTATTTGGTCAGCGATTCCGTTAATAGCCGCTAAGATAGAATTTAAGTTGACTTGCTGGTCAAAAGGTACGTTTGCCGATTGCATTGGCCGGTTGGTTAAAGATGATCTGTTGATATTCGAGGAGGGGAGGGCGGCTGCTGCTCCTGCCGCAACTCTGCTATAAGAGATGGTGGGGTTGCCCATCTGCGAAGGTTATCTTCTCGGTGTCGTGTTGAACGATTTCTGCGTGCGGGAGGCAGCAATGACCGCTCTTTTTTCTTTGAACTTCGGGCATCCTCTGTAGGAGGCTGGGTGTCCGTACTTCTCGCAGTTGACGCAGTATATAGCGTCGTGCTTGGTTGCTTCGGTGACCAAGCATTTGCCACGTTCATGAGATAGATTGCATTTTACGCATCTAAAATCGAGTTTGCAATTAGCCGAGGAATGTCCGATTCGTTGGCAGTTAAAGCACTGCAGAAGGTCCTGCCTTCGGAATCTTTCCCATTTAACACGCTGGTAATTCAAAATGTTTATATTCTGAATGATTTCAAAAATCTAATCACCTTGGTATGGTATACAGGCTTCGAACGTCGACCAAGAGCTCATACAGCCAGTAAAAAAATCGCATGTGTTTATGGCCTAACCTTTAACAGGGCCCATAGAAGAACTAATAGCCTTCCGTAGGTAATTGACGTTTTCCTCGGCTGCGAAAACATATTTCTTTGTTAATGTCAGGGTTTATAACTCTTTTGATTTGCGTAAATTTTGTAATATAAAATCCTATAATGTAAAAAAGATTTTATTAGAAAGAGATGCTTTCCTTGGGTTACTAAAATACGAGGCGGGCGGAAATTAAACGTTACGTAATTATCGATAAATGTTAGAAAATAAAAAATTCCAAAACACGTATTCACTAATTCGGTCTATACTTTACATATATAAATTTACACGAGAAAAGAACAACATTTAGTACGAAAAACTAATGAAAAGTTAACAAAAATTTCGAAATTTTGGTATATTGTTTAAACAAACAATTGTTTGCAATTATTATATATATATATATATATATATATATATCGATGGATTCGTAATTTCGAGACGCACAATTTGGAAAACGAATTTTTTGCCTACGCCCTTTAATTGCGGATAAATTTCAAAAATACTGTTTTCAACCCCAAACTTTGAGGGCTAATATTACCCCTTCAATGTGGACAACAGCAGATATAAAAAAACACGTGTCAAATATTTCTTGGAGATTTATCTACCACATAATTTTCACCAAAATCGGCGTGTACGGGTTGGGTATGTTACCTCGTTAGGAAGAAACGGACGTGAAAAGGAATAGTCAGCAGGGAGAGGTCGCTGGCACAGTGGTTCCGCGCCGAACCAGGCGATCGTCGACGTTAAGCTACTCTGGTCGAGTGGCTGCCTTGGATCCTACAATAATATAAGGAGTAATTCCACTTACCGAAGCATAAAATTTCAAAGATAAAACTGGTACAAGTACATGTTTATTAAAATATTTTGACGCTCTTTTACAGATCTATTGTACCACGATGTGTTGAAAACGTCCCAGCCGATGTCATGCGCCTATTATCAAATTTGATTTATATGACACAAAACATCTAATGCTTGCATCTCTACTCATTTATAAACATATTCCTTGTAACACGTAAATGTACTAATGTTGCAAAAAAACCTTAAGTCGTCCTGCATCGAATTACTAATCAAAGTATAATTTCCAGATAATAATTATACGTACTACTTCGGTCAGAGCAGTAGCTGGCCAACAACACAAGAAAAGTCTTAGAGCAGAGAAAAAAGCGATTAGAAAGAATTGAGTCAACTCAAATAATGGTGCATTCTATAAAAAGGAAAATAAAATGTAAAACATATTATTTTCCATATCTTACCGTGAGTATAAATGTATATATTTTTACAGGTAATGAATTACTTACGTACGAAACTAAGCACTGCACCAAAATTATGTATATCAACGCTGCAATTAATGTTTTGACAAAAACAAGAGCTAGAATCCCATCGATATCCTTTGCGTAAATGTGTAAACAAATGTTATTACGCGCCATATTAACGATTTAATTGATATAGGATAGCAACGTAATTGATCGCACTTTGATGCAGCATTGTACAGGGTGTTTCAAAAATATTTGTCATGGCTTTTAGGGGTTGTTCTACACCTCTGGATCGATGGGGATTTGCGAAAAAAACTTGACGCAAAATTCGGGAAAGGGTAGCAAATTCCTTTTATTGGCTCATCGTATTCGTCTTGTTACGTAGGCAAAATGTCTGAAAGGAACCATGGGTCAGAAACGAACCGTTCTCTCACAAATTAACTTTTAATTGGGCCTCCCGATTAAAATTTCGCCCATACGGCAGCCTTCGAGTCGCCGACCTTTCGAAAGGAAACACATGAGATACCCTTGCTAGCTCCAATAGTTGAAACAGAGGCAACATAATTGAAGAGAGAGAAAATGACTAGAAAATGTCAATGACCTGCGTTCGGTGTCGAGTTCGCTCAAGGGCCCACCCGGGAAGAAGAGTATAAACACTTACACTTCTCATCTGGTTCGGTGACACAGTGCCCTATTTTCTAGCTTCGTTTACGTCGCCTCTGCTTTAACTATCGGCGAAATTTTAATCGGAAGGCCCAATTAAAAGTTAATTTGCGAGAGAACGGTTCGTTTCTGACCCATGGTTCCTTTCACACATTTTGCCTACGTAACAAGTCGAATACGATAAGCGAATAAAAAAAATTTGCTACCTTTTCCCGAATTTTGCGGCAAGTTGTTTTCGCAAATCTCCATCGATCCAGTGGTGTAGAACAACCCCTGAAAGCCATGACAAATATTTTTGAAACACCCTGTACTTTCGCTGAATCCATCTTGAGCGGTAGATTGTAATGAAAATTTTACCAATGTAAATGTATAAGTGCCATACCATATCAAAGAAACCAACATAAAATCGACAAAAGCACCACAGATACTTGGATCATCGAAAGAACATTTAACAAATAAGTAAGTAATGTATCTACCACCCCCAAGACGTTTCGACTGGCAGAGTATAGTATACGGCATGGAATGGGCTTGCTCTTTGTGTAAAAAAGGGGCGAAATAATAAAGAACGAAGCACCAGTGATGAAAATCACGGGCACAATGGAGTGAGTTAAATATATACGCATTAGCAAACTTGCATTTAGGATCTATCGAAATTTTCGATGTGGGCGAATAAATTCTAAAATAAATCCACAGCATTTATATTATATCTATTAAAGTCATTTTTTCGATTATACAGATCATATCAAATGTGAAAATGCTGTAATGTATTAATAATAGAAAAAAAATAGCGTGATTGAGTTTTGAAGTCTAATTTCCATTATGACGTTGATTGCACTTAATCACATTCCTAGCAATGTATAAAAATGAAATAATGAAGTGTAAATCTAAGATGTACACGCAATATTGAGGCATTCGATTTTAAAGTCCAAATTGTATAAAATTGTCCGATAACAGAAAAACTTTTTGTCAAAGCAAACTGATGCAACAGGCGAGGCATGATTGTCTTACACAATCACATATTTCTACACTTATTTCACTGAACTGATATAAATCTTGTTACTTTCCGAAAGCTATTCCTGTTCTTCCATTCTAAAGTAAAATCACAATCATATTCAAACATAATAGAATACAATATATTTTGTATGTGGGTAGAATTCTTTCAGATAATTAAAGATATTATCGGATATCCACTTAACACCATTAAACGAACGTTTAACAAAATTCTTTCACATCTGGGATTACGTATTTTCCATTTCTTCACTACAGTAATAACATGGGAATGAATAACAAGGTCGAAGTCTAATATCAATAAACCAAATGTTCCATCAAAAGTGATATTTGCATCGATAACGAAGAATTTAATTATCGTAAGAAATGGCACACAATCCCACCAATAACACTGTTCAACAAATTTGAACTTTTTTTATTTTCTCAAATATCCAATGGGTGATCCTCGTAGAGTTAGTCATCCTAAACACAAATCCGTCGGCAGAATTGCTCCATCACCCTCAGTTTTTTAGTAAAATGAGTTTTTGTAAAAACACCAAATTTTGGCAGAAAATGAGGTATTACGCGAAAAGTATAAACGATGCGAAGTTGAAATTCATCTTAAGCGATAGAGGAAATCAGGCCGAATATTTTAGTGTATATATTTATTAAAATTGGTTGTTGCAAATAGTAACAAATGACCGTCAAAGTTTAAAAAAGTGCGGATGCGCGAACTTGCTATGCTATACTTTTAAATTTTTATGAAAAGTTATTTATCTAGCACGAATTTGCTATACTGGATCGCATTCCTTAGACATTTCTGAAGAGAAAACTGCCCCCAAAAGTTTCGGGAACTGTTTTCAATCCCGACGGGTCGAAAAAATATCCGCCGGGAACGTGTAATCGGCGTTCGACGCCATGCATGGAACAGTTCCTTTATTCAATCATACATATATACATGATGCTAGGATAGCATAAACATACAATTATATAACTCCTGTATGGTCGCACATTAGCGACTTCTCGCAGGAGAACGGAAATTATACAATACAAGAAAGAATCAATTTGCGCTGTATGATAAAGTTAAACGATTAGTATTACGCCCCAAAAGATTTGATATGATCATCAAAAAAGGCATCTTCGTTACAGAGAGGTACCAGGACTGACAAAACAATTAACAATTATAAAAAAGGGGGGGGGGGAGAAAATATTGGCACGGCCAATATACTAAGTAAAACAAAATGAACAATAATGAGATCTTGACGAAAATAAATAAGAAAAATTGCACGGATTAGTGGTCAAGAATTAGACGATGGAAGAATTAAATAAGTAAAGAAATCCATGATAAAGAAAAATTACCGTGCTTGCGAATACAAATGGCATGAAATTATACTGAATAACGTTCCATACGAATCAAGAGGATAGTAAAGGATGTTGTTGATATCAACGATATTCTTAAAGTAACTTAAAGTAGATATACTAATCTAACTATGTTATGGACTAAAGAGTATATACAGAGTTTAAACTAAGATAATGGAAGTGCTCGGTTCAGAGTACGACGATCGGTCAAGATTTAAGCCATGGTAATTTATCGAGATAATTGTAATGCTTTTGGACAGTATCCCGTGGAGGAAGAGATACAGAATGTTGCAGTTGTGATAGATCGGCAGAAACTACCAAAGGATCGTATCGAAGAGCAAGCGAGGCCCTTTTTCTATGCGTATGGTATATGATGGGAATTTTGGAGCGAAAATCCTGAATGTATCCTTCTCTGTCGAGATAGGCAAAGGCAGCAGTAGAGAGAAACCCATTTTCGCGAGCCTTCCTAGCTTCCTCGTCCGACATTGTATGTAACGAGGTGATGAGAGGATTGTCAGAGTTTGAGTGCAAAGATTTAAGGATAAACATTCTGGTGATTTTAAGTGCAAAAATATCAAACCGCGAACAGTCAACCCTGCTATAAATTGTTTGATTGTGGAAGTGTCGCTTGGTACCATCCGACATACGTCTGGGCATGAGAAGACCCGTGATCGCCCGGAATATTTTCCTCTCGAAGGTGCGAATGCGCTCCATTACATAAGGCGAAATTGAGAACCAGATTGGGATCGCATAAGATAGTACTGACCTGACATAAAGCTTGTAAAGGAGTAGTTTGACGTTCTCACCGAGGTGTTTTGAGTAGAAGAGGCGAGCCAATTTAGATGCTATACCTTTTGCTTTCCCGAGACAGTAGTTGGCGTGTTCATTATAGTTTAAGTGTTCGTTGAAAATTACACCCAAATATTTGACCTTTTTCAGCCGAGGGATTAAAAGGTCAAATCTTTCCGTCGCGTGAATCGAAAATTTTTTTGAGAGCCTGTATTGTTTTTTGCTAATTTGGGACGTGGGCCTAATGAATAGAATAGTTTCACATTTGAGCATATTTACTCTCACCTTCTTCATGTTACACGCCGAAACAACAAAATCGAAAGCCCTCTGCAAGTGTGACTGAATGTCGAGAGGATCAACGCCGGATTTATATATGATTAAATCATCCGCAAAGGCCAAAGCTTTGCAAGTATCGTTACTTTTGTTAAAATTGTTTAAAATATCGGAGAAGTATAAGTTGAATAGTAGAGGAGAATTTACGGCGCCCTGCTGCAGACCATTTAAAATATTGAAAGTACGAACGGAAAAAGTATTATTGTGAAAAGTTTTAAAAGCGCGGCCAGTGATCATGTTCTCAGTTAGAAGCAACAACTCGGGGGGGAAATTCATTTTGTGTAATTTAACTATCAATCCCGTAGTCCAAACAGTATCAAATGCTTTCTCGAGGTCAATTAAACAAGCCCCAGTCACAGCTGAGCTGTTGAGCGAGTCGGCAATGTCGCGAGTCAATTTGGCAATAGCATGAACCGTAGAGTGCGAGTGTTTGAAACCAAATTGATAATCAGAAATTAATTTATTGGACCGCACAAAATGATTCAAACGTATGTTAATCATGATCTCGAACAATTTGCCCAGGTTTGGCAGCAGACTGATCGGCCGGTAATTATTTAAGTCGCAAAGGTTTTTCCCTTTTTTGTGCAATGGGACGAGCTTGGCCGTTTTCCAACGAATGGGAAAGTAAGACAGACGTAAACATGCGTTAAAAATTAGCGTGAGATATTCAATAACGGAGCCTGGCAGGCGTTTGATGGCGACGTTTGGTATGCCGTCGAACGAGGTGGATCTTTTGTTTTTAAGATATTTGATGGCTCGTAAGATCATTGTGGGAGTTATTAGATAGTTTGTGTGAATTGAAGGCCAGATCTGTTCGTGTAGCGAAGCGAATTGCCAATTGATATTTTCACGCGAATCCCGTATTCGATCGTAAGTCTGCTTTACCTCGTGCTCGTGATTCCTCTCTTCCTCGGTTGTAGGAGTCAGATTTTTTGTATGTACTCTTGCAAAGTGCACCCCAAGTAAGGTCAAACGATCGTCAGTGCTTGACACTACAAAGTTATTATCTATTTTCTGGAGTGTCGATGTATCTATTCCGGATTCAGACCAAAGAAAATCGTCGTTTATCGCGCCTCTTAGCGGCGGAATTGAGTCAATGTTTTTTGGATTTATAATTCTGTTTATAAAAGGGTGTAGCTTAATGGGATCACGAGTATCTATTTTGGACAGTCTGTCGTTCCAGAATTTATTTGCAACTGCAGAGTAGAGTTTTTTGAGTCTGTAATTAGTACGCTGAATTATTGATTTATAAAATTTGATCATGTTAGACTGTATTGGAGTTAAATTGTCGCGAAGGCGCAATAAACGAAATAATCTGGTGATAAGTTTGGATTTAAACTTTTTGAGCTTATTAATGCGTCGGTCGTCATATTCTCTCGGGCAGTTCAGAGTTTCCACGGTAGGTGTACAGCTCGTCAGAATTACGGAAATATTTTCCTCTAGGGCCTCTACAGAAGAATTAATCATATCGATCGACGCATTAAGTATCGATGGGAGATTTAGGCTGTTGATATAATTATGGAGTTTGAGTTTGTATTCTTTCCATTTGGTCAAACGATAATTTAGTCTCAGTACTCTGGGGGCTCGTTCTACGTATGTATTCCAACCGAGGAGAGAGAGATTAATCGTTATGGCCCAATGATCGCTATCATAGGGCAGCAGACCCAGCCTTTGCGTTCCATCGTTAATACGATCGATCAGCCTGCTGTCCACCAAAGCAATGTCCAAGTTCGAGTTAGCCGGATGATAAGTCGGTATTTCCGAATATAGAAGGGAAGCGCGGAAGATAGCACCCTGTAACTGTAGCCAGTCAAAAAGAGCTAACCCCTTGCTATTGTTGACTGTATTACGCCATGATGTGTGTTTGGCGTTAAGATCGCCCGCGATCACAAAGTGATTCGAGTCATTTGCAACTCGCAACTGAGTACATAGATCATCGAGGTCACGAAGGAACACGATTTTATCATTGAAAGGGCTATACACTGCCGCGATCACGAGGCTTCTACCAGCCGAAAGATCCAAGCGGATCGCAATGGCTTCTAAAGATTTTTCGTGAGAAGTAGAGAGTTCTATACGAGTGAATTTGTATCTTCTATTAATAACCATAGCGACACCGCCGCCGAAACGGTTGTTTGCTCTGTCTTTGCGTATTATTACAAATTGTGGTGGAACCTCCAAATTATGTCTCGGATTTAGCTTCGTTTCAATGAGACCACATACGTCGGGTCGATGAGAATTTAAAAATTGCTGCAAATATGCACGTTTGTGAAGATTTATAACAGAGTTGACGTTGACAGTAATGATTCGGAGATTGACCAACGGGATACTGTTTTGATCGGTGGTGGCCATTATTGCGGGAAATCATTTCGAATGCCTCTTGTGGTACGTCCATGGTAATCAACAGATTGAGCATGATTATCATCTATAAAATATTGAAGGAGGAAATTAATTTTTTCGGTATTTTTGCCGATACGTTGAAAAATAATTGGTAATTGATCGGCTATACTTTTGATGGCCGAAAATATGTTTTTTAAGTCGACCTGTTGCTCGTTGGACGCAGCATCGAGAGGGGCCGATCCTCTGTTCAACGTAGTCGATGAATATGCATGCGCGGCCTTACCTACTAGGCCCCCCACTCCACTCGCAACACTACTGTATAGCGTCATCGGATTGACGAGGGGAGATGGAAGTCTTCTGGTTGCGGCTGACTGGGGAGCTCTGTTGCTCGTAGGGGCGGCAACGGCTCTTCTCTCCTTGAATTTCGGGCAACCTCGGTATGACGCGGGGTGGCCGAACTTCTCACAGTTGACGCAGTAAATTGCGTCGTGTTTGGTTGCTTCTGTGACCGAGCACTTCCCACGCTCGTGAGATAAATTACATTTAACACATCTAAAATCTAGATGACAGTTAGCGGATGCATGGCCTATACGTTGACAGTTAAAACATTGTAAAAGATCCTGCCTATGCAATTTCTCCCATCTGACGCGTTGATAATTTAAAACATTGATCGATTGAACAAATTTGATATCTGTATTGGCGTCAAATTGCACTACGAACATAGGCAGGGGCAAGCCGGATTGTTTCGATTTCGCGGTTACAAAATTGGAAATACGAGTGGCTTTAGCTTTAGGTGCGGTGATGGAATTAATTTCCGACAACAGCTCATTCTTGTCGGTGTTTGGATCGATACCCTTGAGCAGCATCGTCAATGGTTTTTCGTTCTTCGGCGTATAAGTGAAGAACTTGAGCTGGTTTTTCATCATAATATCTTTGATCTTCGAATAAGCTTCGAGAGAATTCGGGTATATGACGTGGCTTTTCGAGCCACTTCTTTTTATAGTGAAGGATGCCTTTTGAAGGGCATTCTTAGTTATGTTTATTATTAATTGTGGTGAAGCCACATGCACGATCAACGGTGGTGGTTTGTTTAACTTATCTTGTCTAATAGTTTGCTGTGGTGGGGTCGGATGCCTGAAGGTGGGAGGCTGGTCCCTTGACACCTCCGGTAGAGCGTTGGGCTCGGCAAAGGCCTGAAAACGGTTGGCGGTGGGAGGTTTGTCCAGCGTCGGCGTCGGAGAAGGCGCGTGTCGTCCTGCGGGTCTACGGGATCCAATGGTGATCCATTCCGACGTTGGCGATTCAATGGTCCGACCAGATGTAGAGGGTCCAGCGAGCGATTGGATTTGCTCTTTGAGCAATTTTATTTCGTTTAATAGTCTTTTATTTTCGCGCATTAGAGTTTCTTTGCTACAAGATGCTTCAGCGCCTTGTTTGGATGATGCTGTAGACATCGCATCGCTGGATTGTTGATCGAGCGATTTCAATCCTGTGTCACTGTCCATGGTGTTAACTGGAGCCGTTTTAGCGTCGGCAGATTGCCGCGCGGCTGCGCGTGAAGCGGAAATTTTGCGCGACTTTTTCATTTGAATGTCCTCGGATGATGACGGATTGGATGATTTATGTCTTTTTAGAGACAGAGATAGCGATCCCTGGCTAGTAGTCTCAAGGGATGCAACATTTTCGTCCGAATTATTGGCATCGGCCGCCGCCGATGCGGAAGAGTTACTAGCTTCTATGCGTGTAATATGGTGTTCCATAAAATGGACGGTCAAAAATGAAAAAAAATTAAGAACTATATTGGGACTTGCGGAAGCAAGCCCCAATAATAGTAACGAAATTAGCCGATCACTTGGAGTATAACAAGATACACTTCCACAGTATGAATGACTCTCTGTATGGGCACTTAGGAATTTTGTTTACGTCGCGTACGAGCACTGAGATGTTGTCGCTACGAGCTCGCGTCGCGTACTGGTTCGACGCCATGCTGCTATTCTACGCGGGCCGCCAGTGAGACAGTGCCGTAACTACGCGTTATCGACGCCGATCTGACAGTACCATCTGAAGGGCTCTCAACTCTGATAAATATAAATGATCAATTATTTTTCATTAATTTTTGTTTAAAAATATTATTTATAATTTGGTCACCGCAAATGCTATTAACGGTGATATACTTCGTCGTTGCAATTTTGGTACCACTTCTCCACAAACATAACAGAAAGAGTCTGGCTGATTTTTGCCCTTGCGAAACATTGCAGTAAACGACACACACTTAAGACTTGATACAAAACAATTACCACTTGACATTTATTGTTAGTATGAACCACTTGCCACTTAGATCTGCCTATACATGGACACAAAAAGTTTCTCCTATAAAGTTTAAATATAATTTGTTATTAATTTATTATTTTAGAATCAAGTGTATAAATAAAATAAGATGAATGTCGATATATATATAGATATAGATATAGATATGTCGATACTTATTTTATTGATATGCTTAATATATATATATATTAACACTTAAAATTACGTTCGCCTGAAAAAGGTTGTTTTCTTTTTTCAAATGCGAAGATTGTTTTCTATTTCCAGTTATACTGAATCAAGGAAGTGCAGGAAACACAATGTCTCGGGAGAGAAAAAGTTTAGTCTTCAAAATTGTAACTAATTGCTATTGGTGATTTTAAGAATTTGTGAGAGGGAGGTCATTGATTTTTATTCGTTAGAAAAAAGTTGGAGATGGTAAAAGTGGGCGGTTTAGAAATTGAGGGAATTTAGAAGCGTAGGAGACGAAGAAAGAACGTTAATTTATGGGTGCAAGGAAAAACGGAAAGCAACGGTTACGGTATAAAGAGTCGTGAGAAACGAAATTTTAGTGAAAGTGGGTTCTGGAAAATATCTGCTCTAACAATAAGTTGTTCTCGACACTTGACATATGCCATGCAGACGTCAGGCAAAGAGTCGGCCTGCGTAGAACATAGTGTACGGTAGAGAACACATTTTATTCCGAACAAAGGAAAGCATTTTCAATTGCTTAGCATGAAAAACTTAAACAACTGTAAGAACAGATCAGAGTTCTAACTAAAACATAAAAAAAAAACAATTATTTATTTATGTTTGTCAGAGTTGAGAGCTCTTAAGATGGTACTGTCAGATCGGCGTCGATAACGCGTAGTTACGGCACTGTCTCACTGGCGCGCCCGCGTAGAATAGCAGCATGGCGTCGAACGCCGATTACACGTTCCCGACGGATATTTTTTCGACCCGTCGGGATTGAAAACAGTTCCCGAAACTTTTGGGGGCAGTTTTCTCTTCAGAAATGTCTAAGGAATGCGATCCAGTATAGCAAATTCGTGCTAGATAAATAACTTTTCATAAAAATGTAAAAGTATAGCATAGTAAGTTCGCGCATCCGCACTTTTTTAAACTTTGACGGTCATTTGTTACTATTTGCAACAAACAATTTTAATAAATATATACACTAAAATATTCGGCCTGATTTCCTCTATCGCTTAAGACGAATTTCAACTTCGCATCGTTTATACTTTTCGCGTAATACCTCATTTTCTACCAAAATTTGGTGTTTTTACAAAAACTCATTTTACTAAAAAACTGAGGGTGATGGAGCAATTCTGCCGACGGATTCGTGTTTAGGATGACTAACTCTACGGGGATCACCCATTGGATATTTGAGAAAAAAAATTGTGTTGAACAGTGTAATTAAAAGTATCGTTAAAAATGAAGACATAACATCTGTTACGCCAGTTCCATCTTTTTTTTTTTTTTGAAAAGGTGTTTATTAAATTCTACAATTAACAGAATTTGAAACCAATAAACAAGCACACAATAACAAATGGACAACTCACATGGCAGCTACGCTGCATCTTGCTATTTACAATCTTAGAACTACTTAACTATATTGTTGCACAAAACATGAAATATATACACAGACGAGGACCCTAAATGAAAAATATAACCATAGAAAAGAGATATTAGATATGTACTAAGGTTAACGATAACTATGAATAAATGATAATGAAGGTGAGCTGATGGGTGGGGTGGGGGAAGGAGCGAGGGTAGATTGGAGTAGTGGGAGATGATGAAGATGACGCGCGCCCAAATGCGGTGTATAGCTACCGCAGAAGCGGTTCGTCGAACATATGCAATAATTACAGTTTCGATTTCCCCACGCCGGGGCTCTCTCCTTTACCCAGGCGCAGAAGCTTCCAGCGGATCTGGAAGCGTTGTTAAAATTTACCCGAACGCGAACGCGAGCGCGAGATTTGAATAATAAATAATGACGGTTAGACGGACGGACGAGGTTAAAATAAAAGAAAGCCGGGGGAGGAAGCTAGCAGACAACGGAAAAAGATAGAACAAAAATTTTCGCGGGGGGGGGGGGGGGGGTGCGTACAGGTTAGGAGAGAACCTCGGCGGGGTACTTATGTGAGCGGTCGCACTCAGAATGCGCGTGGCCCTGTATGTTGTTGAGCTAGAGCCGGTTGATCTCGCGCTGGCCGGGCGGTCCGAAGGGAAAACTGTTTATAGGGGCGACGTCGAGCTTGTCTCGGCTGCGATAGCGAGGGAGGCGCGCGAAGGCGCGCCGCTATTGTCACCGTCACGGTAGTTTTTGTAAATAATTGTAACTCCGCGGATCAAGGTCCACAGCTGGCAAAGCCGTTGAGAACCGCAGACGCTCCGGATGCCCCGAGATCTCGACAGGATCGTACGGCAATGCCGTGGTTGGTGCGGCTCTGTGTGTATGGTAAATTATGGGGATCTTTGTCGCTGGATCCTGAATGTATCCTTTCGCGTCGAGATACGGAAAGGCGTCCAGCGACAGATATCCAGAGCACCTGCAAGCCTCGGCGTAGCCGGGATCAACGAAAATCGGACCGTCGACGAGCGAATTCCCCGACCGTTTGTCGTACAAGCCCGCAATGAATTTCCGCGTTAACTTTATTCCAAAAACATCGAAGCGGGTGCAGTTCACCTTGTCGTAGATGGACTTGTTTGCCACCCGCTTATACTCCCCATTAGGTCCCACGCGTGGCGCGCGCAGTCCCGACACAGCCCTGAAGATTCTCCGCTCGAATAAGCGGAACTTCTCCATGGCGTGCGGCGCGACCGGATACCACACCGGAAACGCATATGACATAATGGAGCGTATGTAAAGCTTGTATATAGTGAGCTTCACTTCCTGGCGCAGATGCCGGGAATAGAGGAGGCGAGCGACATTTGCCGCCGCTCCTCGGGCCTTTTCTAGCAGACTGAATGCATGTTTATTAAATGATATATTTTCCGCTAGTAGAACACCAAGGTACCGCACTACCTTTTCGCGGCGCAACGGAGCGGCAGGGTTCTCCGGCTCATGAAGGGCAAAAGCTTTTGCGCCCCTTCTCTGACGCCTCCCCATTAATCCAGATCTTACTGTGAATAGAATGGTTTCACATTTTTGCGCGTTTATTCGAATCCTGAGTTTGGCGCAGTGCGCGCTCACGGACGCTAGTGTTTCCTGCAACGATTCTTGAATTTTCGCGGGATCGGCGTCCCTTTTATAGATTAGCAGGTCGCCCGCGAACGCTAACGCGCTGCAGCCATCCTCAGAATTCATGTTGAATCGCGTGAGGACGTCAGAGAAGTACAAGTTGAATAGAACCGGAGAATTTACCGCCCCCTGTTGCAGGCCGTTCGCCACCGCGAAACGCCTGCTCGATGTTGCGCCGCTTGCATGTACCTTGAAGCTCCGGCCCATAATAGAGTCGTCCAGCATCCGCGCCAGGTGCGGGGGGAAGTCCATCTCCAGGATCTTTGCTATCAGGCCTGTGGACCAGACAGTGTCAAAAGCCTTTTCAAGATCTATGAGGCATGCGCCCACCATTTTCCTCCCGTTCAACGCCCACGCAATATCAGAGGTAAACCTCGATATCGCGTGGACCGTTGAGTGGCCGCGACGGAAGCCGAACTGGTGTTCGGGTAATAAATTACGGGCGGTGATCTGTGCCGCGACCCTACCGTTCAGGACGACCTCGAATAGTTTGCCCAGGTTAGGCAGCAGACTGATTGGTCTATAACTGTTAAGCGCTGATGGGGGCTTTCCCTTTTTTAACAACGGCAGGAGCTTGGCCGTCTTCCATCGTTCGGGGAAGTATGTGGCGTTTAGACACGCGTTGAAGAGCTCGGCGACGAGGTCGATCGTCCTCGACGGGAGCTTCCTCAACGCGGCATTTGGTATGTTGTCGAACGACGCGGACTTTTTATTATTTAGCCTCTTGATCGCAAGCGCGACCTGAGCCGGGTTAGTAAAATAGTCGGTCATTCGCGTCGGTCGTCGCAGTTCGTTGCGTCCCGTGAATGTCAGTAGTGGTCCGTCGGCGCGGGATTCCTTGAATCTCGCGTAAGCGTCGGTTGTCCGTGCGTGATGCGCTCTGATTTCGTCCGTAACGTTCGTCGTCATTCTGTCGATCGATAGATTACTGGTGTGTACCCGGCTAAAGTGCGCGCCCAGCAAGTTTAGCTTGTCCTTGTCGCTCGACACAATGTAATCGTTATTATTTTTCGTCAAGTTCACGGTATCGACGGCAGCCTCGGCAAAGAGCTGACCGTCGTCCGCGTCGACGCGAAAAGCGGGAAGGGATCTATCGTTTTTGCGGTCGAGTACAGTCCGCTCAAGTTCCGTCTGTCGATGTTCTCGAGTCTGTCTGTCCAGAATCTATTCGCGATCGCGGATATCCGTCTCTGTATGTTCGTCTGTAGTCGTCTCAGTTTTTGTCTGATAAAGACGGCCAAGCCCCTGTTCGCGGCGCTCTCGGGGTCCCGGCCCCTCGCGATAGCGAATAACCTGGAGATGAGGCGCGATTTAACGCGCTTCAGCTTTTCGACCCTCCCGTCGGTGTACTCGTTTTGCGCGTGAATCGCGCGCGCTACCGGTGTCGAGGCCCTCAGGGCGTCCGCTATTTCGCTCTCGAGCGCGGCGCAGAAGGCGTCGATAGCTGTTTTCTCGGATGCTGGGAGGGATTCGGCCACGCTCGGCTCGAAGGCCGCCATGCGCTTTTTGAACTCCCCCCAGTTCGTCTTATGATATTGAAGCCTTCCCGGGCTTTCTTCGCGACGACGGGGCGCAAGCCCCGCGCCGACATCGAGCTTTAAGCGGATCGCCCAGTGATCGCTCTCGTACGGGAGGGCCTCGAGCCGGCACGAACCCGCGTTCACCTCGGGTACCAGCCTGCTGTCCACCAGGGCCAGGTCGAGGTTCGACCCGGTTCTAGGGTAAGTCGGCGTGTCGGAGAAGAGGAGGCGGGCGCGGCACGCTGCGCCCCTTTGCTGCAGCCACTCGGCCAGCAACAGGCCCTTGCCGCTGTTCTCCGCGCACAGCCACTCACGGTGCTTGGCGTTTAGGTCGTCTAGCAGCATGAAATAGCTTGCCGGGTTTGACGCGGCCAATCGAGCAAACAACCTATTGAGCTGCTCGACGAAACCCCTGCGCAGTCCGCCCGGACTGTACGCGGATACGACGCAGAGTCGTTTCCCCCCACCGACCGGTAACGCGATTGCCGTTGATTCTAACACCCTATCGTCGGTCTGTCCAATGTCGATGACCTCGTGTTCGAGGTCGTCCCTGAGGAGGATCGCGGTGCCACCACCTGGCCTATTGCTGGCTCTATCGCTCCTGATAACTCTGTACCCGCCCGAAAACGCGAGTACGTGGTTTGGCTTTAATTTAGTCTCTGATAGACAGCAAATATCGGGTTTGTACCTGTCGAGGAATGCTTGCAAATACGCTCGCTTGTGTAGGCCGATGATCGAATTCACGTTGATCCCGACGATGGATAGGTCGCAAGCTGGCGTGAAGGTTACTTGCGGCGCCATCGAAGCGGTGTCGCAATTATCGTGCTCTGGATGGGCGGCCCCTCGCGCCGCTCGCCTCCCTCGATCGCCGTGGTGCCGGCTCGACGACGTCGCCGATCATAAGCGAGAAAAGTACCTCTATTTTTTTTGTGTTTTCCTCGACCTTCTGAAATAGTGAAGGTAGTTGGTTAGATAGCTGGGCCAGAGCGCCTCGAATGGCGGCCAGCTCGTCGCCGTAGCCCGCTAGCGTGTTAGAATTAAGATTTAAATTTATACTCCCTTCGGCGCGCTCGGTCTCGCGCACGCGTAACGGCGGTAGCATTTTGGCCGAAGATGTAATTCGAAGATGTAATCGGAAGGCCCAATTAAAAGTTAATTTGCGAGAGAACGGTTCATTTCTGACCCATGGTTCCTCTCAGACATTTTACCTACGTAACAAGACGAATAGGATGAGACAATAAAAAAAATTTGCTACCCTTTCCCGAATTTTGCGGCAAGTTTTTTTCGCAAATCTACATCGATCCAGAGGTGTAGAACAACCCCTGAAAGCCATGACAAATATTTTTGAAACACCCTGTACAATGTATCGCCCCAATAACGTCTTACATTATTCTACATTCTTTGAGGCGAACAAGTTTGGCATTTTGCTGTCGCAAAATTTTTAAAATATAAATGTCGCTCCAATATGCCGCCACATGCTACCACGCTTGTACCAGTAGGTACGACTGTAACGCCGCACAGTGGAACGAATCGATAATCTAGCTGGAAAAAAATAACTCGAAAACCGTTCATTTTAGAGAAAAATGTTTTATACAAAAGTTTCATAATATCATGAAAAGAATGTTACTGCATCGTTAATTTTTTATATTTTTTAAATGTAATTTAATGGTTAACATCATTTTTTATGCGAAAGTCTATACATTTCTTTACGGACTTTTATTCTACGAAAGAAATAAAGAAACTTTTGCCTAAGTCATTTTCTCATTGCACTTTCCGTTAAAAAGATACTTAATGCAAAATATCCTACTGACGTCATTCTCCCACGCGCCACGGTGAAATTCGACTGCCGAATCGCATCCCTACCTTTAAGCAGGTAAAACTAAAAAGGGCGCAAGTGGATCCATGACATTTTTCCACTAATTACTTCTACACAATCTAAAGAATATATAGACGGAGTTTCAAAGATATACATTTCGTTGTTTGTTAGTTATTCATTGTTTAATGGGACCGCGCGCCGCGGTGAAATTAGACTGCCGAATCGCATCCCTACCTTTAAGCAGTTAAAACTAAAAAGGGCGCAAGTGGATCCATGAAATTTTTCCTCTAATTACTTCTACACAATCTAAAGAATATATAGACAGAGTTTCAAACATATACATTTCGTTATTTGTTAGTTGTAGACATCTTGTCCTTTTGTGACCGCGTGCTCCGCAGGGAGTCGGCAGCCGTACTATGTTATAAACTTTAGAAAGGAATAACAACAAAAGGCGGCAGAAAGCGCAGCATTTTTTTGCAGGAGCTGCTTCTACAAGGTTTAAACTAAATACCATCAAAATTTCGAGGTAATATTTTGATATACATTATAAGTTTTTCTCTGCTAAAGTTTGCTAATTTCTCCGAAAAACATGTGTCTAAAGAAAGTTTCATAAATTGTTTAAAAATTAATTTTTCGAAAAATCGTTTATGGGCATTCCAAGGTTAACTAACAGTGATAAACTGTACAAAAAATAAAAAGTCTCGCAAAATTCTCAATGCCTCTAACAGTATCTTCTTTTCAGAGAAGTATTTCTACGTTTTCGCGCTGTTGAAATTTGTTGTTTTTAAGCGCTGATTTTTACATTTAGATGATTGCAAAATCAATTAATATTGCTATCACTGGTCTCAGAAAACATTCTAGATTAAGACAAGATTATTAAAATTCAAATCCCATACTTGATTTTTTTCCACCTAGATTACTCATTTCGTTCCACTGTGCGCCGCCGGAGCGCCTGTGAATCAGTGACATCTCGGCTGTATGTGTAGGTGAAGGAGGCGGTGCAACTCGAAAAACGGCTCTGTCGAGAAAGACCTTGACAAGCCTGCTCTATATTCTCTCCTCTTTTCTCTATATTTTTCTCCATTTCCTTTTCCTTTCCCCCATTTTCTCTGTACTCTTCTCTCCTCTTTTTTGTCCTCCACACATTCACTATCCCATCATCCACTCTTCCTTTTCCTTTTCTTTTCTCCTTTTCTTACAATTAGAGCTTCCTTTATTCTCGTTTCGATCTCCACCACCTCCTCTACTACGCTTCTTCTTCCAACTTCAACCTTTCGGATTTCCACCTTAAATCTTGTTGTATCTTCCTCCGACCAATCCCCCCTTCCTGCTAGTTTTACTGCTTCCCCTTTCCCTTTTCTTTTCCACCCACACTATCACTGGGTGGTGATCTGATTGTGAGTCCACCTTGCCCCCTACCTCTAGCCTTTCCAGCTTTCTCCTCAGCTCTTCGTCACATATTACGTAGTCAATTACTGTTTCTCCTCTGCCTCCTGTATATGTATACCCCCCCTCCTCATCTCCATCTATTCCGCCATTCCGTATATACCAGCCTTTCTCCCAGTAGTTTCCTTCCCTCCCTATTCACTTTCTTGTCCATCAACCTCCTTATAGTTATCCCCTCTTCATATTCTCCTAACCCCCCTCCCTCTGCCCCTGTCCATTCGTTAAAATCACCACCCACCAATGTGTTTGTCCCTGTGTCCCCTTACTCCTCCCTTCTCTTATTGTTAGTGCTTCTGACTTTTCCTCCATATCTCCGTTTACATATACCCCTATCACCCTCCAGTCTTTCTCACCCAATTTCACCACCCTCTCTATCATCCTTTCTTTTTCTTCTCCGCTTTCTTCCTTCTCTCCCACTCTCTGCCTCTCTAACCTAATCTCTCCTCCCTAATCTCCACATCATATTCCTTTCCTTGAATGTTAAGTCGTCTTCTATTCTCTCCCTCCTAGCCCTTAGTTTTTTCTTCCCTTTCATTATTCTCCTTTTCTCCTCCTTACTCCCCAGCCTTACCACTGCTACTCCCCTCCCTGCCCCACGCCGTTTACCTAGCATCCCTTCCATTTCTTCCCCTTCCCCTTTCTGGAAAGCCCTGCCACTACAGCGCGCTGTCCTCCTTCTTCCCTGCCTTCGACCGCCACCCTTTTTCTTTTCCAAAAGTCCTCCACACTGATTGAGCTATTCCTCCTCTCCCTCCCTAATCTTACCGCGTTCATAGGCCATCCCCTTCTTACCTCTCGTTCTGTTTCATTCCTATTTCCTCCTTCAGTCTCCATTTTGTATCTTTTCCTCCTCTAGTTCCTACTTTCAAACTTTCTAAACGCAGTCTTTTGTCCTACCTACTTCTTTTCCTATCATTACCTTATCTAGTCTCTACCTTACCGATGTAGCCTACCTTATCTTCTTCTCTACCTTACCGATCTACTTAATCCTACTATACCTACTCTGCCTTCTCTTTTCTCCTTGCTACTTCTCCTGATTCGCCGCCCTTGTCCGATCTCTTTGCTTCCTCGCTTTTCGCGTTTTCCATATCCTAACCTCACTCTTTCCTACGCACTAACCACGTCTCCCTTTCCTTTTTCCCTTGCCCACCACTCTCCCACCTTCATCTCAAGGACTTTTCCGACTCACTCCTGTTCAGTTTCTCCTTTCTCTCTTTCTGTCACTCGTTTTCTCCCTTTCTATTTTCTGCACACTTCTCTCACTAACTCTCCTCATTCACACCCGGAAACAGAAGCCCTCATTAATAAGTAATATCATCTATTGTTTAGTAATAAATTAAACAGTTATCGCAGTAAATTTATTAACAATAATGAATTGTGATTATCTTACTGTTATAATAAATTAATAAAACGTAGTAACGGATTATAGCCGTTATATGTTAATAAATTCATTACAATTAATTAAATAGTTACCGTATATAACTAATTAGGGTATTTACAGACAGTCAATATTAAATATAATTATTTAAAGGGACTTTATTCTGAATTAAGTGAACTCAGCAACATTTTAATAATGTGCTAATAACTTTTCAGTAATGATGAAATCTTGTTATAACTAATATATTTAATACTTATAAATAACACTTATAAAGATAACAAAAAACTTTACAACGCATAACTGTAAATGAAAGATATAAAAATATAATGTAAACGTAAGAAAAAATAATAACTGAACTTCTGTCTTCTACGTGCAGCTATACCTTTTGAACTGATTGTGAGGGCGAAAGACCCACTGCACGAGGAGAACCTCTGCCTTCATAAAACAATTCGCAGAACTGTCGCTATCGCTTCCTCGCTCAGCCATTCAAAACCATATCGTTGAACACCTACAAGTAATTTTAACAAAATTATATAACTGTAGTAGTAATGGCTATATGTTGAATAAAATAGAACCGTTTATTTTGAAAATGATGCAAGTCCATTGTTTTTTGTTTCGAAAAAATTAGAAGTTAGCATATCTGTCAATTAAAAAATATTGGTTAACTATGACAAGTCTGACAATGTTTCTATCAATTTATCGGTATGTAATTTAATTATATTAATTTCTTTTAGGCGAATTTAATTAAAATATTGTACATTTACGGGCTGCAAATGGACCTGTACCACTTTCATAATTAATCAAAAATAGAAGTTTTATTTTGAAGGATAATTATATTTACACATTGTGAAACTCAACATAAGATGTTGGTTTTATTTATTTATGGTCTTCATGTGACAGTATTTTGAAAATCTCAATAACAAATGTCCTCATTTGATGAAGATTCTACCTCTGCAATTCTTCTTCCCTTTTTACGTTTCAGTATTTTGTTTTTCATAATGGAATTATAGTCGTCCTCCAATTGTCAGATTACGCTTTTGTTTATGCTCATAAGTTTTATTTCTTCCTGTATTTATTTACAATTAATGAAAATAAATATTTTTAATTGTCAGAAAGTAATATTGTTACATTGATTTAATGCTTCTTTGCTGAGTATTTAAATACATGCGCCCGAAAGTGGATGATCGGTGTTATCACGCGGATGACTGGCTTGGCGAGTTCGATGATTGTGCTTGCGTTCTTGATCTCACATTAATCCAACCATTGTATTACGTATCTTTATCTATGGCCTTTTTGTACTAATCAATAAAGTGGATGTTCGGTGTATGTTAATACTGTCTCCTCACACTGTGGTTAACCCTGCTCATCATTCTTCTTATCTATATCACTATTTGATGTTAAAATGAAATTATTTGAGTCTCGGTCGAACCGCTAAACCAGCGTCAAGAATATTTTGCACGCCAGAGCCGTCCTTCGAGAACACCTCCTTCACCCAACATACAGCCGAGATGTCACTGATTCACAGCCACTCTGTAGGCGTCACGGTCGTGCCTATTGGCACTGGCGTAGTGGGGCATTGGGGCGACATTCGTAGTTAATCACTCGCGCTGAAAAGACGTGCCTCGCGCATCAGTCGCGGAGATCAGAACGACGTGCGTGGCACGTCGACACAGAATATTTGTTGAGGAACAGTTTTAGATGGCACTACGTCGCATGTAGGATAAGACAAAAGTATTGTTAGTGAAAAAGTATCCTCAGATATGTTTTAAATCAAATGCAATTAATATATTTTAACGTTTTTGAACTTCTGGCGATGGTTTTGCCGAAATCGACCACTTTATTAAGTCTTACGCCATAAATATAGTATTGCGTTCCAGTACGCACATTTGTAAATTAATTACTAGCGCAAATTGTTAAAAATAACTATCCGATACTAGAACGCTAGGCTTCCTCGTATTAAAGAATACATTGTTGCCGTCGCGGCCGCTGCGGCCCATGCAACGTAGTGCCATCTGAAACTGTTCCTCAACAAATATTCTGACAAGGAGACATTACACCCGTGGACATGGGGATTTTAATGAGCTTCATATTAGGTGAAGGTACA
This sequence comes from Cerceris rybyensis, assembly GCA_910591515.1. Classification (NCBI taxonomy): domain Eukaryota; kingdom Metazoa; phylum Arthropoda; class Insecta; order Hymenoptera; family Crabronidae; genus Cerceris; species Cerceris rybyensis. Next base: position 4,277,833 of record OU342791.1, read on the forward strand.
TCGAAAAATATTTGTGTCATGTCCGGACGTTTTTGTGAATGGGCCCTCAATTTTGAGAAATCGCATTTTGAGAAACGCAATTTTTCTATAGTACGTGATATACTCTTAAACAGAACGGGACTATCGAATAAGTGCGATGACTCGGCCGATGCGTGCTTGGCTCGTACTTTTGCACTCCGCCGCGCTTCAGGTTCGAATCCTGCTTGTTGAGTAAATTTTTTTTTTTATTTCTTATCTAAAATATTTTAATCCTCGTAAATATCATTTAATTGAAAATTTGTATATGGGCAACATATTATAACTTTTAAAAAATATTTACTACAAAATTACATTTCTTGGATGCAAGCAAATATAAAGGGTAATTGTTTTATTACCTGGTTCACTATTCATCACAATGAATATATTTATCGTTAGGGTACCTGTGTTTTATTACTTTACCGTATACTTTTTGTAACTTTTCAAGTGTTCGGTAAATATTTGAAAAGCATTCTTTTACATTTTGAACGTGATCATTAGTTTCCTTGCAACTGCCGAAGTGAAAGGAAGTGCTATCCAGTCAAAAAGTTTTCTTTTGGCTTTCATAATGATATTTACATGGAACATTATTTAATCTTTCTCTAAAAATGAGTGCACCAGGAGGTTCTTCACAGTGTAGTGCGATGAATATTGATGAAAATATTAATCCGACATTATCATCCTTTTTGAACGTAAACGAAGCATGTTTTCCGCATGAAATTTCAAAATCCAAATGTTCTTGTTCGAAAGCAGCGTTTATAAAATGTTCCTGGTGCCGGAAATTTATATGTTTTGTGTGTTTTTATGAATCATTTCACCCTAACACTTGCGAAATCAGTAATTTAAATAGATAGATAAATATATTAGTTTTAATCTTTTCTGAAATCAGTTTTTTAAAGCGTTATCTACTTACAAAAAAAAAAATTACTCGTCAGGCAGGATTCGAACCTGAAGCGCGGCGGAGTGCAAAAGTATGAGCCAAGCACGCATCCGCCGAGCTATCGCACTTATTCGATAGTCCCGTTCTCTTTAAGAGTATATCACGTACTACAGAAAAATTGCGTTTTTCAAAATGCGATTTCTCAAAATTGAGGGCCCATTCACAAAAACGCCCGGACATGACACAAATATTTTTCGATGTACTTTCACCTAATATGAAGCTCATTAAAATCCCCATGTCCACGGGTGTAATGTCTCCTTGTGAGTCGATGTGCCACGCACGTCGTTCTTATCTCCGCGAATGACGCGCGAGGGACGTCTTTCTAGCGCGAGCGATTAACTACGAATGTCGCCCCAATGCGCCCACCACGCCAGTGCCAATAGGCACGACCGTGACGCCTACAGAGTGGCTGTGAATCAGTGACATCTCGGCTGTATGTTGGGTGAAGGAGGCGGTGTTTCTCGAAGGACGGCTCTGGCGTGCAAAATATTCTTGACGCTGCGCTAAACCGTTCGGACGTGTTTACAAGTGACAAGTGAGAAGCAACGCTCAGCATTACTCACGAGTACCGCTACCCATACAGTGACAGTGACATCCTTACTTTTAGTGGAGTGGAGTGGTGTTGGTTCACCCTTAAGCGCCACCCACCCTATGGAGGATCCCTACCATTCACATCACAACAATTAAAATGCAACAAAATAAAGAAGACCAACATAATGAGGCCTCTGAGTACAGATGTCTCTCATCCGCCCAAAAGAAACCAAGTAACCAAGCCAATAATAACACCATCGAACCAAAAAAATCCTACGCTAACGCAACCAAATATGAATCTTCCCCTATGAAAGAACAAGCAATAATCCTACAAGCAATTGACGGTATCAGCATCAAAGAATATGCTCGGGCCATCGGAAACATAATCGGTGCCAAAACTATTAGATTTATATCCAGGATATCAAATGGAAGAATTTGCATGTACCTAGACAGTAAAGAAACCGTAAAGAACCTCACAATGAAATACAAAAATATTCAAATTAACGACCAAAGCGCAGAAATACGTCCAATGCTGCTACCGTCCCAACGAATAATCCGCTCCAATGTCAGCCCAGTAATTCCCAACTCAGGTATTGAAGACATCTTTCACGTTCCGGAAGGGGCGGCAGAAAGGTACACAAATTGAAACCACCGTTTTGAGTCGCTCCTCACTGTATATATTTTTCAAACAACTTAATACTACACCAAGTACAAAACTTATGCCTAAGAGAAGTGCTCGCACTTCGACACCATATCTGACTCTGTCCTCTAGTAGTCTTTTCCGGCGAACGATGGCGCAAAAAACCTCCGAACCAATTGCCCTCTGCAGCAACCGGACCATACTGTCACAACATCCTCCCCCCTTTTCATTGAACGATTACATTACTTTAACAAAAGAGATCACAATAGTAACCTCTCAGGCTTAGGTACATAAAAGGAAGGGAATCACACAATGAACAAGTGTCCAACTTATAAAACAATAACACTAAACTAATTGTAACCTAAGTATTTTGGTTTCTTAACTAAACGCCCGCCTTTAGTTACATATTTCGAGTTTTCCTTATCATAATTGAGAGGGTCGTTCCCATTTGATCGGTCAAGTATTTGTTTTGTTCCAGGATGTGAGTTGTCTTTATTTTTGAAACCTTTTGCCCTCTCTCGCAGATTTCCAGCGAGGTTAGTTACCTCTTGAGAGATCTCCAATGGATACAACCGCTGAATCGGTCTTTTAAGTATGCCGTTTTTGGTCTTCAAAATAGCAACTCTGATTTTTCCATCACATCCAGTAATCGTATCGATGACGCGCGCAAGAGGCCAATCTATCCGTTTTTAGGTGTCATTGCCTATTAAAACAATGTCTCCCACACTTATCTGACGCGAATCCCTTTTGCCACTTTTTAAAGCTAATGAACCCAGATATTCTATTCGAAATCTTGCTCGAAGAGCTTCCACGATTTTTTGATTGTGTCGTAGCTTGCTATTTAATTTGTGGTGATATAACATATCGCAATCAGGGACTCCGGTTCCGCGATTTTCAAGCAGAAATGTCGCAGGCGTTAATGGCACCAGATCGTCGGGATTTTCAGATACATACGTTAAAGGACGTGAATTAATAATCGCTTCCGCATCGCACAACACCGTTGTGAGATTTTCATACGATAGAGAAGCTCGACCCAACACTTTGCGCAAAATTGTTTTTAACACACCTATGAGCCTTTCCCACCATCCTCCCCACCAAGGTGCGGAGGGGGGATTGAAAAACCACTCAATTTGTTCCGCGGTACTGTACTTCGTGATCCTTTGCCAATCGAGAGCACTTAGTATTCTTTTTGCTCCTGTAAAATTAGTGCCGTTGTCTGTGTAGATAACACGTGGACGGCCTCGTCTAGCTATAAAACGACGCAAAGTCTCTAAAAATCCATCAACCCCCAAACTGGTAGACATCTCGAAATGGACGGCCCGGTACACGGCGCACGTAAAGACACATATCCACGACTTTCCCCCTCCACGCATAAACAGAGGTCCGGCGAAATCTATGCCCACTATTTCAAAGCTGCGGCATCTCTGACTCTGTTTAAAGGTAGAGGAGGAACGTCACTCTCCAGGCGTCTCGCTTTCTGTTTCTTACAGACTACGCATTTTCTTATGATGGACTGAATCGTCTTACGCAGTGAGATGATCCAAAACCGTTCCCTCAAATGGCTCATAACCATCAAAGCGCCAACGTGTCCCAATTTCTCATGGGTTTCCCGAATGAGCATACGAACGATACTACTTTTGTTGTCCAGAATAATTGGACATAAAAAATTCGGATCGTCGACACGATTAGCGATTTTAGTTTTTAAAACATACAAACCATCGTTGTTCCTGAAAGTTTTGAATGAAGCCAATTTATCCTTTCCAACATTCGAAAACATTATCTGCTGTAAATTCTTTAATAACTTTGTTTCGGCTATCTTGACCTCAGCGTAAGTTAAATATAATTTGTGTCTTTCGACAGAATTCGTACAGTGCGATGTTGTTGGCCCGATCCTTCTATTCTCATTTCCTAGCCTATCTCCTTTTCGGTTTTTTCTCTCACAATTGCCCGTAAATCTTAACGTCCATGCAAAAAAACGTATTAATTTGGTGTAGGAAGAGAAATAGTTCTCAACCTGGAATTTTTCAGTTTCAAGATTCACCATGCTCACGAGAACTGATTTTTTGCACTCTGCGCGAACCTCTTCCTCATTAACGCTTTCCCCTGACATTGGCCATTCTGATTTCGGTTTAAGGAGCCAATCAGGACCCATCCACCATTTTGACTCTACCAAACGCGACGGACTACAACCGCGTGATGGAAGGTCTGCCGGATTCATCTCTCCCGGAATGTAACGCCACTCGCTCTGTTTACTGAACGCGCGAATCTCTTTGACACGGTTCCAGACAAAAGTACCCCACTGCATGTCACGTCTCAACCACGCCAATACCGTAGACGAGTCTGTCCAGTAATGCATACTTTTAACAGTACGAGTTAAAGCCTGGCGCACTGTGTTCGCGAGTCTTACAGCGATAGTGGATGCCATCAACTCAAGCCGCGGTATCGTTGACTTTTTCGGTGCTAATCGCGACTTAGCACTCAGGAGATTGACTGAAACTTGTCCGTTGTACTCGACACGCGCGAACACTACGGCGGCATACGCGGATCCGCTAGCGTCCCCGAAAGCGTGTAAACTCAGCTCGCCTTTGCCTAATTTCCGGGGAATCTCTAAGACTCTTAAGGAACCCAAGTCCTTCATCCATTGATGAAATTCATCTTTATAGTGACCCTGGATCTCAGTATCCCAACCAACCTTATCTTGCCACAAGGCTTGTAAAATTAGTTTCGGGCGTAAGGATGTGGGGCAAGTTATCCCAATGGGGTCAAAAACCCTCTGAGTTATGGACAGAATAGCTCGCTTCGTAATAGCCTTGGGAGACTCTACTTCTAGTAATGATGCGTTAATCGACAAAGTGTCATTCCGTTTATTCCATCGTACACCTAAAACATTTGTTGTTTCATTCAGGAGTGCATCTCCCGTACTTTCCCATCCACGAAGTTCAAATCTACCTGTTGACATAACTGCAGTAGATTCGTTAATAAACGTATTTAATTCTTGCACGGAGTCTACGCTTGTTACGCAGAAATCTACGTAAAACGAGTTTCTTAATTTGTTTACGGTTTCTAGCGACCAACCCAAAACTACATTCTTTCTTTTGTTCTCTAATGCTAGGGATAAATGTAATTCAATAATGGCTGCCAATAAAAATGGGCTACACGTGAGGCCGAAAACAACACGACAATGTCGGAACGTAAGGATCGTGTCTCCTTCCATCCATAGAAAACGCAGGCAGTCTCTATCCGTTTCATTTACGAGGATCTGTAAGAAAGCCTTCCTAATATCGGCTATAACTCCAAATTCCCTTTCGCGAAACCGATTCAAAATTAAAGGAATGAGTTCAATCAGATTCGGCCCACTTTCTAAACAATGATTCAGAGACGGATAGCCGTCATTGCAGGCAGACGCGTCAAACACGGGTCGGATTCTTGTTGTACTATGTTCCTTAATGACGGGTCGATGAGGTAAATAATGACCTTGTGTATTTACTCCCATTGTAGGGACTAGTTCAATGATATTTTCATGTAGCCATTCTTTAAAAATATTCCCGTATTCCTCGTAAAGTCTCTGGCCTTTTAATTTCTTGACACAATTCATTAACCGTTTTTGAGAGACAGCGAAATTATTACCCATAGGAGCATGGTTCTCGACCCACGGCAACCTCACCTCGTATCGACCATCCGAATTTATTTTCGCCGTTCGTAATAGGAAATCCCAGGTCTTCTCATCTCTCACAGATTTCTCCAGTTTTTCAATTGGGTCTGTTATGCCAATAACGTCCAAAGACCACAAATCGGATAGCTTCGCCTCGTGCGCGATCATAGTAGTAACTAGAGACGCCGTATCCCGTCTCTCCGTACACGGCACTTTCCCCATTATTGTCCAGCCTAAATGCGTCTCGAAAGCCGTTAAACCGTTACTCAAATCGTACTTTTTTCCAGTCATAATTTTTCCTGCTACATCCGCACCTATGAGCACGTCTATTATTCCATCTGTTTCCACTAGGTCGCTTAAGACAATGTTTTCGGCACGCAACTCCTTTACATCTATCACATTCTCGACGCTCGGAACATAATTACATATAACGTCCTGATTCAATGCCGAAAAGTTGCAAGCATACGAACTATCCAAATTCTTTAAACGTATCAAAAATGTACTATGTCTTTCTCTCTTTGATTTAATCCCCCCAAACAAGGAATGAGTAATATTTTCTTCTCCGCGAGAGGTGTAATTTAATTCTTTTGCCACACTGGTGCGAATGTAAGAACGCTGGGAACCGCTGTCTATCACGACGCGAACTAATTTTTCTTTCGTCTGTGAATACAACCGCACGCGCAACGTCTGCAAACAGACCGTAGGACACCGAGAAATCGCAGACAAATTATTTTCGACTAATGATGGATCGTTACTACTCGAGTTACTTGACCGATCGCGTCGTTCGTCGTTTCCTTCGGCGTTCAAATTTGAACACATTAAAAGAGCGTGTCGTCCCCGACACCATTCGCAGCGTATTCTTACCCTACACAACTTCGAGACGTGACCCTGCTTTAAACAATCGAAGCAGGCATTTTCGCGTTTTACAATATCCTTTCGACTATCCAAACTTATTTTCCGCGCCGATTCGCATTTGATACTGTCATGATTTTGTTTGCAAAAAATACATTTCAAACCTTTACTTTCCTTGGATACAAACAGTGTACTTGCGCTTGCTATATCTTTTGTTAACTCCGTAGCCCTTTCTTTCGGTTTCTTCTCAATCCCCCGGTCTGTAGATATTCCAAATCCTGTTAGAGCCATATCAATGTGTTCTTCGTTCTCTACTTCGCGTTGTAAAAACTTCAGTAACTGCGTAAGTTGATCCGAGTTTTCATCTTGGTTCGCATCGTCTCGTTCGTTTGCCATCTCCTTATGTCCATTGCGTTGCCACGCTCGCAACACATCTTCAGGTAGTGATGACTCGACCAGCGGATAGAGCATAGCAGCGCATTTGTCTTTTGTCACACCCAAGGTTTCCAGCGCGCGTATATGTGACTCTACCTTGTCATACAAGTATGCGAGCGACGGTGTCTTCTTATTTTGCACTGTGTTTCTCAGTACAAGGCCTAGCAACTCTCTCACATAATATTCTACCAGCAGATTGTCGCGTCCAAAACGATTTTTGAGGCATGTAATTGCCTTAGTATAATTTTCGCCAGTGGGCGGAAAACTGTTTACCACAGCACTAGCACGCGAATCTGGGACTATAGCCTTAAGAAGATATGAAAACTTATCGTCGTTGCTTATCTTATTATCATTGTGAATCTTCTTAAATCGACACCAGAAGGAGAGCCAGCCTTTTATATCTCCATTAAACTTGGGCATATCGATAGTCGGCAAATTAGTGTTCACCGCGGTACTTGGTGTCTGAGTCGCTGAAGCGAGAGGATTTGTTTGCACTTCAGGAGGAACGTTCTTATGGTCTGATTCTAATAACCTCGTCATCTGCAGCTTTGACCGTAAGAAATTAGCTTTGTAAACTCCATCTGTTTCCATCTCTTGTGCCACCTCTTCTTCGCTTAGATTGGATTCGAATAGTCTCGTATTGTACGCAGCGTGCACCGTATCTAACTCCGACATCTTGAATTCCAGAATCTGGAAAGCCACGACCTTTTCGTCTCTCGAACATTCGGTATCTCCTATTTTCGCTGTGAAGCTTGTAAGAGATTTCGTGAACATGGTCCGTAATATCTTCCTTTGCTTTTTAATTTCGTCCATGTTGTACGAAGCCAATAAACGTATGTCCAAATGAAGTCGGAGTAAAAGCACGCCACGTGGTCGTTACAAGTCCTGTCACGGTCGCCAGTATTTCACGTTCCGGAAGGGGCGGCAGAAAGGTACACAAATTGAAACCACCGTTTTGAGTCGCTCCTCACTGTATATATTTTTCAAACAACTTAATACTACACCAAGTACAAAACTTATGCCTAAGAGAAGTGCTCGCACTTCGACACCATATCTGACTCTGTCCTCTAGTAGTCTTTTCCGGTGAACGATGGCGCAAAAAACCTCCGATCCAATTGCTCTCTGCAGCAACCGGACCATACTGTCACAACAACATCTTCAAGAAAAACAACGTTAAACTATGCTCAAAAATAACGTATTTAAAAGCCGGGTTAACGGATCCAGAATTCTCTCACATATTAAGCTTTAGGAGACAAGTGTTCATTGATCCAAACGACACAAACAAGATACCTAGCTCATTTACCATCACACTGGAAGAAACAATATATCGAATATTTACTACTACAGACACACTAAACTGCTACATATGTAAACAGGAGGGACACATCGCCAAAGAATGCCCAAGCACCAACACCAACACAAACGATACCTCATCACTAATTAATACAGCCATAAGCCCCGAACCTACGACACAAATGACGAGCCAAACAGTAAACACGCCAGACACCATGGATACAGAGCCAGAAACAAATATGCTCCACAGGGCCGGGGTGTAAAAAGAGCCCTCTCGATTTCATCAGAAGAAAAAATCACTCAACCGGTAAAACTAAGCGACATAAACACGCCAAACTTCAAAACACCATCAACATACACAACCGTTGAAAAAACCACTACCGCACAGTTAATAAAAAAAAACCAAAGCCGCCTTCATCACCGCTACCCTCCCGCACTACGAAAAAAATCGAAGACATGATCATCCCAGCCAAAAATGAAATTGAAAACCCAAGTAACAAATTCGTACTCAACTATACACAATTCAAAAGCTTTTTAGAAAACGCTTCTGGAGCAGCAAATCCGTTAGAAATATCAAAAACGCACACTAGTGAAACCCTATCCCTGATAGAAATTATGCATAAAATAAGTATATCCCCTCCTAAAAGAGAGGAGCATAAAAAATAGAATACATAGACTATGCAGGAAACTTAACACAGAAATATCAGAAAATTACACAACAAACTGGACTACAGACACGGAAAGTGACACGTTATAATCCACTTAGAAAAACTAAAAAACAAAAAAAACAACCACTACAGAAATGAAACAAATAATTCAATGGAACATAAATAGCTACTATAAACACTATGAAGAGTTACAAATTATTATCAGCAAATACAGTCCGGACGTAATTGGACTCCAAGAAACGAATTTCAAAATACACCACAAACCAACACTAAAAGGCTACTCCACCTTTACCAAAAACAGAAAAAATGAAGCATACTCTAGCGGAGGCGTATGCATAGCAATCTCAGAGAAATTTAACGCCAACGAAATTCCATTAACCACTAACTTAGAAGCAATAGCGATATGCACAACTTTCCCTAAGAAACTCCATATCTGCAATATATACCTACCAAACAGCCAAACACTCAAGCTTGAAGACATACAAAATCTTATAAATCAAATTCCACCACCATTACTAATTATAGGAGATTTCAATAGCCACAACTTACTCTGGGGATCAATTAAAACAGATAGTCGTGGAAGAATGATTGAAAAACTCTTAGAAAACCCTGATCTCACGCTCCTGAACTCAGGTAAAAACACTCATTTCAATATAAAAAACGGAACATTCAGCGCAATAGAACTATCTATTTGCAGCAGCAAACTGGCACAAAAAATGGAATGGAATGTACTAAACAACTTCCATGACAGCGACCACCTCCCTATAAAAATCACCTACGAAGACCATATACAACAACCACAGATACCCTTCTGCCCAAAATGGAACATAAAAAAGGCAAACTGGACCAAGTACCAAGATAAAATTATGAATATTCTTACGGAAAAATGTACAAAATACGCGATTGACCCCCTCAACATTAATAAAACAATAGAATTGTTTGAAACCGCTATCAATATGGCCGCAAATGAAGCTTGCAGCCTTACAAAACCGAACTTTCCTAACAAAAGAAAAGATCCATCCCATGGTGGAATGAAAACTGCCAAACAGCCCTAAAAGAAAGCCACCACGCATTCAACCGAATAAAAAAACAACCCACAAATGAGAATATAATAACCTTCAAAAAACTACGAGCTAAATTTCGCAGAGTGATCAAAGAAAGTGTGATAGAATCTCAAGCGAAATGTAAGCGGTCTGAGCGCGGCGCGAGAAAGATAATGTAGTCGACTGACAGGAGAAACTACAATGAATTAATAGATTTAATTACCTAAAACGTTTATTTTCTGTCCGCGGAAGAATACAAAAGGCTAAACAAAGGCAAATTAGGCACTCACGAAACAAAGAGAAATATAGCACTACTAAACAGTGAGCGAAGATTAACTCGTATCTAACGTGGCTGTGACGCAGGTGTAAACAAAACTGAAACTCGAACAGCTGATCGCCCAGCTGATATTTATACGCTCCAGAAAGGTATAGATGAGCATGCTCGAACAATCCGAATCGAGATCGTTCTAGTTCGAGAGCGTTCGGCAGGACCATTCACTTTTGGGGTGAGGCGGAGGGCAGGATGTAAGTGCTCCTCGCTGGAGCGGGCACTCCGGGGAGCGGAGGTAAACGCCGAGCCACGATCGGCAGTGACGATGCGCAGGCGCGGTGTGCCGTCGTACTCCAAGCGCGTAGCGCGGATTTCGAACATCCCGCCCGCCTTGTCGAGAAGCGACGAAACTATACAAAGAGTCGTAAAAGAGCAGAATGCAAGCAAAAGGTGTAACCGTTTATTCGTGGGAGGATATTGTGCCAGGCAGCGGTACGAGCTTAATGATTGGCCGGGTGAGGACTCCGAACTCCGTCTTCATTTCGACTACCCGCACTTGACCGTCCTTTGCTTGGTGGAGACGTAAGACACGTCCTAGCGGCCAGCGTGTTTGCGAAGTTTTTTCATCTCTGATGATGCAGAGTTGTCCCTTCTGCAGCCCTCCGGTAGTCTTCCACCACTTAGCGCGCGGGGTGAGCGACTGCACGTATTCTCGTGACCACCGGAACCATAAGTGGTCTCTCATGCTTTGTAGCATCTTCCAACGCGTCAGTTGATTCGGCGTAACGTTGAGAAGTGACGGTTCTGGAATCGCATTGAGCGGCTCTCCCACGAGAAAGTGACCTGGAGTCAATGCCATCAGGTCCTCTGGGTCATCACTCAATGCTTGTAGAGGTCGTGAATTGAGGCACGCCTCAACCTCAGCCAGAAGCGTTGCCATCTCCTCGAAGGTGAGCGTTGCTTCGCCGATAACTCTTCGCAGATGGTGTTTTACTGACTTTACGGCCGCTTCCCACAAGCCTCCGAAGTGCGGTGCAGCAGGGGGGTTGAAAACCCAACGGATGCCTTCATCAGCAAGGCGTCCAGCGATGCGTCGAACGTCCGGAGCGGCTCCGGAGAAGAGTGCACGCAGTTCTGAATCTGCGCCCAAAAAATTAGTTCCGCGGTCGCTATATGCTGCCACACAGAGACCACGGCGGGACGTGAAGCGGCGAAATGCGGCGAGAAAAGCTGCGGCAGTGTAGTCACTGACGACTTCCAGATGCACGGCTCGAGTGCTAAAACATACAAAGATGCATAGAAAACCTTTGTAAGAACGATGTCCCCTTCCCCGTGCTGTACGTAGCCTTATGGGACCCGCAAAATCCACGCCAGTGTGCAAGAAAGGGCGACAGGAGTCACCCTGGCTGCGGGGAGGTCGCTCATAATGGGCTGTGGAGCTGTTGCTCTCCACCGAATGCACCGCGGACAGCGGTGAATCCATCCTTTGACGAGTTGACGTCCACGAGGAAGCCAAAAGCGTTGCCGAATCGATGCGAGAGTCGCCTGAGTGCCGCCATGCAGCGTTTTGAGGTGATGCGCCTCCACTATAAAGCGACTCAGATTCGAAGTTGGCACGAGGATGACCGGGTGGCGCTGGTCAGTGTCCAACAGCGCGTGTTTTAATCGCCCTCCGACACGTAGGATTCCCTCTCGATCGATGTACGGCGTTAGTTTTTGCAAAGGGCTTTGTCGCTGCACCGCCCGCCCTTCACGAAGTTCGTGTAACTCTCGAGAATAAGCGGTGCCCTGAGTGACTCGCACCCACACGGAGAGGGCTGCCTCCAACTCCTCGGGGCACAGGATGAGTCTATCGTGTATGATAGCAGGATCGTCCTTCCTGCGTTTAAGAGTTTTCCACCGCAGCATCCATGCTGTGACTCGGAGTAACCGTCGCAAATTTGAAAAGCGAGTCAGCTCTGGTGGTTCGGATTCCTCGTGCTTGGCCGCCAAGGACCTTACAGTCCTTTCTTCAGGTAGATCACCATCCTGCAGTGGCTCCTCCGTGTCCGTCCATGAAGTGGAGTGTTCCTGCAAAAAGGAGGGTCCATGCCACCAGAGGGGGTGATTGGCAAGATCCCTGGGAAACAGTCCTCGTGACAAACAGTCGACGGGATTGTCTTTTCCCGGAACGTGCTTCCATTTTACTAAGTGGCTTTCCCGTTGCATCTCCGCCACTCGGTTGGCCTCGAAGGTGGTCCATTTGGCTGGGTGAGCGCGTATCCATGCGAGTACAACAGTGGAATCGGACCAATGATAGGTTGGTGATGCATTTAGACCCAGCACCCTCCAAATATGTGCTGAGAGTTTCGACAGAAGAGCTGCGGCGCACAGCTCGAGCCTCGGTAAAGAGACTCGCTTAAGCGGTGCCACGTTGGATTTTGCTTGCACCAAGGACACATGTACTATCTCAGCCTCGACAATTCGCAAATATATAACTGCTCGATAAGCTCGCTCCGATGCATCGGCGAACCCATGAACTTCGACTCGGTTTCCACTCTCGAGAAATCCAGTGAGCCATCTCGGAATGCGCAGATTTTCGATTAACGAGTGCTCTTGCATGAGTTGTTCCTAAATTGAAGCTTCAGCTGGAGCCAAGGGAGTATCCCAATCAAGCTGCTGCAGCCATGTTGTCTGTATCAGTAGTTTGGCTCGTATAACCACCGGTGCCAGCCATCCTAGTGGATCAAACAGGCGAGCCACTTGCGAAAGTACGACTCGTTTAGTAGGAGCATTCTTTGGTGTAGCGTTGACGACGATCGTCAAACAATCTTGCTCGGGATGCCAACGCAGTCCCAGAACGGAATACTCTGTGAGCGGCAACTCAGCACTCGCGGAAGGAGTTTGTCGATGCGACATTGGCACTCCCACGAGTAATCCTGGATGGTTAGCCGCCCATTTCCTTAGCGGGAAGCCGCCCGCCATGCAGAGAGCTGAGAGTTCCTTCTGCGTACGGAGACCAGCTTCCAAGGTGGACGCTCCCGACAGTATATCGTCGACATAAGCGTCTTGCTGCAGTGCTGCAGCTCCGACCGAGAAGTTTTTCTCTTCCTCCTGTGCCAATTGGTGGAGTACTCTAATAGCGAGAAAGGGCGCGCAAGCAGTTCCGTATGTGAGGGTATTTAAACGAAACTCCTTGAGAAATTCGTCTTGCCTCCACAGTATTCGTTGGAGGTCTCTATCGGCAGGATGAACCTCAATCTGGCGGTACATTTTTTCGATGTCAGCTACGAATGCGTACCGATGACGTCGCCACCGAAGAATGACGTCACGTAGTGACGGCAGTAAATTCGGTCCCGTTAACAGATGCTGGTTGAGACTTATACCTGCGGCTATGCGTGCAGAGCCGTTGAATACGACGCGTAATTTTCGAGTGTCTCCACTGCACTTCAAGATCCCGCGGTGTGGCAAGTAGCAAAGTCGACCATCCTCAGGAAGAGGTGCCTGAGGGGCTGGAGACATATGTTGCAGTTGCATGTATTCCTCCATAAGCTCCTGATAATGGAAGCGAAAGACGTCGTCGCGAACGAATCTGCGTTCCATTGCATCGAGCGTTCGTTGGGCAGCCATCCTGGTTGACGCAAGCTGCGGCGAGGGTGGAATGCGGAAAGGAAAGCGCACCTGAAACCGACCGTTGGGCAGTCGTTTGTGCGTTTCACAAAAATGTACCTCGCTTTGCTGCTCTTCTTCTGTTGCTGGCAGTGCTACAGGCATTGGTTCCTCCCACTCCCAGAACCGGCGCAGCACCGTCGCGGTGTCTTCGTCGTGGTAGCAATGGAGAGAGGTCACCGAAGGTCCTGGCTGTCCGACGCTGCGACCTCCGAGCAAAATCCAACCCAGTCGGGTTTGCTGAGCCACTGGCTCGTGCTCACTTCCTCTACGCAAGCCACTCATGACGATGGAAGCATAGACTTCTTATCCCAGCAGCAGCTCCACCGGGTCTCGATTGACAAATTCTGGATCTGCAAGCTGGATTCCCTGCACATGAGGCCATGTATCGCAAGAGGAGGCAACGGATCCACTGTATTCTGACAATCGTGGGAGTACGAGAGTTGAGATTGTAAGAGCGTAGCTCTTGTCACGTGCGGAGGGGGTAAGGGTGACGCGGCTGCGCGCCACACCTGACTGTTGTCCACGAATTCCGTAAATTGCAACGGACGTGGGATATCGTCTCAAACGAAGGCGCTGAGCGAGTGACTCCGCGATGAGCGACGTTTCTGCGCCCGAGTCAACGAGCGCGCGAACTGCATGCTCTCGGCCCAACGAATCTCTCACCCACACTCGAACGGTGGCCAGAAGAAGCGCGGAGTGTTCCGCAGAAGGCTGCTTGGCGATGTGAACTGCAGTAGCCCCGCTTGTAGCCGAAGATGCCGATGGAAACGCATCATGCAAGGATGTATGGTGCCTACCAGAGCACTTTAGGCAATTTTTAGTACTGGGGCACGCGCTTACCGAATGACGTCCCAAGCAGTTGAAACATCGGTTGTGCATAGTAACCATTTCCTTGCGTCCTTGCGGAGCCTTTTTTATATAGTCATCGCATGCGGCTAAAAAATGATTACCGCTGCAGGCAGGGCAGAGGCGCCCGGGGTTCTTCGGTGTCGTTCGGTGCTGCGTGACTCGAATGGTACATCCGCTGCGAAGCGGCTGCTTCGAGATGCCCTCAGACTGGCCAGCGTCAAGAGCTTCCTCCGAGGTGACCATTTCCGCGAGAAAGGTTTGCAAATCGTCGAATGACGGAGGTTCCGTTGATTTGCGTAATGTTTTTTCCCATTCACGCCAAGTAGATTGATCCAGGAGATTGACTACTAGGTGCACGAATAAATCTTCGCATGACGTGATGGGACGTCCTATTCCCTCCAGTGCTCCGACAGCGGTCATAACTCCTTGGAAGATTCGATGCAAATCCGCCATGGAGTTGGGTCTCATTTTCGGCAATGCAGTAAAGGCCTTCAGATAGGACCGCACCAACAGTCGTCTATTTTCATAGTGTTTTTTTAAGGTGTTCCACGCTCGCTGGAAATTTTCATCTGTGGTCGGCAGGTTTGTGAGAAGGCTCTCGGCTTCTCCCTGCACACTCGTCTTGAGATAGTGAAGCTTGCGGACCTTGGGAAGAGTCGGTTCCTCGATAACCATAGACACGAATAAATCTCGAAATTCAGGCCACTCCTCAAATTTCCCGCTGAATTTCGGCAGGTCAATGCGCGGATACGATGGCGTCTGCGCAGTAGCTGCCTGCCCGGGAGCTGCCGCGGGGGGAGGCGATGGTTTGGCCGAATCGTCGTTTGCGGGTGCCGCAAGTTGCCCTTCTAGTCGCACAAGCTGGGACCGTTGAGATGTATATTGCCCTTCTGCGGTTGCCATGAAGTCCTCGGTTAGGTACTCATGACCTTTAAGTGCTGCCCGATGGTCACGTATGAGAGTCGCGTGCTGATCTTCATAGCGAGACCACTTGCTGTCGAGCAATGGAAGAGTAGTGCGCACAAATTCGACCGTTATGTTTTGCTTTCCAGCTTTCTTTAGATTCTCCCACGTGCGAGAGATGCGGCCGTGGAGTTCCAGTTGGGAAGCGATGAGATCCTCCATTGCAGTCATTTTCTTTCTTCTACGACCACTCACACTTAGTGCGCGGCACACAACGATGAACTTCGAAGTTCGCGGCAAAGAGGTCCGGCTCGAAGGACCAAAAATGTGATAGAATCTCAAGCGAAATGTAAGCGGTCTGAGCGCGGCGCGAGAAAGATAATGTAGTCGACTGACAGGAGAAACTACAATGAATTAATAGATTTAATTACCTAAAACGTTTATTTTCTGTCCGCGGAAGAATACAAAAGGCTAAACAAAGGCAAATTAGGCACTCACGAAACAAAGAAAAATATAGCACTACTAAACAGTGAGCGAAGATTAACTCGTATCTAACGTGGCTGTGACACAGGTGTAAACAAAACTGAAACTCGAACAGCTGATCGCCCAGCTGATATTTATATGTTTGTCCTACCGAACGCTCCAGAAAGGTATAGATGAGCATGCTCGAACAATCCGAATCGAGATCGTTCTAGTTCGAGAGCGTTCGGCAGGACCCCTCACTTTTGGGGTGAGGCGGAGGACAGGATGTAAGTGCTCCTCGCTGGAGCGGGCACTCCGGGGAGCGGAGGTAAACGCCGAGCCACGATCGGCAGTGACGATGCGCAGGCGCGATGTGCCGTCGTACTCCAAGCGCGTAGCGCGGATTTCGAACAGAAAGCAAAAAACAATCATGGAAAGAATACATATCGAGCATCTCAAATCAAACTCCTACCAGCGAGGTCTGGAAAAAAATCAAAAGTATTAACGGAAACTCCTGTATACCAACAATCCAATACCTGGAGCTTGACACGGATAAACATACAACCAACGCTAAACAGATAGCCGACACTCTCGCCGCAACATTCCAAAAAAACTCAATCAACAACAGCTATAGCCAACTATTCTTAAACACAATTTCACCAAATAATAAAGCATCTACCACAAAGGATAAACCGGTAAACCCTAATACAAACGATATTTTAAACTCAGAAATAACCCTCGAAGAACTAAAAAATGTGTTAATATCCACAAAAAACCCCTATCTAGGTCCAGATAACATACCTAACATAATGTTAAAGCAACTCCCATCAATAGGACAAAGACATCTGCTTAAAATCTACAACTGCATTTGGACCAACCAAGTATTCCCAGATCAATGGAGAAGAGCCATCGTAGTGCCTATTCTCAAACCAAACAAAAATAAACATAGCCCAGAAAGTTACAGACCAATAGCACTAACAAATACAATGTGTAAATTGCTAGAGAAAATCATAAACAACAGGCTGAGATGGTTTCTAGAATCCAACAACATCCTATCAAAAGACCAATATGGATTCCGACAGCGCCGGTCAACAATTGACGTCCTTGCAAATATAGAAACCTATATATGCAATGCCTTCCAAAAAAATGAATATGCCGTATCAGTGTGCTTGAATATAGAAAAAGCATATGATATGATATTAAAGCCCAACATAATTGAATCCCTCATTAAGATAAATATAAAAGGCCACATGCTCCTCTTCATAAAAAACTTCCTTGAAAATAGATCAATACAAGTTAGAGCTAACGGATCTCTCTCAGAACCAAGATTAATCCAAAACGGAGTACCCCAAGGATCCGTACTGAGCGTCACGCTATTCCTAATAGGAATCAACGAAATAGTCAAAGCCATCACACCTCCAGTGCTAACCAACCTATTCGCAGATGATCTTACAATAACATGCAGTGGGAAAAATCTAAATACAGTTATGGATATCCTCCAATTAAACATAGGCGATCTGCAAAAATGGGCCAATAAATCGGGTTTCAAATTTTCAGCACAGAAAACGCAATACATTATTTTTACCAGAAAACGCAACAAACATCTAATCCCTCCAAAACTTAAAATAGATAATAACCAAATCAACCTAGTAGACAATATAAAACTACTTGGCCTCGTATTTGACAAGAAGCTCTCTTGGATCCCACACATGGAATATCTAAGGAAGACGTGCACTCAAAGAATAAACATCATTAAAGTATTGGCAAATAATAACTGGGGCGCAGACCGTGAAATTATACTTAACACATACAAAGCACTGGTCAGACCTAAAATAGACTACGGCTCAATAATCTGCAACTCAGCAAAACCAAGCACACTGAAATTAATCGAACCGCTCTACACCATTCCACTAAGATTAGCTACAGGATGCTACTGGACCTGCCCAACAAATAGCATACTATTTGAAGCCAAAGAAACATCACTCCAAGAAAGACGCAGATTCCTAAGTCTAAAATACGCTGCCAAAATCTTCTCGACCCCATACAACCCTGCTTACCAAACCCTTTTTCCAGAAAAATACTCCAACTCAGTGACTGGAAAACCGAAACTACCAACACCAATATACTCCAGAATTAGAACATTCCTTAAGGAAATCAATATTAAATTAACACAGACTATTACACACGAATATAGCAAAACCCCACCTTGGACTATTATAATTCCTGAAACAATAACAGACCTAGCAATCCAGCCAAAAAACCAAATAAGTAGATTGGAACATAAGGCCAAATACCTGGAGCTAACGAACAAATATCCAGAACACAATAGAATATTCACCGATGCGTCCAAAACATCGCAAGGAGTGGGATATGCTGTCATCACCAATACTTTTACAATTAAGAAAAATCTACACAAATCCGCTTCTATCTTCACAGCAGAAGCATATGCATTATTAGAAGCTCTCGAATATATAAAAACAAATAGCCTCCTACATCATATTATATTCACAGATTCACTAAGTGTCACAGATGTCTTAAAATCTCCGCAAACAAAAGACACACATATAATAGTTAAATTCATCCAAGAAACATATACGGAAATAACACAACAGGGCAAACACATAATCATAGCCTGGATCCCATCACATCAAGATATATCAGGGAATGAACAAGCTGACGCTGCAGCAAAAGAAGCAGCAACAAATACACTTAGTGATAACATAATAATAAAGAAAATCCCATACCAGGACATAATAACTCAAATTTGGACCAATATTAGAGAGGATTGGAATAAAATTTGGTTATCCAAGAGTAACACGAAAATCGAAGACTTAACGCAAAACTTCTACCAGACTCTCCCATCCATCAATATAAACAAGAGAGACGGAAAAATTCTATCTAGACTCCGAACCGGACACGCAAGAGTAACCCACAAATATCTATTAGAAAAAACTGAGCCACCATACTGCACTAGCTGCAACACAAGAATAACGACCAAACACATATTATTCGAATGCCAAGAATTCACCCCCCAGAGGAACAAGTATAAACTCAACCCAAAAACTGCATTAACCCCTTGCACTACTTTAACGAGTCTGACTCGTGATGAAAGTTTTGTGCCAAACATGAATATCACGAGTCTGACTCGTGATCGACATTTCGTGCCAAACATGAATATCACGAGTCAGACTCGTTATCGACATTTCAGGCCAAACATGAATATCACGAGTCTGACTCGTGATCCTAATCTCAGGTCCATTCTTGGTTCTCTTGAATGGGATTATATGTCCTCATATAGGCAACGTGTTATCTAGGGGACAGTGTTCCATTCGGCCGTGCCGATAGAACAGATCATTAAGATTTCTTGTATTTTGTTTTTTATTTTTAGATCTGATGATAATGGCATTGATTTCATTACAAATATTACTACCGCGTTTATATTTATATTAGCTATTATTATTATATTATATTAAAATTTATTTCTGATGTGTTTATTATTTCCTTTATTGTTGTTGTTGTTGTTGTTGTTATTATTATTACTATTATTATTATTATTATATGTAATAATTAAAGTATTTCTACACATTTTTTATTCAAATTCATTTAAGTTTTTCAAAGATTTTCATTGTGTGAAATAAATACGAGAGCAGGACTATGTAGCTCAGTCGTAAGGTGTTGTGTTTCAAATTGCGCCACTCGAGCTCCGCCGCTCGCCACCTCCCGCAACCGTTCCGACGGCCAAGTTTGGCACGGCGTTTTCAGAGATTCGCGGTAGTGCAAGGGGTTAACATCACAGGACCACATCAGAAACACCATAAACTACCTCAAAGACATCAACCTATACCACAAGGTATAATCACAAACAAACATTCAACCTCAGCGTCGCTAATTACCTCGGAGTAGATGCGACGTTAAACAAAAAGAAGAAGAAGAAATTATTCATTTTTTGAGGAAAATACAATAACTAATCTAAAATTGTAAATTTCGACACGTTAAATAAAACAAATGTAGCCACGGTGTTTCAAAAATATTTGTCATGGCTTTCAGGGGTTGTTCTACACCTCTGGATCGATGGAGATTTGCGAAAATACCTACCGCAAAATTCGGGAAAGGGTAGCAAATTTTTTTTATTGGCTCATCCTATTCGTCTTGTTACGTAGGTAAAATGTCTGAGAGGAACCATGGGTCAGAAATGAACCGTTCTCTCGCAAATTAACTTTTAATTGGGCCTCCCGATTAAAATTTCGCCGATAGTTGAAGCAGAGGCGACGTAAACGAAGCTAGAAAATAGGGCACTGTGTCACCGAACCAGAAGAGAAGTGTAAGTGTTTATACTCTTCTTCCCGGGTGGGCCCTTGAGTGAACCCGACACCGAACGCAGGTCATTGACATTTTCTAGTCTTTTTCTCTCTCTTCAATTATGTTGCCTCTGTTTCAACTATTGGAGCTAGCAAGGGTATCTCATGCGTTTCCTTTCGAAAGGTCGGCGACTCGAAGGCTGTCGTATGGGCGAAATTTTAATCGGAAGGCCCAATTAAAAGTTAATTTGCGAGAGAACGGTTTGTTTCTGACCCATGGTTCCTCTCAGATATTTTGCCTACGTAACAGGACGAATACGATGAGCCAATAACAAAAATTTGCTACCCTTTCCCGAATTTTGCGGCAAGTTTTTTTCGCAAATCTCCATCGATCCAGAGGTGTAGAACAACCCCTGAAAGCCATGACAAATATTTTTGAAACACCCTGTACGTGGGCCTAGCGCAAGTCCCATTACCCCTTAAGCCAGTGAGGAGAATGTTTTGCACGCCAGAGCCGTCCTTCGAGAAACACCGCTTCCTTCACCCATTTACACAGCCGAGATGTCAGTGATTCACAGCCCCTCTGTAGGCGTCACGGCCGTGCCTATTGGCACTGGCGTGGTGGCGCGTGGCGGCACGTTGCGTTGGGGCGACATTTATCTTTTACAAATTTTCCCTCAGCAGAATGCCAGGCCTTCTCGCGTCAAAGTAATCGGGGCGATACATTGTACAATGTAGTCTCTCCGCAGTAAGTATTAATAGGTTTCCACATTACCCATGGATATGTACCAATGCACTTTTTTTGCAGAATTATCCTCTGAAAATCCATTCTACTGTATCGATGTCCTTTTCCGCTGAATCATCGGCGAGAAATCGCATAAAAAAATAAATAAATAAAATATTTTTGATAATTATATAGATTAAGGTTCACCCCACCGATGACGCGCACGACAAACAAATAAGAATAACTCGTAGAGTCGCAAAAAGTCGCAAGAAAACTCAACGGGGCCTTCTTCGGGAAGCTTCAAAGTTTAATTTTAAAAAATATTATGTTATGCCACTTCCTTCCAAAGTTCTAATGATATTTATTGCAGCAGTCGCTGTATCTTAATACAAGCATATCACTGCTGTTCCATCTCCGAATTTCCCTTTGTTTAATATAAATTTCGGCCGAAGGAGAAAGATGGAACATTCTAAGGAACAAATATGACCCTCATACCTGCAACTAGCCAGGTTTTCATTCGAAGCGTCAAAGATCTTTCGGTTTATGACGGTAAGCGGTCGAGGTAAGTATCCGCGGATACCTATTGTTCCCTCGAAACAAAAGGCCACCAGTTTGCTTAAACTCATTCCGATTTTTAAACCGTTCAAATAAACATATTATTTCGTTAATTGCCAGGGAATCTTAGCGAAGGATTAGCAGTATGTCGACAAGCGGCCGCGACGGCAACAATGTATTCTTTAATGCGAAGAAGCCTAGCGTTCTAGTATCGGATAGTTATTTTTAACAATTTGCGCTAGTAATTAATTTACAAATGTGCGTACTGGAACGCAATACTATATTTAGCCGTAAGACTTAAGGATGATTTGTTGGTATATTAAGAGCGATGAGAATCCTTTGAAAAAATTATATATTATTCTTATAAGTCTTCTGAAACGCCACAAAAAATTAGAAATGTTTTCACAAGCCCGTTCAAAAGTAATAATATTTTTTAATTACAACAAATTACACGTACTTAAATGGAAAACATGTTATCAGGACAAGTTAAAGTAAAAAAAATCATTGAAAATATGATTGGAAAAATCCACAAAATTGTAAAGTAGTAGATTAAATACCTACGAAGCACATAAGCAATTAACATTTAGTGGTTTCAACATTATTTATAGAGAAAAATAATAAAAATGAGTCATATTTATGGTACAATTGAATGCAGAGCGTAAATCACAATGAAAACATGGCAACAGTGGCGGACTAAGGCTAAAGCGGGCCCTAGGCAACATTGTAATTCCGGGCCTATTTTCCAGTCATGACACATACATATACATATTTGCGTTTGGTAGTTTGGTTTTAAAGAACAACGGGCCCTAGGCACGTGCTTAGGTTGCCTAGGCCTTAGTCCGCCCTTGCATGGCAACCTCGCAAACAGTTAGGGGAAATAAAATTAAACTCGACTGTAGCAAATTAAAAATATGCTATAGGCTATGTTACAGCGTGAATTTAAATGTTACTAAAATGCGTCGCAAAGTTGGAGCGATCAAAATCGAATCACTCACGACTACCAACTATCGAAATGTTGCGATGTTGTCACGTTTCATCAGATAAAAAAACTTATTTTATTTAATTTATTTAAATAAAATCAAAGGCTATAGGAGGATAAGTATGATCCAGCGGCCTTAGCTCCGATCATGCTCGCTTTTTTTTGTTAAATTAGTACCTATGTGAGTACTTATCACAGCAATTTTCAACCCTTAAAAATTCATCCCCAGGGAGTAATCGTTAAATAAACAAATTTTTTCAAAAATTCATAACTTGAGAACGACTACTTTGAATTTATTGAAATTTATTCAGGACGTACATATAACTAAGGTCTCTGATTTAAAAAAATTCCAGACTTGATGACTTGACATAACCTTAGAAAAAAAATTAAAACATTTTTCAATGACTACTATTGGTAGGTTATGTTTGAGGCACAACTACCAAACTTTTTTTATAGCTTTCTAACACCATTTTGCACCATATATAATTTTGGTATAATTTATTTCTTGGTGCGTCATATCCAAACAAATAAAAAGTCTAATTTTAATCATATTTAATTTTTTTAAATATGTTATAATTATGGCACACCCATCCTAATTTTTTTATAGCTTTCTAACGTCATTTTGCACCATATATAATTTTGGTATAACTTATTTCTTGGTGCGTCATATGTAAAAAAAATAAAAAGTATAATTTTAATCATTTTCAATTTTTTTCATTATGTTAACATTATAGCACAATCATCTTAATTTTTTTTAGCTTCCTAACATTTTTTTGCACCATGTATAATTTCGGTAGAATTTATTTTTCGGTGCGTCATATGCAAAATAAATGAAAAGTCTAATTTTAATCATCCTCAATTTTTTTCAATATGTTACCGTTATAGCACAATCATGTTATTTTTTTTTGGTTTTCTAACATCGTTTTACTCTATCTATAATAATTTCTGAATTCATAATTCTCAGCGTGTTACATTGGAATCAATAAAAGTATACAGTTTTTCTATATTTCGGCAACTTACAAAAAAAACACAACAAAAAGTCCATTTAAGTACTACAATGACGATGATAGCTCATATTTAATTTTGATTCGGCAGATCGACCTAACGTTCTAATGCAATTTTCGTCCGTTGCTAGTGCTGTGGTAGATAGATGTAAGCGGGGATATGCGTTTTAGTGGTGGGTATAATGAGTTAGGTACCGTGCGGCTCCACGGCCGTGTCACCTGGGCGGCGGAGCTTCTCGTTTTCAACCGCCTATTCGTACCATTTTGTTTCTTGGAGTCCACTCGCTCAGCCTCTTAAAGGAAGCACCCGACAAAGTCGTAGCATTCAAATATTCTTATTAGTTTGTCTGGAGGAGCGAGACATTGTATTACATTGTTGTCTCGTCGCGCGCTTCGTTTCATCAAGGCGAATCTCCCCATGTGGTGGGGGTAATTCTGCCGGAGTTTATTCTGTTTTCACTATAGAGATGTTAGAAATCTGGTGGCTACGCCGATGTCCTCACTGTCGCTACCCAAATCGCGTTATCTCCCTTGCTCCGATCTGCAGCGTTCTCTCTCTTTGTCTTTCAGTTCGATTTGTATGTGTAGCTCTTTTAACGAATCGCGAGGTAGAACGTCAAGTGCCTTCGCGTACGTGTGACAAGAGGCATGACGCTTGATGCCTGGCGAATCAGGCTCTGCCAAAACAGGCTTACCTCCTAGGTGACACGGCCGTGGAGCCGCACGGTATCAAGTCTGTCGTTCGCGCGGGCCCGCATGAGCGGGCAAGAGCTACAGACGTATGGAGCTAATCTTGCCATTGTCTTTATTACTTTTATAACTATTATAATCACTGATTCTGTTGTTGTTGTTGTTGTTATTATTATTATTATTATTATGAATTATGAATTCTGAAATTATTATAGATAAAGTAAAACGATGTGAGGAAACCAAAAAAAGTAACATGATTGTGCTATAACGGTAACATATTGAAAAAAATTGAGGATGATTAAAATTAGACTTTTCATTTATTTTGCATATGACGCACCGAAATATAAATTCTACCGAAATTATACATGGTGCAAAATAATGTTAGGAAGCTAAAAAAAGTTAAGATGATTGTGCTATAATGTTAACATAATGAAAAAAATTGAAAATGATTAAAATTATACTTTTTATTTTTTTTTTGCATATGACGCACCAAGAAATAAATTATACCAAAATTGTATATGGTGCAATATGACGTTAGAAAGCTATTAAAAAATTAGGATGGGTGTGCCATAATTATAACATATTTAAAAAAATTAAATATGATTAAAATTAGATTTTTTATTTTTTTTGGATATGAAGCACCAAGAAATAAATTATACCAAAATTATATATGGTGCAAAAAAGGGGGATCACGTGATGCGTGATTGTGGAAAGACGTGTGAAAGGTAGCTGCGATAAGAAATATCAAAAGTGAAGGAAAATCTGAATAAACAAAGAAGAAAAAACGAAAAGAAAGGAGTGGAAGGGAGAAGGAAAGGGAATCACAGAAGGGTGAAAAGTGAAACCTAAAGGAAGAAACAAAAAACGAAATGAGATAAGGAGACGGTGACACGTGGCAGAACGTGGCAGTACGTACAAACGGAACAGAGAGAGAAGGAAAATACGGTGTGGAAAGGGCGGAGTAAAGGGAAAGTATACACAATACGTAAAAACTTAGAAATAAACAAATAGAAATAAATAGTACTGAAAAGAAATTATTTTGTAGAAAGGTACGGAGAAGGTTAAGAACACAAGCAGTCGGTAAAACAGGAAGAAATGATAAAAGTCGATAAGATCAAGATAAGATATAGTTACCGATGAGCGATAACGCGAAAAAAAGTCCGACGAAAGAGGAACAGAGAGATAAGTCAGGTAAAGAACAAAGAAGGAGTGGGAGACCAACTTTAGCGGAGCAACTTGGAAGACAAAGAGCGAACAGTACAGAATCGCTGTTTGAGAAGAGCAAGAGAGGCCGAGACACGGAAGAAGAAAAGGAAAGGGAAAAAATAGAGAAGGAACTGATAGAAAAATTTCAAAAAGTAAGGAAGATAGGAAGATCACCGCCAGAAAGAAGGACAGAGACTGAGAGAGGTTCAGAAAAATCACAAACAGACAAAAGAGACATAAATATGGAAAGACTAACAGAGATAATGATGACAATAAAACAGGACACTGCAGATATTAAAAAGGAAAACGAAGAATTAAGATTAGAAGTAAGAGGCATGAAAGAGGAGTGGAAAAGAAATCAGGAGGTGTGGGAAGGAGAAAAAAAGGGAACAGAAGAAAAGATAACGAAATTAGAAAACGATATAGCAACACTGAAAGAAATAATAAAAGGATTAGAAAAGAAGGAGGATAGCAGAGAGAGAAGAGAAAGAAGGAATAATATAGTCCTGAAAGGAGAAGAGATTCCGATGAAGGAAACCCCGCAGGAGACAGTAGAGCATGTACTAAAAAAAGAGCTACAGGTAAAGCCAGACGTGCTGGAGGCGTTCTGGATAAGAAAAGGGCAGAGAGGATGCATGCTTGTAGCAAAGCTTAAAAACTGGCAGCAAAAGAAGGAAGTAATGATAAAGAAAAGTAAAATGAAGGGGAAGAAATTGTATATAGTCAACGACTTAACAAAAGAGGAAAGAGAAGTACAAAAGAATATAGCAGAAATAGCCAAAGCAGAGAAAGCAGAAGGGGCCCAGGTGAAAATAGGGTACAGGAAATTAAAGATTAATGATAGATGCTTTAGATGGGACAAAGATGGCTTGAGAGAGGCAAAATTTTGGAGCAGGAGAAGCTCCATGAACCTCTGAGAAATCAGAGGTCGAGGGAGCACAGAGAAGTAAGAGAGGAGAGAATCCCGGCTCCCGGCGAGTCCGTGACAGCGGACACGCCAGGAGACAGGGAACAAAACCCAGGGAAAGGAGAGATACAAAACAGACAAGAAAAAGGAAAAGAAAGGTACATAAAGATAGAATTTTGGAACGTGGCCGGATTATATAATAAAGATAAACAATTCTGGGACTATATAGCAGAATTTGATATAGTCGGCTTAACAGAAACATGGATAGAGGAGAAACAATGGAAAAGAATGGAAGACAAAATGCCGGAAAATCACAACTGGAAGTGTCAGTATGCAGAAAGAGAAAAAGCGAGAGGAAGAGCGAGTGGAGGAATTATAACAGGAGTGAAGAAGAATATAACAGAAATAGAGGTAAAAGAAAACTGGGAGAATATACAAGAAAGAAGAATTAAGGCAAAAGGCGGAATCTGGAGAATTATAACAGTTTATAGTAAAAATATGAAGAGTACAAGGGAAAACATAGAAAAAACAGTAGAATCTAATGAAGAAGAAAGACTGATAATAGGAGGGGACTTTAATGCAAGAACGGGAGAAGAAGGATCCACTTGTAATGATGGAGAAGAGAGAGAATGGAGAAAGTCAAAGGATAAAATAAAAAACTCAGAAGGTATGAAAATGTTAGAAATGGTAGAAGAGAACGGCTGGGAAATACTGAATGGAAATACAGAAGGAGATGAGGAAGGAGAATTAACTTTCATAGGAAAACAGGGAATGTCAGTAATAGAGTATGTGCTGGTGGGTATAAAGATAAAAGTCGAAATAAAAAACTTCAGAATAGAGGAAAGGGTAGAATCAGACCACCTACCGATGGTGGTGGAGATATACGAAGAAGTAACCCGAGACAGACGGGAAGAAGAAACACGGAAGGAAAAAAGAATTTGGACAGAAGAGGGTAAACATCACTACCAGGAGGCAGTAAACAGAATAACATGGGAAAAAGAGGAAACAAACGAAATGATGAAAGAAATGAGAGAAAAAATAAACGGGGCAGTACTTAAAAAAGTACTGAAAATAAAAAAAAGGAATATGGGATATAAGAAATGGTGGGATAAGGAATGCACCGAAAAGAAAAGGGATTTAAGGAAGGTACTGAGAATGTGGAAGCAAGGAAAAAGAGGAAAAGAAGAATATACTCAGAAGAGGCGGGAGTATAAAGAGATGTGCAAAGCAAAGGAGAAAAGACATCAAGAAGAACTCGAAGATGAAATAAGACAACTAAGGAATTTTAATCAAATATGGGAATATATAAATAAGGAAAGGAAGAGAAGAATAGGAATATCAAAGAAGATACAAATACATGAATGGAGAGAATACTTCATGGAGTTATTAGAAGGAAAGGAACACCCGAAACAAAGAGAGAAAGAAGGAGAGAGGAGAAGGTGGAATGAAGAAAGGGAAATAATAACCGTAGAGGAAGTAAGAAAGCAGATCAGAAAGTTGAAAAAAGGGAAAGCAGCAGGAGAAGATAAAATAGAAAATGAAGTCTGGATGTATGGAGGAAGAGAGATAATAGAACGATTAACAGAAATACTAAACAAAGTATGGAGGGGAGAAGGCTTTCCGGAAGATTGGAAGGAAGGTATAATCTCCCCAATTTTCAAGAAAGGAGACAGGGACAAGATTAAAAACTATAGAGGAATAACACTATTAAACACAGCATACAAGATCTATACCATGATACTTGAGAATAAACTAACAGCAGAACTAGAGCAGAAAAAGATCTTACCTGAAACACAGGCAGGATTCAGAAGAGGTAGAAGTACAATAGATAATATATTAATCCTGAACCATGTGGTAAATAGAGAAATAAAAGAAAAAGGAGGAAAATTATACGTTTTCTTCGCAGATTTGACAGCAGCTTTTGACAAACTAAACAGAGAAAAATTGAGTAAGATACTAGAAGAGAAAGAAATAAGCAAGACATTAAGGACAAGAATAGACGAAATATATGAGGAAACGAGAAACAGGATAAGAGTAAATGGGAATTTATCAGAAGCATTTTGGACCACAAGAGGAGTGAGACAGGGGTGCCCACTAAGTCCGACACTCTTCTCCTTGTACATGGCAGACTTCGAAGAGAAAATGAGGAGAGGACAGACAGGAGGAGTGGTGATAGGAAGGGAAAAGATCTGGTCCTTAGCATATGCAGATGACATAGTTCTACTGGCAAAAGAACCAAAAGAATTAAAAGAGATGATCAGGAGAATGAAAGCGTACTTAGAAAAAATAGATTTGGTACTAAACGTGGGAAAATCCAAAGTCATGGTCTTCAAAAGAGGAAGGAGTCAGAAGAAAAAAGAAGAATGGAAATGGGGAACTGAAGACCTAGAAGAGGTAAAAGATTTCAAATATCTAGGATACCATTTCCAGAAAAATGGAGGAACCGAGGCGCACATGAGAGAAACGGTTAAAAGGGCAATGATAGCAATGAAACAAACATGGGGAATCGGACAAAGAAGATTTAAAAACAACTTCGAAAGAAGAATCAAGTTATATGATAGCTTAGTGAAGAGTATTATGTTGTATGCTGCCGAAATATGGGGATGGGAGGAAGTAGAGAAATTGGAAAAACTGCAAGTAAAATATTTGAAATGGATCTTAGGTCTGGATCACAATACGCCCACGTATATCGTCATGGAAGAGACGAAGATGGAGATGATAAGGATAGAAGCGGGCAAAAGAGCTGTAAAATACGAAGAAAGGACAAGAGCAACCAAAACAAACAAAATAGTACAAGAATGTTGGAGGGAAATAGATAGAACGAACGAGAGAAAGATGTCGAAGTGGGAAGAAATGATACTAAGATACTACAGAGAAAAAGGAATAGATAGCCATGATTGGGCAGAAATGAGGACAGAAGACAACTCATTAGCTGAAAAGTTAGCACAGATCGACAGAGGAAAACAATCCCAAGAGCAGTATGAAAGAATAGTAAAAGGAAGATATAATAAAAGATATAGAGAGATCAGAATGGATACTAGAGCAGAATACCTGAAAGAGGAATACAAAGGAAGAGACCAAGCAATGATAGCAAGATTCAGATGTGGAAACGAGGAAAGAGCGAATAGATACTGGAAAGAGAGAGAGGAAAACAGATGCAGACTATGCGAGATGAAAGAAGAGACGATAGAACATTTAATAAAAGATTGTAAGGAGGTAGACCGGGAAGAAGAGCTGAATGGCTGGAAGGTGCTTACGGGAAAAGAAGAAGGGGCAAACTGGATGAGAAAGATAATACAAAAAAGAAGAGAAAAAGAAAGAGAAAGAAATAGAGTAGATGTAAGCACATAATTAACCATAGTAGAACCCAAAGATAAAAGTTAAAGTTGTAAATGTGTATTCCATATAAGTTAAATATGTATTTCTACGTTTTTATAAAATATCATTATATATTCTATGTAGACAATGTAGACACACCACGTGTCACCCCCTTTCAAGGCCGAAAGGCAAGAAATAAACTATTACTACTACTATATGGTGCAAAATGGTGTTTAGAAAGCTATAAAAAAAGTTTGGTAGTTGTGCCTCAAACATACCCTACCAATAGTAGTCATTGAAAAATGTTTTAATTTTTTTTCTAAGGTTATGTCAATTCATCAAGTCTGGAATTTTTTAAAATCAGAGACCTTAGTTATATGTACGTCCTGAATAAATTTCAATAAAATCAAAGTAGTCGTTCTCAAGTTATGAATTTTTGAAAAAATTTGTTTATTTAACGATTACTCCCTGGGGATGAATTTTTAAGGGTTGAAAATTGCTGT
The DNA here is from genome assembly GCA_910591515.1 of Cerceris rybyensis. Classification (NCBI taxonomy): domain Eukaryota; kingdom Metazoa; phylum Arthropoda; class Insecta; order Hymenoptera; family Crabronidae; genus Cerceris; species Cerceris rybyensis. Next base: position 4,308,222 of record OU342791.1, read on the forward strand.
GATAAGTACTCACATAGGAACCTTTTTAACAAAAAAAGCGAGCATGATCGGAGCTAAGGCCGCTGGATCATACTTATCCTCCTATAGCCTTTTGTATCGAATCACTGACAGTCGGCATCTCGCGACGACGCACAGTGGTCGATTTCGCCGAAATCCTGGCCAAAACCCCAACATTTTTTTTTAGAATTTTCAAAATTTAGCAATTGCGTTTGATTTATAACACACGGGAGCATTGTTTTCCATTAATAAAAATTTTTATTGAACAATACTCTTAGAGATATGCAATGTCAAAGTTGGCACTTCAATAATGTAATGTTTTCACGTCGAAATTGAGAATACGTTTTCAATGTGAAATTAAAGTTTGATCCACTTTTTCAGTATTGGTAGCTATTTATTATACTTTTAATTTATAAATAACTTGGTTTCATTTTTTTATTTAATATTTTACAACTGTGATGGCACAGAATGTAAATCCTATATATTTTTTTCCTTCTGCTAGTGAAATAGTTGTGAATTCCAAAACCATCCAAGCTAATTTTTTTTTTAAATTAAACTTTGAAGCTTCCCGAAGAAGACCTCGTTGAGTTTTCTTGCGACTTTTTGCGATTCTTCGAGTAATTGTTATTTGTTTGTCGCGCGCGCCATGCTCGGGGAAGTGCATTTATGACATAGAGCCGGGCTATCGTGCTTTACCTAATGAATATTGCTAATCCTTCTCTAAGATCAACCTGGCAGTTAACGAAATAATATGTTTATTTCATGGGGTTAAAAATCGGAATGAGTTTAAACAAGCTGGTGGCCTATTGTTTCGAGGCAACAATAGATAGCCGCGGCTACCTCGACCGCTTACCGTCATAAACCGAAAGATCTTTGACGATTCTAATGAAAATCTGGCTAGTTGCAGGTTTGAGGGAAATATTTGTTCCTTACAAGGTTTCATCTTTCTCCTTCAACCGAAATTTTTATTAAACAAAGGGAAATTCGGAGATGGAACAGCAATGACATGCTTGTATTAGGATACAGCGACTGCTGCAATAAATATCATTAAAACTGCAGAAGTCCGTGGAATAACATAATATATTTTTTTTTAAATTAAACTTTGAAGCTTCCCGAAGAAGATCTTGTTGAGATTTCTTGCGACTTTTTGCGATTCATCGAGTAATTGTTATTTGTTTGTCGCGCGCGCCATGCTCGGGGAAGTGCATTTATGACATAGAGCCGGGCTATCGTGCTTTACCTAATGAATACTGCTAATCCTTCTCTAAAATCAACCTGGCAGTTAACGAAATAATATGTTTATTTCATGGGGTTAAAAATCGGAATGAGTTTAAACAAGCTGGTGGCCTATTGTTTCGAGGCAACTATAGATAGCCGCGGCTACCTCGACCGCTTACCGTCATAAACCGAAAGATCTTTGACGATTCTAATGAAAATCTGGCTAGTTGCAGGTATGAGGGAAATATTTGTTCCTTACAATGTTTCATCTTTCTCCTTCGACCGAAATGTTTATTAAATAAAGAGAAATTCGGAGATGGAACAGCAATGACATGCTTGTATTAAGATACAGCGACTGCTGCAATAAATATCATTAAAACTGCAGAAGTCCGTGGAATAACATAATATTTTTTTTTTTAAATTAAACTTTGAAGCTTCCCGAAGAAGATCTTGTTGAGTTTTCTTGCGACTTTTTGCGATTCTTCGAGTTATTGTCATTTGTTTGTCGCGCGCGCCATGCTCGGGGAAGTGCATTTATGACATAGGGCCGGGCTATCATAAGACTACTGATTTTCGTGCCGATCCGACAATTTTTCGATACTCGCACCTGCCATATTAGAGCCGCCATTTTGTTTTTGGAAATTCTGTGTTCGGATTCTTAATCAGCGACCGGAAAAACATAACACTACTGATTTTCGTGCCGATCCGACAATTTTTCGATACTCGCACCCGCCATATTAAAGCCGCCAATTAAGTTTTTGAAAATTCTGAGTTTGGATTCTTAATCAGCGACCGGAAAAACATAAGACTACTGATTTTCATGCCGATCCGACAAGTTTTCGATACTCGCATCCGCCATATTAGAGCCGCCATTTTGTTTTTGTAAATTCTGAGTTCGGATTCTTAATCAGTGACCGAAATAATAGTAATATACCAATTTTCAGCTAAATTGAAAAACTCCTTGGGGTTTTGGCCAGGATTTCGGCGAAATCGACCACTGTGCGACGTCACCCTTGAACTGTTAAAACTTCGAGCACGCAATAGTTTTTTCTTTAATAAACTGTTGTTAACCACCTTCGGGATACAACAAAAATTTGGTGTCAGAAGTGGGATACAACACAGACTTCGAAGACCCACCCTGGAACAAAGAAACAGTGAGTCAGTTTTGTTTAGGATTCGGTTTCTACAATAGATGTAACCCTTAGAGGCTACGTGCAGTACCGTCCCATTGTTATAGTCTTCATCAGAATGCAATGGTTTATGGCGACGGAACATGTCAAACTACGGTACTCTTGATTAGGCATTAATATCATCAAAGTATCGAGCGCAAAAGTCTAATAGTTCCGCGGAATCCGTCTATTAATATAGACAAGGCATGTCCAGAAAATTATAGTGTTTAAGGCTCATAGGCCCATCGACCCCGTTAGTCTCATTTGTTCATTCAATTCCTTGTTGACCATTAACATTTATCAATTTAGCAGCAACAATTTAAAGTTTCACTTCGGTTCATTGTAAAAAATAGGCTTACTTGTGAGGATCACAAATAACTTTCAAATTAATATGTGATTTCCAGATTTTTTAGCATTTGAGAGATGTGCTAATCTAAAGCTTAAGTTTCGCATTGTCACTTCTTTCCTCCTCAATATAAATAGACGTACCATAAACCCTTGCCTGCACCTACAAGCCACCCTCTTTCGCCATTTACGGGCTTCAGCCCCTCCATCAATGACCAGCTGGTCCGACGAGCGAAGAAAAATAGAGCCGACTCGTACCAAAATTACTCACGCGGTAAAATTAATATTTACTCATTTTTCGTGTGACTTTCGATGAAGCTCAAGAAGAATTTTTTCAGTTCCGTGTCATCGATAGAGAATTCTCTCTCAAAATTGGTTGCAATCGCGCCCTCGCCAGAGGAACACATTCCACTCATTCAATCTCGTCTGAAGGTCACACCATTGACATGTAAATATAGGCATCTTCGACGGAGAAATAGTCAACTAGGTCAACTTCGCCTGAGGTCACAATAGTTACAATTTAACCTCACTTGAGGTTATACACAATAATTTCATTAAAGGTACTTGTAGGATCGAGCGAGATCGCATCCAAAGTTTACATTGTGTGCTTCGGAGAAGTCGGATCCGCCGGTAGTTTGCTTGGAGACCGGCTTGATTGTATGGTCTGTTGAATCGTCAGTCAGTCGCATAGATACGTGCCAGCCACTCAGGCGTATTAGCCCTTTTGTAAAATCTTACAGATAAATATGTATTAACTTTTCACACACACATCCGTACTAGTGTTCTGCATAACAGAGTTCTGTTCTAACTGAATCTGTACTAAAAACGTCTCTCTATTAGTACTATACTACACATTGGTAGGATTACATCATATGAATTCAGGGTCCTGCCTTACGTCGATAGTATTATTTATATTTTAATCCACGTCGACATGTCACATTAATTTGGAGACCTTTCACAGAACGGTTTAAACTTTAAAACTCTATTTGTAAGAAAGTGAAACAGTAAAAATAATAGTAACCGCAATAACAATAATAATGATGACCTTAATAATAATAATAATCAAAATAGTAATAATGATAATGATATTAATAATATGTCTAATAATGATGTATGATGTTTATTACGTTGAAAGGGGTTAGGACGAACAAGTATCTATTATTTAATTAGGATCATTGTTTACATTCATTTCATTTGATAGCAAAAAATGTATACTGGGAAAATATAACAAAAAGTTCAAAAATGTAATATACTATTCATTTAAATAATGTATTAAAGATACTATTAGTTTAAATAATACATTAAAAAGTACATCTCTCGGCTTTTGACGCTCACGTACATTTTTAAAAACTCATATTTATCAATAACCGAGGGTGATAGGGAAATTCTGCTGAGAAATCCGTGTTTCGATCAACCAACTGTACAAGAATCAACCAATGGATTTGCCAGATCATAGAGAAAGCTTAAAGCGTGTTGCAGGATGAGGGGGGTTCAAAAGAGTCCTTGAGCCGATTTCGGATCATTCGATATTCCACCACGAGAAACTATTGAACACAAATTTTTAATCCGATAGCCTCACCGGGAGGGTAGTTATGGGGTAAACTCAAAAACTCAGTTTGTGCCTCATTTTCTCCACTTATAGAGTGTAAAAGTTCCGAAAAAATTCACACGTTCACTCCCACACGTTCATTCCCAAAAAACACACGTTAAGATTTTTTTCAGATTTTTCCTTTGCAATTTCTACGCGCAAAAAATAAAAAAACAAAAAAAATTTTTAAACGTTGATTTCGTATTGAAATTTTCCGAGCGCAACTTTTTTTGTTACGGTAATTGGCTAATGTTATTATTATTATATCTTAATTTTTTCAGATTTTTTGGGCTCAGTACATCGCGGTCGGAAAAATCAAAAACTCATCCTGCTAGACTAAATCACTATAAAATTGCAAATGAGACTATCATTTCTTGCTTCTTCACTAACTTTTTACTATCGTTATTTTCAGTATCTCCCATCCTTTGAATTTTTGATTCGGCACCAATAGAACAGTACGCAAATCATATGTAATAATACTTTAATGAAGATGATAGTAGAGAAGTGTTCTTGAATGAAAATCTTTATTACAAACGTAATTCTTAAGCTATGTGGAACTTATTTGCATTGTAAAATAACATAACAAATTGTTTGACCTTCTGTATATTTGGGATTCAGTATGCCTTTATGACTGTTAGTCACTGTCATCCGTAAAAATCACTCGAAGAGTGGTAAATATAGAAAAAGCATTCGACACAAACTGAAACAGCATTGACATGTTATTAAAATTACCTTTCATCGCGGTAAATAAAGCTGTGTTGTATAAAAATAATTTTGACAACATCGACAGTACGATATTTTTAAAATTAGTTTTTTCTGTACAGTCGTCCCTCGACTTTCGCACATAATTGGTTCCTGAAAATGTGAGCGAATGTTGAATGTTCGAAACTAGGGGGATATAACAAAAATATGAAAAATTGTATGTTAATGTGGTTTCTTTGTAAACTTGAGATTCTCTAACATCTAGTAGCTGATATTAGAAACAATAGTACAATGTTAGAACACCTCTCATAGGAAATTAATGAACACGAGCTACAACACTCCTTGGCAGTAACGAATGAAAGCAAACATTTTTTGAAATAGCGACAAAAATCTTTAAAAATGGAATTTTTAAAATACGTGCGAAATAGCGAATTGTGCGAAAGTCGAGGGCCGCCTGTACTCGCAATTTCCTATACGTCGTAGTTTATAAAATGATCTGGAGGAGTATATGTTTATATAGTTCACTTTGCATTATAAAACTGTTGGCAGCAGTAGATGAACTACTCAAAGGATGATTCTATGATATATATGTATCATCTTACCCCGCAATAATATTTAAGTGAAAGAATCGGCATGATACAACCGACGGACAGAGCGATGGGCTTCTGTGGTGACATTGTATACAGCACTTGTTTCTGGAAATGCAATTCCTGCAGGTACCAAGTTGACTCATACGTGCCTTGGATAATATCTGAACTCTATTAAAAATGGAATATCATAACAGGACTATTTTCGCAAATACATAGTGTTATAAAACGCATACTACTGTTAAGATGACATAGTGACCAACATTTATCGATGATTTCCACGTCAATCTCTGAATTAATCGAGAAATTAACGTTGAATTCCGCCGTGATGGCATTATACAACAGATACGATGAAATACAAAGTTACATAAAACGGCGTCAATTATTAAAAAGCAACTCACCATACGCAGCAAATGATCTGCTGGCAGTGCACACATGAAAGTTTCCAGAAGGCCAATTAGAGCAAAGAAAAAGAATTGCACTTTTATACTGAACGCCTGTTTCTGTAGAAAAAAAGATTTAATAATACAGAGGGCAAATTTGTGTCTGTCTACGTAAAAACGAAAGAAATTAAATGTGTAGCGTGGCGAAAATTACAAAGGCTCGAAGCGACGAGCTTCGGGAGGTTTCGAGAGGCCTCTGGAGGCATCGAGACGCATCGAGACCAGTGATGCCAGGACGTGGGATTTTTCCCACCCGTGCGCGCTACCCAATTCTCAGTAACGTATATACTTCATCATATCGTTAGACCCCTGTAACAATTGAAATGCGGTAGAAATTACAGGAAGAGGACATTTTACTAGATACGTCCATGGAAACAATCGCCGTCGAGCTGCGACGTCAGCATGCGCATGCGCACGATGGCTCCCACGTGGGAAAAAATCCCACGTCCTGGCATCACTGATCGAGACGTATCGAGAAGCTTCTGGAAGCTTCGGGAAACATCGAGAAGCATGGAGAAGCTTCGGAGATCGGCAATGTACCGCGGAAGGGAGTGGAGGCAGTAATGCCAGCACGTGGGATTTTTCCCACTCATGCGCACTACCTAATCCTCAGTCACGCATACAGGGTCCTCCAGCAAAATCCGGACAAAATCAAGAGTTCATTTCAAACACTTGTTTAGTTACAAATTACTTGTATTGATGAAAAAAAATGTGTAAATTAATTGGGGGATCCTTTTTAAGTTTTATCATTCAGTATAGCCTCCTTCCCCTGCGATCACTTCTTGGATTTTTGATCTGAAGCGCGAACATGTTCTTTTCACCTGATCCTTGTTCAAATTCGCGAATGCTGCCTCTATAGCAACCTGAAGGGATGCCACAATGGGGTGTCTGGATTTATTAGACATCCTTTCAATAACGCTCCAAATCTAATGAGTTAGAAGCTCCAAGTCTGGTCAACTGGGAGGCCAGAAGTCTTTGGAACGAAATATTTCGACATTATCGGAAAACCACTTTTGCATTAAATGACTCGTATGAGCTTTTGCGTCAACCTATTGTAAAATGTGGGATCGCCCGGATGCTAAAATTTCCATCTTTGGCTTCACTACCGAAATTATGACCCGGAGGTACAGTTTATTGTTAATGCTCAGCTCTTTCGTCGGCAGCCGCTGTGCTTACAGACTTTTCTTTGGAATAAATTCGCCTTGACCGATTAGCAGAGCCTTCCACAAACTTCTCTACAGCCGCATACCTTCGTACAATATCATAAACAGTAAAATTTGGGTATCTAAAGTGTCGAATAATTTCAATAGCTGAACGCTCAGCGCGAAGCGCTTCAGTTATTGCTGCTTTGTGAATATATTCCGAACACTATCTAATCAAATCTGCCATTTAGATGTTATATATGTATGCCTTGCTTGAAAAGAAAGAAACATCTACTGCTGACATTACATGTGGCGGGAAATTAAAATAGAATTTTGTCCGGATTTTTCTGACGGACCCTGTATACTTCACTCAAATATGGGGTATCGTTAAACCCCTGTGACAATTGAAATACGGTAGAAATTACAGGAAGAGAACATTTTACTAGATACGTCCATGGAAACAATCGCCGTCGAGCTGTGACGTCAGCATGCGACGCGCACGATGGCTCCCACGTGGGAGAAAATCCCACGTCCTGGCATCACTGAGTGGAAGCGCGAAGCGCGAGACCGCGAGACCAGGCTTGACGACGGGGTTGTTGATTTCGGAGACCGAGGGTAGCAACGGGCCAGTATAAAAGAAGGTCCACGACACGGCATAGTCCTTCTGCGCCGAGAGAGAGAACGAGGTAATCCACGGTCGCTCTCGGTATGCAGAATAGGGACCTCTGGCAGGAGAGTACGGACGCTTTTCCTGGACACCTGCTAGAGGGAAAACGGGAGAGTACGGGATTGTTCCTGGGTCCTCGATTCGGTATGAAGAGTACGGACGCTTTTCCTGGACGCCTACCGATCGAGAGAGTACAGAGCATTTCCTGGACGCCCGGTTAGATTGGACGGAATGGGAGAGTGCGGGATTGTTCCTGGGTCCTCGTTTCGGTATGGAGAGTACGGACGATTTTCCTGGACGCCTACCGATCGAGAGAGTACAGAGCATATTCTGGACGCCCAAATACAGTGACGACACGGGAGAGTACGGGAGTGTTCCTGGGTCCTCGTTTCGGTATGGAGAGTACGTATGCTTTTCCTGGACGCCTACCGAACGAGAGAGTACAGAGCATATCCTGGACGCCCGTCGGTAAAATAGAGCCGCGCAATTAGAGTCACGGGTGGAATCGCGAAAGGTTATATTTGGACAGAATCATTTTTCATAGTCAAGCCTAGTCGATTTCCCGGTCGATTCTAAATCTATTATATTTGTTCGTTTTTCGCAAAACCTTATTGTCCGCTCTACCGATCCTATCTGTATATTATCCATCTTCCTCGAACGAGAGGTAATGAATAAATTGAAATTTTTTCCCAGAAATCCTTTCGTGCTTTTCCTGCGCATTCCTACATCCTACGATCGAACAATGGCTACAAATGCTCTTATGATGACAGTGTTTTATAGTGACAGCATTTCGGGGGTTTTCGGGGTTCTTATAGAGTCTGATGACGCTTGGGGTTCATGGGGAGGTTTTGAGGCATCGGCGATGAGGGCATGAGACCTCCGGCTTATCGGTGTCCTTTGGAAGGATGACGGTGGCTGATGAGACATCGGCGGCGATGTGTCATGTCATAACAGTAAGACAAGGGGTAAATGGAATACTATCCGAAGTTACGAGTGTTGTACAGGGTGTAAAAAAATTAATGGTCATGGCTTTAAGGGGTTGTTCTACACCTCTGGATCGATGGAGATTTGCGAAAAAAACCGGCCGCAAAATCTGGGAAAGGGTAGCAAATTTTTTTTATTGGCTCATCGTATTCGTCTTGTTACGTAGGCAAAATGTCTGAGAGGAACCATGGGTCAGAAACGTACCGTTCTCTCACAAATTAACTTTTAATTGGGCCTTCTGATAAAAATTTCGCCATTAGTTAAAGCAGAGGCGACGTAAACGAAGTTAGAAAATGGGGCACTGTGTCACCGTACCAGTAGAGAAGTGCATGTGTTTATGCTCTTCTCCCCGGGTGGGCCCTTGAGCGAACCCAACACCGAACGCAGGTCAATGACATTTTTCTAGCCATTTTCTATCTTCGTTTACGTTGCCTCTGCTTCAACTATTGGAGCTAGCAAGGGTATTTCATGTGTTTCCTTTCGAAAGGTCGGTGACTCGAAGGCTGCCATATGGGCGAAATTTTGATCGGAAGGCCGAATTAAAAGTTAATTTGTGAGAGAACGGTTCGTTTCTGACCCATGGTTCCTCTCAGACATTTTACCTACGTAACAAGACGAATAGGATGAGCCAATAAAAAAAATTTGCTACCCTTTCCCGAATTTTGCGGCAGGTTTTTTTCGCAAATCTCCATCGATCCAGAGGTGTAGAACAACCCCTTAAAGCCATGACCATTAATTTTTTTACACCCTGTACAGGGTGTTTCAAAAATATTTGTCATGGCTTTCAGGGGTTGTTCTACACCTCTGGATCGATGGAGATTTGCGAAAAAAACCGGCCGCAAAATTCGGGAAAGGGTAGCAAATTTTTTTTATTGGCTCATCCTATTCGTCTTGTTACGTAGGTAAAATGTCTGGGAGGAACCATGGGTCAGAAATGAACCGTTCTCTCGCAAATTAACTTTTAATTGAGCCTTCCGATTAAAATTTCGCCGATAGTTAAAGCAGAGGCGACGTAAACGAAGCTAGAAAATAGGGCACTGTGTCACCGAACCAGAAGAGAAGTGTAAGAGTTTATACTCTTCTTCCCGGGTGGGCCCTTGAGTGAACCCGACACCGAACGCAGGTCATTGACATTTTCTAGTCTTTTTCTCTCTCTTCAATAATGTTGCCTCTGTTTCAACTATTGGAGCTAGCAAGGGTATCTCATGTGTTTCTTTTCGAAAGGTCGGCGACTCGAAGGCTGTCGTATGGGCGAAATTTTAATCGTAAGGCCCAATTAAAAGTTCATTTGAGAGAGAACGGTTCGTTTCTGACCCATGGTTCCTTTCAGACATTTTGCCTACGTAACAAGACGAATACGATGAGCCAATAAAAAAAATTTGCTATCCTTTCCCGAATTTTGCGGCAAGTTTTTTTCGCAAATCTCCATCGATCCAGATGTGTAGAACAACCCCTGGAAGCCATGACAAATATTTTTGAAACACCCTGTACAGTAAATAGCAAAGTCGTGAGTTGGGGAACGAAATGAATTGGATACCATTGGACGAATAGTGGACAACAAACAAAGATAGAAAATGAATATTTCGAATGCTGGGCAATGTATGATCTGCATCTCAATACGACGCTGCAACTAATATCTGGACATTCCTGATTGCTGAATATATTTATAATACAGTCACGTTAGCGTAAAAAGAGGGTCAACCTCGGAATGAGAGATAATAAGCTGTAAACTCGTATACACTTCATTTTGGCGTGCTAAAAGTTGTCTCAAAAGTGTCATAAAATCTCGTGTCTACGTCGTAAGTTATTCAAGGTTAAAGGTAAAAAAATTCGGTTCTTCGCGATCATCTCGATTTCTATGGCTCCAATGATGTTATCCTTTCCAGTTATAATCTTAATAGAAAAATAAGTATTTAAGAGTTTATACATTTTAAAGAAAATATGCTCAATTATTTTCCTACTTAAAATCAACTTTAAATGAATTAGTATAAAATTAAGATATACAATAAGTATTTCAGTTAATGAGTTTTTAATTAGGCAAAATATATAAGTATTATTAAATGAATATTATTATACTGTAGTAAGGGGGGTATTAAATAGTCAATAAATGCACTTCACCAATTAACAAAAACAAAACTAGAGTATATATATTTAGATAGATGAGAATATTGAGTAATATAATATAATAATGGTTATAATAGTAATAATAATAATGAATAATAATAATAATAATGGTATTAATAATGGTGAATAAAGGTATTAATAAGCGTTTCGCATCCGACTCAAATAGATGCTCAAAACGAACTGCTTAAAACGAACTCCAACGACGGTCGCAAGCACAGTTGTTTAGATTAAATGTAAACTTAAGATATCTCGCTCGAGCCTACTTCACTCCTTCGACTGGAAAGAATTTTTTCCTTCTTAAAGGGGCACTACAATACATAATGTAAACTGTTGTTAAATACAATTTATTTATTAATAAATAATATTCATTTTTCATTGTTAATGATATTTTAATGATTTAAAAACTTAATACGAGGTATTATACACGGAGATTCACGATTGACCTTGCATTACAGTGTGTATTGTTAAGGGCTGCGCGCTCTCCGCCCTCTATCTCGAAAACGGTTGACCATATGAAAAAAGGTCTTAGACAAAATTTGTCGCAAATTTTATGCTCTGCAACTTTGATAATAAATATTAACATCATTGGAGCCATAGAAATCGAGATAATCGCGAAAAACCGATTTTTTTGCCTTTGACCTTGAATAACTTACGATGCAGACACGAGATTTTATGAGACTTTTGAGACAACTTTTAGAATGCCGAAATTACGGTGTATACGAGTTTACAGGTTATTATCTCTCATTCCGAGGTGAAACCCCTAATATAACTGCACTATTAACGTTTCAGCGGGCGGATTCTCCAGACATTTCAGCGGTACAAAAAAGTTCATCAGTTATATTTTCCTCCTGATGAAATGAATACTTTCATGAACTTTTTTTCAGATATGGCCCATAATTACTCGGAGCGTGGTTTATGATTGTTTTGATAGCGATAGTCGTTCAAGATCGATGAAACTTTTTGCCTAACGTCTCCACGTATCTTTGATTGAGCATGATAATTTAACGAAAACGTTCTCTTATATAGCCCTAAAAGTATGACAATTCTATATTATAATTAACAATTGCGTAGTCGTTTGACATTAAGACCTCATGTAGCGGACCCGTCAAACTGATGAAATGAATAAATGAAGTCCACCTCAGTTCCAAAAAATATTCAAAATGTTTCCATCTGAAACCCTTCGTTTATTCTCTTCTATAGAGATCAAATCAAAGTTATAAAAATGTGTTTACACTTCAGGGAAATCAGGAAATGCATAGGCACGGGGAAGCTCTTCCCAACAATTTTAAAGCGTATATCTCTCGCTTGTAAGTTAAAAACACAATAATTCTATTTCTCCGTTGTTAAATAAATCTGAAATAAATTTTGGTTAAATTAGGAGAGGCGTTCCATCATAACATGTCATAACAGAAGGGCGTTGTGTCCGCCTTCGTAGGCAAACAGTCGTAAAATGTCGCCGAATAAATTCGGCTTAAAGTTAACATAACAGATCGTTAAAAAACGACAAACTTTCCCTTCGTCTCGAACTTGTTCTTGTTCTGGTGCGATGGAACGCATTGGTAAGATGCATTTGCGCCACATGTATAATATATGTAAAATCTGGACGATGCAGTGGGTATTGAGATAGAAACTCGATCTCCTATTTAAAGAGGTTTCTCATCGTAGCCCTGGAGGTATGGAGCTCAACTAAAACTGCATACCCCAGGTGCAATGATCATATCATTTACAGCCGAAAAATAGATAAAAATGAGAGATATATGAAATAACTTACACTGAGAAGTGCTATACCACTGAGGACTAATCCGCACACACTTATAATAATAGTAATAAGCGCTATAATTCGTACAACATGGACCGTTTCTCTTGCATACCTGTAAAATAATACTTATGTGTTATTGCTTCTATACTGAATGAATTATGGGTTAAAAAATGATAATATCCTTAAACAATAATGTAATAAATTAATAATTTATCTGAGATTTAGTAATTTAACGGAATCAAATCAGATACTAATAGCGCCTACAGCTGTAGGAGTTTTCTATAAGGGCGAATTTAAAAAAAAAGACGAGTAGAAACGGCGATTATGGAAACAGTTTTGGGAGAACAGTCAACCGATCTTGAAAGTCAATAAAGATGTGAATCCTTTTTTAAAGGCATTTTCATTTATTTTTTTTAAACGGCTCCAGGTTGTTGCTTTCCTCAAAAATTTCTTATTTGTAGGTCATCGATAATATTGATTTAACTTTTTCGCTACGGCATTCAAGTTCACCAAAGTACCGTCACTGAAAGGAAACTCGTGCCAGAGATATGCACAGCATGCGTGGTTTCTGCGTGTACCTTTTTCTAAGGCTTGCTTGAATAACAACTGCGCTGAATAAAGCAATCATTGTTCTAATGTAACAAGTACCGTGCGGCTCGTCAGACCTGTCACCTAGGAGGTAAGCCTGTTTCGGCAGAGTCTGATTCGCCAGGCGTCAAGCGTCATGCCTCTTGTCACACGTACACGAAGGCACTTGACGTTCTTCAACTCTGTTATAAATCTTCACAAACGTGCATATTTGCAGCAATTTTTAAATTCTCATCGACCCGACGTATGTGGTCTCATTGAAACGAAGCTAAATTCGAGACATAATTTGGAGGTTCCACCACAATTTGTAATAATACGCAAAGACAGAGCAAACAACCGTTTCGGCGGCGGTGTCGCTATGGTTATTAATAGAAGATACAAATTCACTCGTATAGAACTCTCCACTTCTCACGAAAAATCTTTAGAAGCCATTGCGATCCGCTTGGATCTTTCGGCTGGTAGAAGCCTCGTGATCGCAGCGGTGTATAGCCCTTTCAATGATAAAATCGTATTCCTTCGTGACCTCGATGATCTATGTACTCAGTTGCGAGTTGCAAATGACTCGAATCACTTTGTGATCGCGGGCGATCTTAACGCCAAACACACATCATGGCGTAATACAGTCAACAACAGCAAGGGGTTAGCTCTTTTTGACTGGCTACAGTTACAGGGTGCTATCTTCCGCGCTTCCCTTCTATATTCGGAAATACCGACTTATCATCCGGCTAACTCGAACTTGGACATTGCTTTGGTGGACAGCAGGCTGATCGATCGTATTAACGATGGAACGCAAAGGCTGGGTCTGCTGCCCTATGATAGCGATCATTGGGCCATAACGATTAATCTCTCTCTCCTCGGTTGGAATACATGCGTAGAACGAGCCCCCAGAGTACTGAGACTAAATTATCGTTTGACCAAATGGAAAGAATACAAACTCAAACTCCATAATTATATCAACAGCCTAAATCTCCCATCGTTACTTAATGCGTCGATCGAAACGATTAATTCTTCAATAGAGGCCCTCGAGGAAAATATTTCCGTAATTCTGACGAACTGTACACCTACCGTGGAGGCTCTGAACTGCCCGAAAGAATATGACGACCGACGCATTAATAAGCTCAAAAAATTTAAATCCAAACTTATCACCAGATTATTTCGTTTATTGCGCCTTCGCGACAATTTAACTCCAATACAGTCTAACATGATCAAATTTTATAAATCAATAATTCAGCGTACCAATTACAGACTCAAAAAACTCTACTCTGCAGTTGCAAATAAATTCTGGAACGACAGACTGTCCAAACTAGATACTCGTGATCCCATTAAGCTACACCCTTTTATAAACAGAATTATAAATCCAAAAAACATTGACTCAATTCCGCCACTAAGAGGCGCGATAAACGACGATTTTCTTTGGTCTGAATCCGGAATAGATACATCGACACTCCAGAAAATAGATAATAACTTTGTAGTATCAAGCACTGACGATCGTTTGACCTTACTTGGGGTGCACTTTGCAAGAGTACATACAAAAAATCTGACTCCTACAACCGAGGAAGAGAGGAATCACGAGCACGAGGTAAAGCAGACTTACGATAGAATACGGGATTCGCGTGAAAATATCAATTGGCAATTCGCTTCGCTACACGAACAGATCTGGCCTTCAATTCACACAAACTATCTAATAACTCCCACAATGATTTTACGAGCCATCAAATATCTTAAAAACAAAAAATCCACCTCGTTCGACGGCATACCAAACGTCGCCATCAAACGCCTTCCAGGCTCCGTTATTGAATATCTCACGCTAATTTTTAACGCATGTTTACGTTTATCTTACTTTCCCATTCGTTGGAAAACGGCCAAGCTCATCCCATTGCACAAAAAAGGGAAAAACCTTTACGACTTAAATAATTACCGGCCGATCAGTCTGCTGCCAAACCTGGGCAAATTGTTCGAGATCATGATTAACATACGTTTGAATCATTTTGTGCGGTCCAATAAATTAATTTCTGATTATCAATTTGGTTTCAAACACTCGCACTCTACGGTTCATGCTATTGCCAAATTGACTCGCGACATTGCTGACTCGCTCAACAGCTCAGCTGTGACTGGGGCTTGTTTAATTGACCTCGAGAAAGCATTTGATACTGTTTGGACTACGGGATTGATAGTTAAATTACACAAAATGAATTTCCCCCCGGAGTTGTTGCTTCTAACTGAGAACATGATCACTGGCCGCGCTTTTAAAACTTTTCACAATAATACTTTTTCCGTTCGTACTTTCAATATTTTAAATGGTCTGCAGCAGGGCGCCGTAAATTCTCCTCTACTATTCAACTTATACTTCTCCGATATTTTAAACAATTTTAACAAAAGTAACGATACTTGCAAAGCTTTGGCCTTTGCTGATGATTTAATCATATATAAATCCGGCGTTGATCCTCTCGACATTCAGTCACACTTGCAGAGGGCTTTCGATTTTGTTGTCTCGGCGTGTAACATGAAGAAGGTGAGAGTAAATATGCTCAAATGCGAGACTATTCTATTCATTAGGCCCACGTCCCAAATTAGCAAAAAACAATACAGACTCTCAAAAAATTTTTCGATTCACGCGACGGAAAGATTTGACCTTTTAATCCCTCGGCTGAAAAAGGTCAAATATTTGGGTGTAATTCTCAACGAACACTTAAACTACAATGAACACGCCAACTACTGTCTCGGGAAAGCAAAAGGTATAGCATCTAAATTGGCTCGCCTCTTCTACTCAAAACACCTCGGTGAGAATGTCAAACTACTCCTTTACAAGCTCTATGTCAGGTCAGTACTATCTTATGCGATCCCAATCTGGTTCTCAATTTCGCCTTATGTGATGGAGCGCATTCGCACCTTCGAGAGGAAAATATTCCGGGCGATCACGGGTCTTCTCATGCCCAGACGTATGTCGGATGGTACCAAGCGACACTTCCACAATCAAACAATTTATAGCAGGGTTGACTGTTCGCGGTTTGATATTTTTGCACTTAAAATCACCAGAATGTTTATCCTTAAATCTTTGCACTCAAACTCTGACAATCCTCTCATCACCTCGTTACATACAATGTCGGACGAGGAAGCTAGGAAGGCTCGCGAAAATGGGTTTCTCTCTACTGCTGCCTTTCCCTATCTCGACAGAGAAGGATACATTCAGGATTTTCGCTCCAAAATTCCCATCATATACCATACGCATAGAAAAAGGGCCTCGCTTGCTCTTCGATACGATCCTTTGGTAGTTTCTGCCGATCTATCGCAACTGCAACATTCTGTATCTCTTCCTCCACGGGATACTGTCCAAAAGCATTACAATTATCTCGATAAATTACCATGGCTTAAATCTTGACCGATCGTCGTACTCTGAACCGAGCACTTCCATTATCTTAGTTTAAACTCTGTATATACTCTTTAGTCCATAACATAGTTAGATTAGTATATCTACTTTAAGTTACTTTAAGAATATCGTTGATGTCAACAACATCCTTTACTATCCTCTTGATTCGTATGGAACGTTATTCAGTATAATTTCATGCCATTTGTATTCGCAAGCACGGTAATTTTTCTTTATCATGGATTTCTTTACTTATTTAATTCTTCCATCGTCTAATTCTTAACCACTAATCCGTGCAATTTTTCTTATTTATTGTGGTCAAGATCTCATTATTGTTCATTTTGTTTTATTTAGTATATTGGCCGTGCCAATATCTTCTCCCCCCCCCCCCCTTTTTATAATTGTTAATTGTTTTGTCAGTCCTGGTACCTCTCTGTAACGAAGATGCCTTTTTTGATGATCATATCAAATCTTTTGGGGCGTAATACTAATCGTTTAACTTAATCATACAGCGCAAATTGATTCTTTCTTGTATTGTATAATTTCCGTTCTCCTGCGAGAAGTCGTTAATGTGCGACCATACAGGAGTTATATAATTGTATGTTTATGCTATCCTAGCATCATGTATATATGTATGATTGAATAAAGGAACTGTTTCCATGCACTTGACGTTCTGGAGTACGCGACGCGAGCTCGTAGCGACAACATCTCAGTGCTCGTACGCGACGTAAACAAAATTCCTAAGTGCCCATACAGAGAGTCATTCGTACTGTGGAAGTGTATCTTGTTATACTCCAAGTGATCGGCTAATTTCGTTACTATTATTGGGGCTTGCTTCCGCAAGTCCCAATACAGTTCTTAATTTTTTTTCATTTTTGACCGTCCATTTTATGGAACACCATATTACACGCATAGAAGCTAGTAACTCTTCCGCATCGGCGGCGGCCGATGCCAATAATTCGGACGAAAATGTTGCATCCCTTGAGACTACTAGCCAGGGATCGCTATCTTTGTCTCTAAAAAGACATAAATCATCCAATCCGTCATCATCCGAGGACATTCAAATGAAAAAGTCGCGCAAAATTTCCGCTTCACGCGCAGCCGCGCGGCAATCTGCCGACGCTAAAACGGCTCCAGTTAACACCATGGACAGTGACACAGGATTGAAATCGCTCGATCAACAATCCAGCGATGCGATGTCTACAGCATCATCCAAACAAGGCGCTGAAGCATCTTGTAGCAAAGAAACTCTAATGCGCGAAAATAAAAGACTATTAAACGAAATAAAATTGCTCAAAGAGCAAATCCAATCGCTCGCTGGACCCTCTACATCTGGTCGGACCATTGAATCGCCAACGTCGGAATGGATCACCATTGGATCCCGTAGACCCGCAGGACGACACGCGCCTTCTCCGACGCCGACGCTGGACAAACCTCCCACCGCCAACCGTTTTCAGGCCTTTGCCGAGCCCAACGCTCTACCGGAGGTGTCAAGGGACCAGCCTCCCACCTTCAGGCATCCGACCCCACCACAGCAAACTATTAGACAAGATAAGTTAAACAAACCACCACCGTTGATCCTGCATGTGGCTTCACCACAATTAATAATAAACATAACTAAGAATGCCCTTCAAAAGGCATCCTTCACTATAAAAAGAAGTGGCTCGAAAAGCCACGTCATATACCCGAATTCTCTCGACGCTTATTCGAAGATCAAAGATATTATGATGAAAAACCAGCTCAAGTTCTTCACTTATACGCCGAAGAACGAAAAACCATTGACGATGCTTCTCAAGGGTATCGATCCAAACACCGACAAGAATGAGCTGTTGTCGGAAATTAATTCCATCACCGCACCTAAAGCTAAAGCCACTCGTATTTCCAATTTTGTAACCGCGAAATCGAAACAATCCGGCTTGCCCCTGCCTATGTTCGTAGTGCAATTTGACGCCAATACAGATATCAAATTTGTTCAATCGATCAATGTTTTAAATTATCAACGCGTCAGATGGGAGAAATTGCATAGGCAGGATCTTTTACAATGTTTTAACTGTCAACGTATAGGCCATGCATCCGCTAACTGTCATCTAGATTTTAGATGTGTTAAATGTAATTTATCTCACGAGCGTGGGAAGTGCTCGGTCACAGAAGCAACCAAACACGACGCAATTTACTGCGTCAACTGTGAGAAGTTCGGCCACCCCGCGTCATACCGTGGTTGCCCGAAATTCAAGGAGAGAAGAGCCGTTGCCGCCCCTACGAGCAACAGAGCTCCCCAGTCAGCCGCAACCAGAAGACTTCCATCTCCCCTCGTCAATCCGATGACACTATACAGTAGTGTTGCGACTGGAGTGGGGGGCCTAGTAGGTAAGGCCGCGCATGCATATTCATCGACTACGTTGAACAGAGGATCAGTCCCTCTCGATGCTACGTCCAGCGAGCAACAGGTCGGCTTAAAAAACATATTTTCGGCCATCAAAAGTATAGCCGATCAATTACCAATTATTTTTCAACGCATCGGCGAAAATACCGAAAAAATTAATTTCCTCCTTCAAACTTTTATAGATGATAATCATGCTCAATCTGTTGATTACCATGGACGTACCACGAGAGGCATTCGAAATGATTTTCCGCAATAATGGCCACCACCGATCAAAACAGTATCCCGTTGGTCAATCTCCGAATCATTACTGTCAACGTCAACTCTGTTATAAATCTTCACAAACGTGCATATTTGCAGCAATTTTTAAATTCTCATCGACCCGACGTATGTGGTCTCATTGAAACGAAGCTAAATCCGAGACATAATTTGGAGGTTCCACCACAATTTGTAATAATACGCAAAGACAGAGCAAACAACCGTTTCGGCGGCGGTGTCGCTATGGTTATTAATAGAAGATACAAATTCACTCGTATAGAACTCTCTACTTCTCACGAAAAATCTTTAGAAGCCATTGCGATCCGCTTGGATCTTTCGGCTGGTAGAAGCCTCGTGATCGCGGCAGTGTATAGCCCTTTCAATGATAAAATCGTGTTCCTTCGTGACCTCGATGATCTATGTACTCAGTTGCGAGTTGCAAATGACTCGAATCACTTTGTGATCGCGGGCGATCTTAACGCCAAACACACATCATGGCGTAATACAGTCAACAATAGCAAGGGGTTAGCTCTTTTTGACTGGCTACAGTTACAGGGTGCTATCTTCCGCGCTTCCCTTCTATATTCGGAAATACCGACTTATCATCCGGCTAACTCGAACTTGGACATTGCTTTGGTGGACAGCAGGCTGATCGATCGTATTAACGATGGAACGCAAAGGCTGGGTCTGCTGCCCTATGATAGCGATCATTGGGCCATAACGATTAATCTCTCTCTCCTCGGTTGGAATACATACGTAGAACGAGCCCCCAGAGTACTGAGACTAAATTATCGTTTGACCAAATGGAAAGAATACAAACTCAAACTCCATAATTATATCAACAGCCTAAATCTCCCATCGATACTTAATGCGTCGATCGATATGATTAATTCTTCTGTAGAGGCCCTAGAGGAAAATATTTCCGTAATTCTGACGAGCTGTACACCTACCGTGGAAACTCTGAACTGCCCGAGAGAATATGACGACCGACGCATTAATAAGCTCAAAAAGTTTAAATCCAAACTTATCACCAGATTATTTCGTTTATTGCGCCTTCGCGACAATTTAACTCCAATACAGTTTAACATGATCAAATTTTATAAATCAATAATTCAGCGTACTAATTACAGACTCAAAAAACTCTACTCTGCAGTTGCAAATAAATTCTGGAACGACAGACTGTCCAAAATAGATACTCGTGATCCCATTAAGCTACACCCTTTTATAAACAGAATTATAAATCCAAAAAACATTGACTCAATTCCGCCGCTAAGAGGCGCGATAAACGACGATTTTCTTTGGTCTGAATCCGGAATAGATACATCGACACTCCAGAAAATAGATAATAACTTTGTAGTGTCAAGCACTGACGATCGTTTGACCTTACTTGGGGTGCACTTTGCAAGAGTACATACAAAAAATCTGACTCCTACAACCGAGGAAGAGAGGAATCACGAGCACGAGGTAAAGCAGACTTACGATCGAATACGGGATTCGCGTGAAAATATCAATTGGCAATTCGCTTCGCTACACGAACAGATCTGGCCTTCAATTCACACAAACTATCTAATAACTCCCACAATGATCTTACGAGCCATCAAATATCTTAAAAACAAAAGATCCACCTCGTTCGACGGCATACCAAACGTCGCCATCAAACGCCTGCCAGGCTCCGTTATTGAATATCTCACGCTAATTTTTAACGCATGTTTACGTCTGTCTTACTTTCCCATTCGTTGGAAAACGGCCAAGCTCATCCCATTGCACAAAAAAGGGAAAAACCTTTGCGACTTAAATAATTACCGGCCGATCAGTCTCCTGCCAAACCTGGGCAAATTGTTCGAGATCATGATTAACATACGTTTGAATCATTTTGTGCGGTCCAATAAATTAATTTCTGATTATCAATTTGGTTTCAAACACTCGCACTTTACGGTTCATGCTATTGCCAAATTGACTCGCGACATTGCCGACTCGCTCAACAGCTCAGCTGTGACTGGGGCTTGTTTAATTGACCTCGAGAAAGCATTTGATACTGTTTGGACTACGGGATTGATAGTTAAATTACACAAAATGAATTTCCCCCCCGAGTTGTTGCTTCTAACTGAGAACATGATCACTGGCCGCGCTTTTAAAACTTTTCACAATAATACTTTTTCCGTTCGTACTTTCAATATTTTAAATGGTCTGCAGCAGGGCGCCGTAAATTCTCCTCTACAATTCAACTTATACTTCTCCGATATTTTAAACAATTTTAACAAAAGTAACGATACTTGCAAAGCTTTGGCCTTTGCTGATGATTTAATCATCTATAAATCCGGCGTTGATCCTCTCGACATTCAGTCACACTTGCAGAGGGCTTTCGATTTTGTTGTCTCGGCGTTTAACATGAAGAAGGTGAGAGTAAATATGCTCAAATGCGAGACTATTCTATTCATTAGGCCCACGTCCCAAATTAGCAAAAAACAATACAGGCTCTCAAAAAATTTTTCGATTCACGCGACGGAAAGATATGACCTTTTAATCCCTCGGCTGAAAAAGGTCAAATATTTGGGTGTAATTCTCAACGAACACTTAAACTATAATGAACACGCCAACTACAGTCTCGGGAAAGCAAAAGGTATAGCATCTAAATTGGCTCGCTCTTCTACTCAAAACACCTCGGTGAGAATGTCAAACTACTCCTTTACAAGCTTTATGTCAGGTCAGTACTATCTTATGCGATCCCAATCTGGTTCTCAATTTCGCCTTATGTGATGGAGCGCATTCGCACCTTCGAGAGGAAAATATTCCGGGCGATCACGGGTCTTCTCATGCCCAGACGTATGTCGGATGGTACCAAGCGACACTTCCACAATCAAACAATTTATAGCAGGGTTGACTGTTCGCGGTTTGATATTTTTGCACTTAAAATCACCAGAATGTTTATCCTTAAATCTTTGCACTCAAACTCTGACAATCCTCTCATCACCTCGTTACATACAATGTCGGACGAGGAGGCTAGGAAGGCTCGCGAAAATGGGTTTCTCTCTACTGCTGCCTTTCCCTATCTCGACAGAGAAGGATACATTCAGGATTTTCGCTCCAAAATTCCCATCATATACCATACGCATAGAAAAAGGGCCTCGCTTGCTCTTCGATACGATCCTTTGGTAGTTTCTGCCGATCCATCACAACTGCAACATTCTGTATCTCTTCCTCCACGGGATACTGTCCAAAAGCATTACAATTATCTCGATAAATTACCATGGCTTAAATCTTGACCGATCGTCGTACTCTGAACCGAGCACTTCCATTATCTTAGTTTAAACTCTGTATATACTCTTTAGTCCATAACATACTTAGATTAGTATATTTACTTTAAGTTAGTTTAAGAATATCGTTGATGTCAACAACATCCTTTACTATCCTCTTGATTCATATGGCACGTTATTCAGTATAATTTCATGCCACTTGTCATCGCAAGCACGGTAATTTTCTTTATCATGGATTTCTTTACTTATTTAATTCTTCCATCGTCTAATTCTTGACCACTAATCCGTGCAATTTTTCTTATCTATTTTGGTCGAGATCTCATTATTGTTCATTTTGTTTTACTTAGTATATTGGCCGTGCCAATATCTCTCCCCCCCCCCTTTTTATAATTGTTAGTTGTTTTGTCAGTCCTGGTACCTCTCTGTAACGAAGATGCTTTTTTTGATGATCATATCAAATCTTTTGGGGCGTAATACTAATTGCTTAACTTTATCATACAGCGCAATTTGATTCTTTTCTTGTATTGTATAATTTCCGTTTTCCTGCGAGAAGTCGCTAATGTGCGACCATACAGGAGTTATATTGTTGTATGTTTATGCTATCCTAGCATCATGTATATATGTATGATTGAATAAAGGAACTGTTCCATGCACTTGACGTTCTACCTCGCGATTCGTTAAAAGAGCTACACATAGAAATCGAACTAAAAGACGAAGAGAGAGAACGCTGCAGATCGAAGCAAGGGAGACAACGCGATTTGGGTGGCGACAGTGAGGACATCGGCGTAGGCACCAGATTTCTAACATCTCTATAGTGAAAATAGAATAAACTCCGGCAGAATTATCCCCACCACATGGGGAGATTCTCCTTGATGAAACGAAGCGCGCGACGAGACAACAATGTAATACAATGTCTCGCCCCTCCAGACAAACTAATAAGAATATTTGAATGCTACGACTTTGTCGGGTGCTTCCTTTAAGAGGCTGAGCGAGTGGACTCCAAGAAACAAAATGGTACGAATAGGCGGTTAAAAACGAGAAGCTCCGCCGCCCAGGTGACAAGCCTGACGAGCCGCACGGTATATTTACGTTTCTAATATGAAAAGACTTACAAAATTATTAAATTACAAATCGTTTTGTTGTTTGAAGTTCATTACGTAATACGTTTTCATGTCGTTTCAACAAAGAGTATATCTGCCGCATATGTGCGGTGCTCGTATATACCCACAGGTCGTCGAGAGGATGCCGCATATATGCGGCGGGCGGAGCAAAAGATTAATCGATTAAATTATCAGCCAAAGATATATTACGCAAACATTAATAAAACACATCACTGTTTTAGCATGCCAATATAAGTACGTTACTATTAAAGCAATTTCATATAATTTCACCACAGAGTACGTCTAAAATATCCACATACCTTCTGATTTGTTGGTACTTTTCTATACATGCTATTAACTTCGAAATATCTGTTGCTTTCTGCATCTCTCGCGATACGATTTCAAATCGTGCAGCTGAAAACAACAATATGAGAGCACCAAAAATGTTTACAGATATATGAGCCGCACATTGCACACAAACAAATGCTTGATGGCAACAAATAATAGGTTTCATTGGCCAATAGTCGACGCGGAAAGGATACGTTGCATCAGTTGGAAATTGTTCCCCAGCGAAAAGCCATGCCACGGAGTCAACGAATGCACTTGCGTACAGACAGATAATACAATATCCATAAAACGTGCCATATCTGTTGACATATTCCTGCAGAACCATTCTTTCCTCAGTTGTTGCATTTTTGCAAAACGTTTTCATTTCTCCGACTAAATGCTGGAATTAATTATTTCACATATACGTCCTTGAATTTCAAAAATACATTAAAACGATGAAGCTGTAACCAATGTATTTATGCAGCTATTGTTTCTATAATACTTTTGCGTCGGTTTCTAATTTCAATGATTTTAATGCTAAATTCTCGATTGCATAATTATCATGCGCATTCAATATAGCAATGAACAATATAGGAATGAACATTTTATAAAATTAATAATTTAAAATCCTCTTGCCTGTAGTCGGTCATACTGGGTGATCGAAAAAAGCGTTTGCACAATAACTTGGCAAACTGCAGTTACTAGACAAAACGACTTAATGAAAACGATAGAGTTATTTCCGTAATGAAAGTACGTCGTGCATAGAAGCGGTAGAAATAGCAGCGTAGCGCTGAGAATGCAACCTGTTCTTACGATCTTGAAACAAAGGATTTGTGTTTTCGAAGCCGAAGGAGAAAGAGGCCAGCAGCATGTTATTAGTACACTCAGCCATGTAATACTAATGGCTCTTTCTGGTGTAGTTTTCTTCGACATGATAAAAGTGAAAGCTTTCTTTTCTCAAGACCCCTTGGTACCATGACTCATTTGCTGAACCCATTACACGCTACGCTTCCTTACTCATTAAATTTTAAATTACGATATTTAGAGTAGTAATGAAATAGAATGAAACGATTATATGTTGCGCGATATCTTGTACTGGATCCAATAGCACATTAAAATTTCAGAGGTTTCGCGTTGGGGTGGTTTTACTCTGTTGCAATAATAACTGTCTTCTTGTGTACTGGTAGATACTAGTACTCGCTTCGCTTTGAGTCGTGGGAAATATTTCACATAGTCGTAACTGTTGGTGGCACATCAGGTGTTGGAATATACAATGGAAACAAGGAGTATTGCTAGGAATATTTAAGAATTAAGTAGAAGTGTGTTACATATGAGAACAATGTAGTCAATGATATACCTAACCTCTGCAGTGTACGTCTGATTGTGAGATGAAAATATCGCAGAAGATGAAAGTTGTGAACAAAATATATATACAGGTAACCCTCCTATAACACGATAGATAAGTTCCTAAAAAATGCCGTGTTGTGTGAAACCGTGTTGTATGAGACCCAGAGCAAGTACAAAATGAGGGGTTACGTTCCGAAAACTTATTAAAAACAAATATTTCTTTTTAAATTCTACATAAATAACTTAATTTTTATTAAAAATATAAATTAATTTAATGCAACTATAATGTAATAAATTTCTTCATTATCACTGCTCGGTATAATCAATCGAGAACGTTATTTGTTGGAATGATTTCGCCTTCAATTTCAGAACTCTTTTCTTCATTTAAAGTTTTTGTATCTCCTTTCCTCTTTAAAAAATCTGTAATTTTACTTTGCTTTCTGGTTCTTACCGGGTAAATGTTAATTTCTCCTTAATATCTTAAAGACGAAAAAGTCATTCTTTGATACACCGTGGCTCGACGCAGACTGCCGATGAGCAGCGTGAAATACTTTTGTTTTCACGCCACGGGGATGAAATCAAAATAGTTTACGCCACACTGTATCTTTAAGATGGCAAGCCTCGCCGCGGCTATAGAAGTACAGTGTTGTATAAAGGTTTTTGCAATTTTCTTATCATGTTACAGCTAAACCGTCTTATACGATGCCGTGTTGTAGAAGGGTTTCCGCAAATCATAAATCGTGTTATAGGGTACCGTGTTGTAGGAGGGTTGCCTGTATTATATATGTACCTCCTCCGTTTGAATGTCAGAAGGGAACAATAATTTGACACCAAAATAGTTTGCTCGTTAAGGTTCGAAATGTTTATTGTTTTCGATCGTTTGCCTTGAGTATCAGAGTATGTAATGTCTTGAATGAATGTAGCAGAATAATAGACTCAAAAGAATTATTGGACCAATTTGAATGGAGTTGTGTCATCTAGCAGATAATACAAAAAAAATTATGTACCAGATTTCAACCATGGATTTTGACCGGGAGAGTAATTGTGTTAGAGATTTCTTTCATATTTTTCCATTGAGAGATCTAATTGGAAGTGCAAGAAATGGAAAACCGCACAAAAATCAAAAGAATGTAGATCTTGTATCGACATGTTTCGTACAACTTTTTCTTTATTAGGACAACAATCTGATACTCATGACTGTTATCCTTTTGGTATGATTTTTTGAATCAAAACTAAACTAATGCAATACTAAAACTACAAAGAGGAGACGCGAACACTTTGAATAATCGCACGCAACAGTTAGGATAACTGAACTGGGAGATTTACGATAGAGCGAAGTTTTGACTGCTTTGATTATGATAGATTACTGCCTATTTTTCACTTCTCGCATTTGCAAGGCACTTAACACTTTACCGACCTGTATTTTTTTAACAATCTATCTACTTCTGATCGGTCACTTTGTTGTATCCCGAAGATGGTCAACAACACTTTATTAAAGAAAAAACTATTGCGCGCTTGGAGTTGTAACAATTGAAGGATAACGTAGTCGCGAGATACCGACTGTCAT
Source organism: Cerceris rybyensis (assembly GCA_910591515.1). Taxonomy (NCBI): domain Eukaryota; kingdom Metazoa; phylum Arthropoda; class Insecta; order Hymenoptera; family Crabronidae; genus Cerceris; species Cerceris rybyensis. Next base: position 4,335,132 of record OU342791.1, read on the forward strand.
CAATTCGGTACAAAATTCATTGATATCGGGACAGGACTGACCTTTTAAAGACCTTAACTAGTGTGTGTGTGGGGGGGGGGGGGGTTGTATGATTCCGACTTCTCGTGACTAAAGTTCCAAAAGGGCGATCGCTTTTCCATTGACTTTCACTGAGATCAAAGGTCTTGAAAACATATTTTGAGGGAAAAGCGATGACGGAATTTGAAGATGACTAACAGCTCCCTTTTGGACTTTGAGTCACGTTGAGTATTATTTCGAGCTAGTATCTTATAGTTAAAGAAGATAGTGAATCTAAGAAGAAACATGGACTGAGTCGGTATCCAACAACTTGCCCGCCAATATTTCCCTGATACTGATATCTCTTCGAAAATTGCAATGTTGCTTCACTGACTACTTGACACAATGAACCGCAGTGATAAATAATAATTTATTAATTGCCATAGCAACCAATTAATAAGTTAAAAGTCCAAAAGTGTTGGGCCCGAAAAGCCGATTAATCGGTTACCGGTCGGTAAAGTGTTAATTGCTCATGAATGTTGAACCGGATGACTGGAGTAGGAACCGCGATTTGAGGCCCAGCGTCAGCTCTACACTGCACAACGGGAGGAAGTCGCTCAACGTTCCGTTCTCGTAATGTGTATTTGTGCGATGAAAATCGCATGAGAAAGGATGGAAAAAAGGAAAAAGGGTCTATACCTTGAGCCGCAGGACGTAACAAGAATGTGTTAGAATTTTCTTGTAGTTTCTACACCGTAATAAATAGGGGAAACAGGACAAAAAACGGCTTTTTGAATTCACCCCATAACTACCCATTCCATTAATGAAGAGGATTAAAGTTTGTACCGCATAACAGATTGAAATCGGTTTAAGGCATTCTTGATCCCCTTAACCTCCTATACCCTTTTATAATGAATAACAACTTTATAAGTCCTTATATTTATCTTAGACTGTTCGTGCTTATGTGCCACTTAACGATGAATAGCTGTAATGTATCTTATTATTCCTCCTAAATCAGTAAAGTTGACAAGGATAGTTTGAAATGAAGATAAAACAACATACTTATTAATGATTCTAACTTTTTATTATGTACCTAAGTGACTGACAAAGCATTCCTTTATACGTAGTTTCTATTACTTCATAAATATTAATATTTATTTTGCTGTAGAAATAATTAAAATGCACATAAGTGTGTTTACATAAATCAAGGTAATTTTTCTTTTGAATTAAATGTACCATATGTAACTGATCATCTGTTACTTCAATTATAGCAACTATCTGGATCGAGTATTTAAAAATAGGGTTTAAAGAACTGATTTGTATTTGCTTTGAACTCACCATATCTATTAAATGATCAGCTGACCACGCGTACAAGAAAACTTCCAGAAATCCAAGAGCAATTATGAAAATGGATTGCCGTTTTATACCCATTGCTTGTTTCTTTTTGGAAACATACGTTGTTAATTAATTAGCGTTAATAATAAACGTGGATTTTCTCGTGCAACAAAATAGTTGCTACTCTATCAGGAAATTCAACGTCCGAAGCATTGAGATCCACTTTTAGGCACATTATTTGGACTGCATTATGATGTATTATTGCGAAAAACTAGCATTACTGTATATTATACAGTACAGTGCAACCTGGGAATAAGAACGCTGCGAATAAGAACACTTCCCCAGTCTGGTGTTCGCGCACGGTCCCCCACTCCGACTTAACTTCCGAGCGCGCCTTACATAAAAACGCATAACTACATGGAAACATACAACACTTTTATTTATTGGGTGAGAATGGCAACACTTATTTTCAGGCATGCGCTGTAAACAGAGAGAGACAAAGAGCAGATAAGCGCACGCATGGTGGGGGTACTCGGCTTCCGAGAAAAACACTTCCCCGCGGCGCACACTGGTCCAGAGCGTGAATTTAGCTGTTCACGCACGTCGCACAGTTTTCAATCTTTTTCAAATCGTCACCACTGACTCAAAGCACATCGGATTGAGTTAAAAATTGGTATTCTATTATTTTTTGGGTTGCTGATTACAAATCTGAACTCAACAATTTTAAAAACAAAAGGGCGGTTAATATATAGAGGGTAGCTATGTACATTAGCTTATTCAGCTTACGTTGCTAACTTCAAAATGGAAAAAATAAAAACTACCACAAAGTAGCCTCTGAGACCATTGAAGATGTTTAGTTTAAACTATATAGAAATAGTTCCTGCTAAAATTTGCTTTATCTATCTGCACCTTTTCTTGATATTCCTTCCTAAGGTTTATGTAACCCAGACCTGCTGCATAGACCCAGTGGGACACGCGGTCAGTAAATTCCCGTGTTTCTTAAAGATACCGTGCAATAGAAACAAAATCTTATTGTCACTAACGAGGACGAAGACTTCTAAAGCATCACTTTTATTACTTAATTGCTTTATTGTTAGGATGCGAGCAAAGAGGAATGAGCTAGGTCAGTGAGGCACGGTACTTGATCATTTCGGCGTCCTTCGAGCACTCCCGCCTGCTTCTCCCAAATGTTCTGTTTCGGCCAACCAAGCTTGTCTTGCCTTTCACCTCGCAGGCTCGGCTCTATTGGCGCGAGCGTGGCAGCATACTGGGACGTCATTCGCAAGTAAACGCTCGCGCTGGAAAGATGTGCCGCGCTCGCAGACGACTGTAAACAGATCGATGCGCGTGACGCATCGATTCAGATTATACGTCGAGAAACAGTTTCAGATTGCACTACGTCGCATGTAGGATAAAATAACAGTGTTATTCGTAAAAAAGTATGCTTTTTTACTATTAAAGTAAAAAAATTTACTACTAAAAGTATGGAAGGTAATCATGTTCCCATTATACACGGTTCATTTAAAAACTGAATAACTAAGAAGTACCGAAAGGTACCGGATTGAAATTTCTCATATGTATTCAGTAATTTCGTACTAATCGTTCGTCTACCTGCTCTTCTTTGTTGTACCTGCCTGAAATCTTAAAATCTATCAGCAAGCCAATCACGACGGCAACAATGTATTGTTTGATGCGAGGGCAAACGTTTTTACAACGCTGAATTTTCCATTTATTTGCGCTGGAAATTAAATTATATCGCCTGAGACTTAGATCTTTAAGACATATCTGAGCATACTTTTTTACGAATAACACTGTGATTTTATCCTACACGCGACGTAGTGCAATCTGAAACTGTTTCTCGACGTATAATCTGAATCGATGCGTCACGCGCATCGATCTGTTTACAGTCGTCGGCGAGCGCGGCACATCTTTCCAGTGCGAGCGTTTAGTTGCGAATGACGTCCCAGTATGCTGCCACGCTCGCGCCAATAGACCCGAGCCTGCGAGGTGAAAGGCAAGCCAAGCTTGGTTGGCCGAAACAGAACGGTTGGGAGAAGCAGGCGGGATTGCTCGAAGGACGCCGAAAAGATCAAGTACCGTGCCTCACTGAGCTAGGTTATCCGATTGAAAGGAAATCCTAGTCTTCGCCGTGCAGGGTTCACTTAAAAATTAAATAACTTATAAGTATCGAAAGATATTCGGCTAAAACTTTCCACATATATTCCGTAGACTATATAGAAGTTATTTCTGCAAATATTTCTTGCGTCTACCTGCGCCTTTCATTGTTATACCTATCGAAAGTTTACGAGACAGTCCGGCGGCAGTGCCTTGCCGAGGTGCGCGGGACTCTTTAAACAATAAAAATTCGTCCGAGGCGGATCCGGGCGGATTAGCTTTTTGCAGGGTCGTTTAGGGGAAGGTTTACAGAAAAGGGTGGTGTTAATTAGAGAGTGGGATTATGTGGGACTATGAAGATATTGACCGCAAAAGATAAAAAACTTCGACGATTTTCTTTCATGTTTTCAACATTAATTTTTGAATAAACTACAAACAGTAATTTTATGTTCGACACGTGAATTTTTATCGCGGAAGAATGCTCTTCAAATAGAAATAATAATTTTTAAAAAATATTGCATAGTTTCGCCAGAATGTTAGAAAGAAGACAACGTGGTTTTTCGATAGAAAAAGGCCTCCAGAAAAAGTTTCAACTTTAAGCGTTTGTTGTAACTACAATTTTTATCCGATTTCAAAAATCTTTTCGGTTCTGAGGTCGGTGGTTATTTAGGAATCGATATATGCAAAAAAAATCGAAATTCCAAAAATCGACTTTTTGACTTCTGCGCGGCTAAATGCACATTCTGGACCACTATGCGGCGCGCCGCAGCGCCTTTTCCGTTCTTATTCATAGGTCGCACTGTAATAGACTAATTTGTAGATACAGTAGAGTTCCGCTAAGAGCGTATCCGCTAAGAGCGCCTTCCCCTTAATGCGTGCGAAGAGTGTCCCCCACTCTCAACCATTTAAAAGTACAAACCTTATGTGCTCTTAAGAGACACTCGGGTAACAATTCGAGCTAGTGCGGTAGTGGGGACAGAGATTTCTCGGAATTATTTCCCCTACAGCCCCTAGGCGGCGCTCTTAACGAAACTCTACTGTATTCACGCTGAGAGATTTACACCACAAAGTACAGGGGGGCTCGTCCAACTTGGCACCTGGGAGGTAGGCCTGTTTCGGCAGAATCTGATTCGCCAGGCGTCAAGCATCATGCATCTTGTCACACGTACACGAAGGCAGTTGACGTTCATACTTGCAAAGCTTTGGCCTTTGCTGATGATTTAATCATATATAAATCCGGCGTTGATCCTCTCGACATTCAGTCACACTTGCAGAGGGCTTTCGATTTTGTTGTCTCGGCGTGTAACATGAAGAAGGTGAGAGTAAATATGCTCAAATGCGAGACTATTCTATTCATTAGGCCCACGTCCCAAATTAGCAAAAAACAATACAGGCTCTCAAAAATTTTTTCGATTCACGCGACGGAAAGATTTGACCTTTTAATCCCTCGGCTGAAAAAGGTCAAATATTTGGGTGTAATTCTCAACGAACACTTAAACTATAATGAACACGCCAACTACTGTCTCGGGAAAGCAAAAGGTATAGCATCTAAATTGGCTCGCCTCTTCTACTCAAAACACCTCGGTGAGAATGTCAAACTACTCCTTTACAAGCTTTATGTCAGGTCAGTACTATCTTATGCAATCCCAATCTGGTTCTCAATTTCGCCTTATGTGATGGAGCGCATTCGCACCTTCGAGAGGAAAATATTCCGGGCGATCACGGGTCTTCTCATGCCCAGACGTATGTCGGATGGTACCAAGCGACACTTCCACAATCAAACAATTTATAGCAGGGTTGACTGTTCGCGGTTTGATATTTTTGCACTTAAAATCACCAGAATGTTTATCCTTAAATCTTTGCACTCAAACTCTGACAATCCTCTCATCACCTCGTTACATACAATGTCGGACGAGGAGGCTAGGAAGGCTCGCGAAAATGGGTTTCTCTCTACTGCTGCCTTTCCCTATCTCGACAGAGAAGGATACATTCAGGATTTTCGCTCCAAAATTCCCATCATATACCATACGCATAGAAAAAGGGCCTCGCTTGCTCTTCGATACGATCCTTTGGTAGTTTCTGCCGATCTATCACAACTGCAACATTCTGTATCTCTTCCTCCACGGTATACTGTCCAAAAGCATTACAATTATCTCGATAAATTACCATGGCTTAAATCTTGACCGATCGTCGTACTCTGAACCGAGCACTTCCATTATCTTAGTTTAAACTCTGTATATACTCTTTAGTCCATAACATAGTTAGATTAGTATATCTACTTTAAGTTACTTTAAGAATATCGTTGATGTCAACAACATCCTTTACTATCCTCTTGATTCGTATGGAACGTTATTCAGTATAATTTCATGCCACTTGTATTCGCAAGCACGGTAATTTTTCTTTATCATGGATTTCTTTACTTATTTAATTCTTCCATCGTCTAATTCTTGACCACTAATCCGTGCAATTTTTCTTATTTATTTTGGTCAAGATCTCATTATTGTTCATTTTATTTTACTTAGTATATTGGCCGTGTCAATATCTTCTCCCCCCCCCCCCCCACTTTTTTATAATTGTTAATTGTTTTGTCAGTCCTGGTACCTCTCTGTAACGAAGATCCCTTTTTTGATGATCATATCAAATCTTTTGGAGCATAATACTAATCGTTTAACTTTATCATACAGCGCAAATTGATTCTTTCTTGTATTGTATAATTTCCGTTCTCCTGCGAGAAGTCGCTAATGTGCGACCATACAGGAGTTATATAATTGTATGTTTATGCTATCCTAGCATCATGTATATATGTATGATTGAATAAAGGAACTGTTCCATGCACTTGACGTTCTACCTAGCGATTCGTTAAAAGAGCTACACATGCAAATCGAACTGAAAGACAAAGAGAGAGAACGCTGCAGATCGGAGCAAGGGAGACAACGCGATTTAGGTGGCGACAGTGAGGACATCGGCGTAGGCACCAGATTTCTAACATCTCTATAGTAAAAACAGAATAAACTCCGGCAGAATTACCCCCGCCACATGGGGAGATTCTCCTTGATGAAACGGAGCGCGCGACGAGACAACAATGTAATACAATGTCTCGTTCCTCCAGACAAACTAATAAGAATATTTGAATGCTACGACTTTGTCGGGTGCTTCCTTTAAGAGGCTGAGCGAGTGGACTCCAAGAAACAAAATGGTGCGAATAGGCGGTTGAAAATGAGAAGCTCCGCCGCCCAGGTGACAAGTCTGACGAGCCGCACGGTAAAGATATTTCAATGCTGCAACTTTGTCGAGATTTTATTTCAGGAGGTTGTAACGAAGCGCTGCTTCGTTACTCCTCCGCCAGGTGGCGCGCCGCTTTCTCGCAAGAGATCGCGACCGCCGTCACCTATAAAACCGGTGCCGCGGCATGGTGGCGGGGAGATTAACTCTCCCTCCAGAGACGTGCTATTGGCTGGGTAGGAATAACCGTCCGATACCGCCTCAACCGCTTTTGCAAACTCTCGCCCGCTGCCATCCCGACGGACTAACTCTCCGTACGTTGACGGTGCTTTCCAGCTAGTTCGGGACCGACAAGCATCGAACACCAGCATGGTTCTTAACCCTTCCTTCCATCGTCCGACCGGCTACTGCCGCAAGTGACCGATCGCATGATCGGTTACAAGGTTGAGTGTGCAGATTCCAAAAATGAAATGGTGCGAATAGGCGGTTAAAGCGAGAAGCTCCGCCGCTCCTTAGTCATCTTTCATATTGTCGGACCGTACTGTTCCTGTGGCGGATACATAGTAGAGTTACGATAACAGGTGAGTTAGTCTAAAAAGCATCTTATAAGGATTTGCTACCGAAAAATTCACTGCTACTCTCAGTAAAAAATTTTACATTAAACATTGAAAGACCCGCGAAATCTAAAATAATATATTCTCTGCTCAATTTTGTAAAGGCACTTTACAAGTAGCCTACATGTGGAAAGGAAATAGTACAAAGTATCAATAACATGTATAATTTATTGAATTGACAATCACTGTTTACATTACGTCATATAAAATATTAATATAAACTTGTCACTAAACTGTGACATTATAACAATTCAGTGAGATCTACGTTGTACATACGGTTTATGATTATGTTGAATACCAACTCAGCTCATGTTTCCCAAGTTCACTATCTTCTTTAGCAATAAGACACTAGCTCCAAATAATACTCAACGTGACTCAAGGTCCAAAAGGGAACTGTTAGTCATCTTCAAATTCCGTCATTGCTTTTCCTTCAAAATATGTTTTCAAGACCTTTGGTCTCAGTGAAAGTCACTGGAAAAGCGATCGCCCTTTTGGAACCTTAGTCACGAGAAGTCGGAGTCATCTAATCCTCCCACCACACTAGTCAAGGTCTTTAAAAGGTCAGTCCTGCCCCAAAATCAATGAATTTTGTATCGAATCGCTGACACTCGGCATCTCACGACGACGTTACCCTTCAAGTTCTTACAACTCCGAGTGCGCAATAGTTCTTTCTTAAATAATGTGTTGTTGACCACCCACGGGATACAACAATTATATGAAGTGTTTGGTACAAACCTATGTAGGAATAAATAATGTAAATACTTGTACATAACGAGTTGCTGAGTAAACTATTCAATGAGGTACGAGTAACGGTATCAGTATGTGGCATAGAAAGAGAAATCAAAAAGGTAACGATCTAATAGGCATATTTTGTGTATATTACTAATTACTCAGTTTGTAAAACATAAAACATGTAAAAATTCATAAAATTCCAACATCATTATAATTAGTCATGTTAACAATTTATGAGCGCCGTATCTTGTGCACGTTGGACTAAAAATACCTGCGGTGGCTGGTCCTCCATTTTTATAATAGTGTGTTTTTTAGAAATAACTCCTCTTCAATGAGTTTTTTTTTTAAATTTTAGAACATCCAATTTACAATTATAATAACATAATACGTAGAGCAGTAAAGGCAGAATAAGCGTTTGCAAGGTACTGTAACGTAATTAAAATGTTAGAGTAATATCACCTAATTACGAATTCATAAATAAGTCAGTAATGTCGATACGATTCTTTAACGATATAAAATATGTTTTACGTAAACTGTACACAATTATGAACGGAATTTTGAAGAATCCTTTGGAAAGAAAATGATTTATTGCATCAAAGCAGAACGTAGTGAAACTGAAAGCAATAAAACAGCTATGTATTTTCACTTAAATGTATTGCTTATGAAGTTAAATTGAAATATATATAAAATGCAATAGAAAAGTGTAGCACGCGATTCACAGTATAATATGAACTTTATGTCAAAGAAAGATTTGCAGTTAAAAGCATATCAATCTTACCGAGCTATAATATTTGAGTGACAGAATCGGCATAACGCAATTGATTGAAACAGTAACAGGCTTTTGTGGCAGTAATACAACGAGAAGATGTTTTTGGAAATGAAGCTTTTGCATATACCACGCGGATTCGTATACACCTCGTGCAGCATCCACACTCTAATAAGAACACGTCATAGAAATATAATTAATACGATTTCTTTTATTATGTATCATCTTTTTAACAAACATTTAAGTACTATATTATTAATTTAGATATTATAAATGAATGGCATTAAAAAAGAACAGTATTAGTAGGTATTCTTCTGCTTACCATAGTCATCAGATGATCAGCAGGCCATGCACACATAAACGATTCCAAAAGTCCAAGGGCGGTGAGAAAAAAGAATTGTACTTTCACAGCAAAAGGTTGTTTCTGCCAAGACGGAATATATCGCTCATTAATTAGTATTTAGGAAAAAAATAGTCTGGGTTATTTGTTGTGATAAAGACTATTAGGCTAACAAGAATATTCTATCGCTATTGAAATTCAAATAGGGGTGGTAAGAAAAATGAATTGATAAAGTTTGTAGGTGATTGTTTTTAAGAATCATTGGATAAACATTATTCACATCTTACGTAATAAGAATTATAGAAATTATATTTACTATTTCCTGTAATATCGAGAGATTACAATTTGTTTTTCTTTGAGGAAAAAATAAGTAATTTTATCAGAAAAAATACAACTTTATTACTTTTTTTTTAATCGTCTTTCCATATTCTTAAGTTGATTACATACGAAACGAAATGTCTTTTCTCTGTCACATGTGTTCAGGTAATATAATTATGTGTTCTTATACTAATCTTTCGTTTGATTTCCTTACGTATGTGCCTGCTGATACTAACACCTGTAAGAGTTATAGCGCTAAATATTAATACTGATGCGCTGATTGCAACTGCAAGAAATGCTATAAACCGAACAACATGAGTTGCTTCCTTGGCATATCTGAAAAGTAGCATCTAGTAGTACATTCATATACATACTACAATTCACTGTAAAAATAATGGTCTGTAACTATTGAATATTCACAACGCATAAACATGGCAGAAGTAGAATTTTGTAGTTTGGCTGCTTATGCGATACATTGATATCCTAAGATGGAGTTTCAAATGATAGTATTAAGATTGAGCTGTTTTTAAACTTCAAGTTTTAAATTTTACAAGATTGACCGTTTGGCAATATTTGGTGATTTGTTGAAATAGAGTGAATGTGAACTTGTTGATGATTAATTTCGTTCTGAAATTGCAAAGGTAATGTATCTTATGGAGTTAAGGACGATATTGACGATTGATTGAAAGTTATCGATTAATACAAAAAATTTGAAGGAGGAGTCGTGAGGTAATTAGTATTTAGAAACTGAGTAAAGGCATCAGTCGCCAACGCAGTGAAGTCACTTGGCTTGAGGACCTGGGTAAAAGGAGACTGTCCTTGTACGTCTATTCCCATTATATCGGCCTTTAAAACCGAAGATAGGCGAATGACATACGAAAGTTAAACAATTATTTCGTTGTTAAGCGGATTTTCGTTTTTTTGCGGTTTTAAATTACCCATCAAATGACTTCATTCCGATCCCGCATTTTAGGTTCTATTCGGCACTACCACTACAGTGCGGCTCGGCCAACTTGGCACCTGGGAGGTAGGCCTGTTCCGGCAGAATCTGATTCGCCAGGCGTCAAGCATCATGCCTCTTGTCCAGAGACTTATACCGGTATGAAAAATACCGGTGTTGAATTAGTTACACGCCGCGAGCCTTTTCTGAGTCGCTCCGCCTGCTTCTCCCTACCAACTGTTTTACCCAACCAAGCTTCTCTTTCCAATCATCTGCCAGGCTCGGTGTATTGCACGAGTATAGTGGCGCTTTAGGGCTCCATTCGCTCTGATCGTTCGCGCTGAAAAGACGCCGCGCACGCCGATTACGGGAAAAAAAATCGATGCGCGTATCCTGTCGACTGACGTTATCTGTCAACGAACAGTTTCAGATCGCGTCACATGGCGTTTAGGTTAAAACAGAAGTATTACTAGTAAAAAATTATGCTCAGATATGGTTTGAATTAAATGCGATTAAGAGATTTTAATGTTTTTGGACTTTCGTCGGTGGTTTTGGCAAATTCGGCAGAGAATAGTGACAGGAATAACATTGAAAAACTTATATTGTATCTCAAAATACCAATGGAAACATTGTGGGTATCTAATTTAAACAATGTAAACATATATTTCTATTTGTGAATATATGTCTACATTCAATGTAGATATATATTTCTGTACAAACAATGAAGTTTTCCTTCAAGTAAAGTTGAATAAATAAATAAATAAAAAAATTAGTATTGCATCGATATTATCTCTACAATATTATGAAACTTTTATATATACATATAACATTTTCTTCTAAAATAAATGGTTCTACTGTGCATACATTTATACACACAACCATATAAACAACAATCATAACGACAGTTTATTAAAATTATATCCAGTAATCTTTAATTTTTTACCTCTTGTTTCTTTAATTCATATGTAGGTATACTAAAGAAACAGTTGTGTTACGATCTAGCACGCGCACGTATAAATTAATTTCCAACGCAAATAATTTAAAAATTCTGCGACAGCAAAACGTTAGCTCTTGCGTCAAAGAATACATTGTTGCCGCCACGGTCAACTTATTGTTAGCAATAGATTTTAACCCTTTGCACTCCGAACGATTTTGGACGTTGGCTACCAGCTACTCAGCGCCACTTTACGGCAGAAACGAACATTTACAGCCCCTCGTATTATTTATTATAATTTTGGAACTAAGTAACGTATTATAATGATATTGGACTCATATGAATTGGTTGAAATCGAGGAAAGTATATTTGCAAAAAAATCAATATTTTATTGTTTATAATTTTGTGCAGAATGATAAATTTTGGAACACTCCCCAATATGCATTGCAGGTTGATTAGTGCATGTTTGACAATAATAAGTTGTTTGACGCCTGCCACCAGGTGTTTTCCTGTCAGAACAAACAATGGAATCCCGTTTTCTTTCTCCCACATCGAAAATATGTAGCTTATTATTCAATCTATTACCCGCCGAAGATGTGGATGGACGCGCTCTCGATTAACGAAAATCACTTCTCAACTCATCAATAAGTGCCTTTAATGAACTTGTAGTGCGTCATTTGTGTTTGATTATTCTTTTTGAGATGCGCTAAATTATGTAGGAGTATGATATTTACCAAAACAATATCATTGTTTTGATTTTTTCACTTGTTAGATCTACCTGTACCGCTCGACACTTCAAACCAGACTGACATGAGCTCAGCTTTGAATATCTTTTCCTCCAGTTGTAGATTTGTTTATTTATATTTATAAATCTCACTATACAGTGCGAGGTATGCTCGCATACCGAACTGTCTTCTATTTACAAACTCTTCTTATCGCTCTTTTCAAGTGGCGCGCCATGGCGCCGAGAAGTGCTCGGACTGTCGTGACATTTCTTTTATATATCTTAGTAATTTCACGATATTTTGATTTGATTTCTTGTGCCATTTCAAGAGAAAGCTTCAGGGAAACATGCATGTCTCAAAAAGTTGCGCTGAAATAACTCAATTCCCCGTAATCACTTGTAAACTTGAATGTCCCCTGAGAGGGGACATCCGAGTGATATGCTAGAATTACGATGTCCCCTGAGAGGGGACAGCGGAGTGCAAAGGGTTAACCGTTTGAGTGTCAAGCAGCGAAAACGCGCTTCTTTCGTTTTGTATCGAGGAATGCAACAAAGTAAAATTTCAATGTTTCTCTGCTAACAATCTGTTAATCACATTTAATTCAAGATATATCTGAGCATACTTTTTTCCTAGTAATATTTTTGCTTCCACCTATACGCGATGTGACGCGATCTGAAACTGTTCGTTGACAGATAACGTCAGTCGACGGGACACGCGCATCGATTTTTTTTCCCGTAATCGGGGTGCGCGGTGTCTTTCCAGCGCGAGCGATCAGATGCGAATGGCGCCCTAAAGCGCCACTATACTCGTGCAATACGCCGAGCCTGGCAACTCATTCCTGGTTGGGTAAAATAGTTGGGAGGGAGAAGCAGGCGGAGCGACTCAGAAAAGGCTCGCGGCGTGAAACTAATCCAAAACCCTGCTTTAAGAGGCTGATCGAGTGGATTCCAAGAAACAAAATGGTTGCGAATAGGCGGTTAAAAGCGAGAAGCTCCGCCGCCGAGGTGCCAAGTTGGCCGAGCCGCACTGTACCTGTTACAGCTGAAAAATTGAAAAAAAAGAAGAAAGAAAAATTGCTACGTACCCTTTGGTTTTCTGGTACTTCCGCATACACGCCATTAGCTTAGAAACATCCGCGGCTTCACGTAATTCTTGCATAAGGATTTCAAATCGTGCAGCCGAAAACCAAAGTAGAACGGCAGCGTAACTATTTATACATACGTGTGCTGCACATTGCATACCAATGAATGATTGGTGGATAAAGATTATGAAATTAAGTGGTGGATAGTCGACAGAGAATGGATACTCGGCGTTCGTTGGAAATGGTTCAGATGTCCAAAAAGTTCCCAATATGACAACTAACGCGCTAAGGTAAATCCAGATTATGCAGCCTCCGTAAAAAATACCATAATTGTGCACATATTTCTGAAGAACAAGTTTCTCTTCTGATTTTGCTTGTTTGCAGAATATCTTCATTTCTTCCATTAAATACTGAAATATATAATATCGTTACTTTTGAATGACTTGATTGAAAAAGTATTTGCCATTATTTATAAATAAACGTGTGATTATTTCAAATCGAGACGTTCGTTGGTGATATTAGCAAAACATTTCTATCAATGTGTTAATTAAAATTCTAATGATGTGGAATTTCTGCAACAAACAAATTCGGCGAACAAAAGTGTTGTCATATTTTATTATTTTGATAATTTTAAGACAACTTTGATTATGATTATCAATGTTTGGTTAAATATAATTTAATGTTATAATAAAATATAGCAGCTACTATAGTTGCTACTATACATGATGCACAATTCGTTTACTTCGAAATTTTTCTAGACAGATTGGCAGTGTGACGTTTCCAAGAATACTAGTCCCAAGGAGTCAAAAAGTGTTCTGCTCATATAGGACTCTGTTTTGGAAGAACTGCGGAAAAAGGAGTAGAGGTATAAGTCCCCAACGCAATGAAGTTACTTGGCATATGTAAGGGTTACGAGTTAAGGAGAGACTGCTCTAGTACCACTTATTCCAACCAAATCGGCCTTTGAAACTTGAGCTCGAAGAATGACAACAGAAAACTTATGTATTACGTCGTTAAGAGGTTTTTTTCGGCCAGTCACGCGTTGGAATTGAAAATACGTGAAAACGAGCGACTCTATCCGTCATGGTATGTACCGTGCGGCTCCACAGCCGTGTCACCTGGGCGGCGGAGCTTCTCGTTTCCAACCGCCTATTCGTACCATTTTGTTTCTTGGAGTCCACTCGCTCAGCCTCTTAAAGGAAGCACCCGACAAAGTCGTAGCATTCAAATATTCTTATTAGTTTGTCTGGAGGAGCGAGACATTGTATTACATTGTTGTCTCGTCGCGCGCTTCGTTTCATCAAGGAGAATCTCCCCATGTGGTGGGGGTAATTCTGCCGGAGTTTATTCTGTTTTCACTATAGAGATGTTAGAAATCTGGTGCCTACGCCTATGTCCTCACTGTCGCCACCCAAATCGCGTTGTCTCCCTTGCTTCGATCTGCAGCGTTCTCTCTTTTCGTCTTTTAGTTCGATTTGTATGTGTAGCTCTTTTAACGAATCGCGAGGTAGAACGTCAAGTGCCTTCGTGTACATGTGACAAGAGGCATGACGCTTGACGCCTGGCGAATCAGGCTCTGCCAAAACAGGCTTACCTCCTAGGTGACACGGCTGTGGAGCCGCACGGTATATATATTTTATAATTACTATAAACTTCGATCTGCAGAATAGTAATTTTGCACACTATGACTTAGAGTCTAATAAACACAATGTTTCAAATGCGTACAACATCGCAGCTATAAGTAATTACTTATTAGTTTTATGAAACCTCCACTCTTCGTTATTTTCATAGATATGTTATCCGATTGTAGATACCTAACGTAGTAATAAAAAAACCCTTACCTAAGAGTTCAGTTTGAAGTTTTGGGAACGTTTTAACGATTTCGGACACCTGTGGAATGGCGCTATCGTATAATTAAATAGCAAGGACTTACTTGTAATCGCTCGTGTTGGTTAGCAGAATACAATGTTTGTACGATGACCTGAAGAACTGCCGTGCCCAAACAAATGCTTTTCACGAAAACAATAGAATCATCGTAATGTAAATAAATTCCATACAATAACGGCAGGAATAACAATATCGCACTAATAACGCTTCCTATTCGTACGATCATGTAACAGATTATCTGTCTTTTGCTAGCTGTCGAAGACAGTGGCCAACAGCAGCTTAGCACTATGCTAAGCCACGAAATCTTAATGGCCATTTCTGGTGTGACTTTAATCAACATAGTTAACAATGATTTTCGGATTCGGAGGACATATCCTTTTACATAGTCTCGTTATAATTTAAATATTTCACACAATTTACACTATGAATTATTGATATTTCACATTTGAGCTCTTTCCATTCTTGCACAAATGTGATAGAAATTTTGTTAGCTCCTCCCGACAGGATTTTTACATATGAGCTTTTTAACGACTTTTGAACAGTGATCAGGAATAGCCATGTGTCGATTGTAATATGTTCTGAAATCTTTTTGAGATCATAATTGTTACTTGTAGAATAGGCTCAATAGAAATGCTTGAAGCTTTGTGGGATCGAACGAGAATTAATATAAAATCATTATAGTCGACACAGGTTATATATCAAAGTTTATAAAAAGTTCTAAAAGACACTTTTCAACGTGCAACAGGAGTATCTTATCTTTCGATAACACCAAAAATAAATAAGAATGTATAATAACCCGAACTTTGTTACAATTTCGGAGAAAAACACAGTGTTAGATATGAACAGGCGCGTAAACTCTTCTTAATGTTGCGCTGAGATAATTACATTGACAATTGAGTGGAAAGATATATCTACAGTTCTTTTAAGGTTGAAGTATCTTTCGACGCACGTTGTTTACTTTTTTATTAATATAAATGATTCAAATGGGAAGGTAGCAAGTTGCACAGAATTACCTACGCTTCCCTTCTCGCTTATAATCTTCATCTCCCTGCTGGCTATTAGTAGTTCTATTATGTATTACACTTATCATTCTAAATTCCCATTGCCTTTACTTCTGTGTGAATAGAAGTAGTAGAAGTATGTAGCTGAGGAGTGAAGCTCTATTATTAAAAGAAATAGAGTTAGATAAATCTTAAACGAAGTAATGAGTTCTATTCACAATGTTTTTTTATGAAAGGGTCTACTAAAATCTATAGTGTTCAGCTAATGCTACTTTAATCTCAATACCCAATAATATAATTCTTCGGGTACTCTCTATATTTTGTATAAAATTTGAAGTCTTTAATTAATACAGCATGTTATTAAATTACTACACAGTGGTATTACTTTATGAAACTAGTTTACTTCTTGAAGATCGTTATACATCTGCCTAGTACAGTCGAACGCGTGTCAATATAATAAGTATAATTGTACAGATGTCGTTATTACAGTAGTTCCTGCTTTATCGATACGGAAACATTACAGTTACTAATGTATGTACCTATATATATAACACTTCCTCTTAACTGTAAGTTTCTATTATTATTACAAACGAAAAAAAAAAACTTATTTCCTTTTTTTTTGAATAACAATAATTATATCGTACATACTAGATTATTTTTACATTGTTCGAATTTTACATTATTTAATGGTTTTGTTAGTAAGTCTGCAAGTTGCTTATTAGTAGGGCAGTATTCTAAGTTTGTTGTACCATCATTATACTTTTCGTTAATGAAATGAAATCGAACATCTATGTGTTTACTTCTTTTATGTATTATATTATACCATTTTTAATTAAACTTACAATTAGCGCGCTTTGATTATCAATGAGTAATTTGGCTTTTACCTTTTTATTAATTAATGTTTCCAATACACCCTTCAGGCATATTAGTTCTCTACAGCATTCAGCTGCTGCTATGTATTCGGGTTCCGTTGTAGACAGAGCTACGATAGATTGTTTGCGTGAACACCAACTTATCGGACCATTTCCATACAGTATAACATAGCCTGTGGTGCTTTTTCTAGTTGCTGTGTCTCCTGCATAATCCGAGTCGCTAAAGCCAATTAACTCGTCTGCTTGGTCTGCGCTGTTTTTGGAATATTGTATGCCGACATTTTTGGTACGCTGTAGGTATCTAAGAATGCGTTTTATATTACATATATTCTCATTTGAAGGTTTTTCTATAAATCTACTGACGTAATTAACCGCGAATGCAATGTCTGGTCGTGTTTTCGTAGTTAGATACTGTAGACTACCTACTAGCTCTCTGTAGGGAAAACGAATTTTTGACGTTGTATTATCAGTGTCTCTATTTATATTTATACTTACAATAGGCGTTGAGACATTCTTTGCATCATTCATACCATAATCTTTTAACAGTTTTTCAATGTAGTTAGTTTGATCTAGTTTTAATATATTGTTGTCTGTTGTTACTCTTATACCTAAAAAACTTTCAAAAGAATTGTAGAATTTTACCTCAAATTCTGTAGGTAATTTATTTTTTATATAACTTAAATCTTTCATGCTATTGCACAGTATTATACCGTCATCTACATATAATGCTAAAATCATAAGTCCCTTTTTGGATTTGAAGATACAGGGATCTGATGGAATCGGTGCAAGCCCGTTTTGTTTTACAAAGGATTTAAAATGCTGATTCCATTTTATTGGCGCTTGTTTGTATACTTTATTTGCATTTTCAAAATCTTCTGGTAGTTTTACGTAAATTTCCTCGTCTAAATGCCCATATAGAAAAGCGGTTTTAATATCAAATTTTGATATATGATACTCTTCTTGAACTGATAAGGCCATCAAGAGTCTGAAAACATCTGAATGTAGCACAGGACTATAAGTTTCGTCGTAGTCTATGCCTTTTTCCTGTTCAAAGCCTCTAGCTACTAGGCGTGCTCTATATCTTCCATCTTCCTTTATTTTGAAGACCCATCTTGTGTTCAGAATTTTCTTATTATATGTTTGATCGGGGTCAGCTTCGATCCATGTATTGTTTTTTTTTAGTGAATCTTTTTCCTCTTGAATTGCTGCTTTCCATTCTTCGGAGTTCTTTCCACTAATTGCCTCTTTATATGTCAAGTGTACATAATAGTGTCCATATCTATCTGGAATGTTCTTTTGTCTTGTACTGCTTCTTGTTGATTGATTATTGTCGTTTTCTGTATCTCCCTCTGTTTCTATCAATGTATTGCTTTCTTCTGACTCTTGTATGTCAGATGTCTCTTCTGTTTCGTGCGTATTCGGTACATCGTTCCTTTCATTTTGTTCTGTCCTAATTATTGCTCTTGAGATTTTACTTTCTTCTATTGGTTCCTCTTCAGTTTCGAAGGTATTATTAAATATTACGTCTCTTGCAATAATTATTCGTTTTTTATCTTTGTCCCATAGGCCGTATCCATTGGTGGAATAATCTACCATGGTATATTTTTTACTTCTTTCATTTAGTTTCTTTAGGTGTCCAAGTTCTTTTGCATGGGCGTTACAGCCAAAAATTTGTAATTTCGTAAGATCAGGTTTTTTTCTTAACCAATTTTCTGCTGGCGTTTTATCACTTGTAGTTGTAGGGCTTCTATTTATTAGGTATATTGCCGTGCGTACTGCTTCACCCCACATTACTTTATCTATTTTTGAATCTAATAACAGAGCTCTTACTTTTTCTAAAATAGTATGATTCAGCCTTTCTGCTTTACCGTTTAGTAGTGGCGAATACGGTACTGTAAAGTCTAAGATTGTTCCATTATTTTTGCACCAATCTTGTAGTTCTTTGTTAGCATATTCTCTGCCATTATCGCACCTTAGCTTTACTACTTTCCTCTCCCATTTTGCTTCACACTGTTTTAGGTATGATTTTACTGTTTCTGTTACTTCATATTTACCCCTTATGGGAAAGACGGCAGCAAAGTGAATAAAATCATCGAGAAAGGTTATAAAATATTTCATCCCATCCCAAGTGGTGGGGTCTATGGGACCACATACGTCTGTATGAATAATTTCTAAAGGTTTCGACGCTTTATCTCTCTCTCCATTAAATGGATTACGTGTTTGCTTAGCCTTAATGCATATGTCGCAAATTTCTGGATTATCATTAAATTTAGATATCGGATTCATACCTTCGCTTATGTTTATTAGTTTCTTCATGTTTGTGAAACTCAGATGTCCTAACTTTCGGTGCCATTGTAGTGTATCTCTGTTTGTTGTCAACAGACTTTCCATCGTGTTTATTTCCTTCATGTCTATGACGTACAGCCTGTTCTGACCTCGTGATCCTTCTAGAATCGTCGTTTCATCTTTTCGTATTTCGACCTTATTTTTCGTGAATATAACTTCGCCATCGTTTTGTGTTATTGAATTTACTGACAATAGATTTTTCGTTAGTTCTGGAATTAATATTACCTTCTTTAGTATACAATTTTCAGTTACGACTTCACCTATACCTTTACCTTCCATTTTTACGGACTTTTTTGCGGTGGAAATTTCGGTATTAGCGATTTTTACGTTTGTTAGCTGATTAATATCGTTAATCATATGATTTGAGGCTCCTGAGTCAACTACCCAGCTATTCTTCCTTTTATTAGTATTAACAAAGAAACATACCTTTTCATCAGTATATCTATCTGTTGTTCCACTTTTATTTTTTCTAAAATAACAGTCTCTCTCGGCATGGTTCGTTTTTTTACAGATACTGCATCTCTGATAGTTTCTTGACTGATTTCCTGTATTTGTTTTAGATCTCTCTTTGATTCTATCTTTGCAATACTTACGTTCTGCTGATTCTTGCCTACAATACTTCGCTATATGATTAGCTCCATTACATTTGTAGCATTTTTTTATTGACGACTTAAAAGCTACATTTTCTTGCACGGTTTCGTTTATTTTTAGCCTGTTTTCCTCAAGTTGTAATCTAGGTATAAGATTGGTTAACGTTTTTTCTGCTAATGGCGTGGAATCCCAAGCGCTCGCGAAATGTGTATATTGAGCAGGTAGCGTGGATAGAATTTTTGTAATTAGCATTGTGTCGTCTATAGTTTGATTTAACGAATTTAATCTATAAGACAGATTTTCAAGGGTACTCACATGTGTTGCTATGTCACTCCCTTTTTCGAAGGAATAGTTGAAAAATTCTTGTAGTAGTGTACACTTCTTTTGTTCCGTGTCTTTGCCGTATATGGATGTTAATTTATCAAGCATCTCACTTGAAGTTTTACAATTCAGAAGGTGCATTTGCATTTTTCTATCAATCGATAAGATTATCGCCTTTTGAACTTTTGCATCAAGTAATTCCCATTCTTTTAATTTTGTTTGTGGCCAACTTTCCTCAGGCACATTTTTTCCGGTAATTATGTCGTACGCGTTAATGGATTTAACTAGGATTGTTAGTTGAAACTTCCATAGTTGGAAATTTGTTTCATCTTTTAGTTTTTCGATTTGGTCTATTTCACTTTTGTGATCGTTACACGTGGCCATTTTGATTCGTCTCACTAGCACGTGTTCTTAATTTTACGAACTCAATCAATTCTTCAATCACTGATTTTAATTTTTACCTCTCTTTATTTTAATTTATTAAAGAGATTTTTTTACTTTTTATTTTTATTAATTTTACTGGGTGCCTGGGCCCATAACCTGTTATTAAATTACTACACAGTGGTATTACTTTATGAAACTAGTTTACTTCTTGAAGATCGTTATACATCTGACTAGTACAGTCGAACGCGTGTCAATATAATAAGTATAATTGTACAGATGTCGTTATTACAGTAGTTCCTGCTTTATCGATACGGAAACATTACAGTTACTAATGTATGTATATATATAACACAGCAAAATAGGGAAGTGAATATGTTTCATTACTTTTGAGCAAACTCTTTTTTCTACACAAGATACAATTAAACCTGTTTGTCAGTATAATTTCGTAAAATAAAAATAGAAATATTTGTAATGTACCGACCCTCCGATCAATTTGTAGTTAAGATAAGTTTAAGGAATATTTTATAAGCACAAATATTTTGTACTACGGCTCGCTCAATATCCGCTATTCCATAATCATCACTGATTCGCAGCCTCAAGTCCAAATAATCCTATTCTTCTATCCCGACCTTTCAACTCCCTAGCACCGTCATCGCTCCATACTCATTTCCGAAATCACTGTCCTAACAATAAGTCCAAAATCTCACTCCTCAATCTCGACCTTCGCCGTGCAGACACCATTATCACCACTCCCACTCCTTCTCCAAAAGTTCCTTAAAAAACCAGCATTCCCTGCTTATTCAGATCATTCATTTCCGCACTATACGCCGAATCGCTGTCCGAACGAGTCCAGTTATTTAATATATATGTGCAAGTTCAAAAAGTATAAGTTTTCTTGTTTGGCGGATCCTAAGTGCGAATTACTCGATTCGCCGTTACATATTTAACAAAATATACAACGAGAAGTAAGAAAGTATAGTAGTTTATTAAAAAGTGTTGGGTATAATTTGTTTTCGTCATTACCATATCGTCTTTTGGAATGAGGTAATAAATTTTCGTTTTTAGTCCTACTCTGCCGTTCGCGAGACTAGTTGTCTACGTCGAAGAATAGATGTTCTCACTTGAATCAAATATTTGAATCTGATATTATGAGAGTATAATTATAATACTTCAATGTTTCAAATCGAATTCATATATTTTACAAGATACTTATCTAATTTCTTAACGTTAAAACAATACATTTATAAAAAGTTATACAATGTAGCCATCGTTATCTCCATTCGCTTAAGTATGTTATTGTTAGTTGTGCGAATTTGTGTAATCGCGAAAACATAGCTGCAGTGGACATGTTTCTTCTTGTCATGCAAGACAAGTTATAATAATATCTTCATATGTTTGCAATCACAGTGCTACAGGTTTTCGCATATATATTTTATAACTTTACACTGCTTTCGTGAAAACGATTTTTGTGGCTCGAGCGCAGCGACAACAGTACATGAAAGCTGTGAACAATAATCCTATATTAAATATAATATAATAAATTTATTATCGCATAGTAATACATATATAAGTATATTGAATTTTAATTCTCATGCTTATTTGTATGCGTGATAAAGTTAGCTAGAAAAACTTACTAATTTTAACTTTTGCAGCTTCAGATTATTTAGTCCTTGTCTCTTTCCATTAAAATTATACGCAATGAGGTAAAAGTGGAGAAAGCGTTTGAGAGATACTAAAATGTAATTCGTTTTACGTTACAATAATAACATATAACTGTATGTGCTAAAAGTTAGTGTATACTCAATTTTAAGCTATTTGTTTCAGTATGTTTTATTGAAGTCGTTCATTTTTTTAAATTTAAAGTCAATTTTATTTTTTGTTCCGATTAATTTAGTCATTGTATTAAAACATCATTCTATTTAAAAATATCTATATTAGTGTCAGCGAGATCATAATGTATTAGCCATGAGACAGTTATTGAAAATAAAAGAGATAATGTAAGTAAATAATATTATCCGTATCTTTCAGTAAACATAATTACTCTTATACGCCTATACGTATTATGGTTTAAGGTTTATTTCAACACTTTGTAAATAATTGAACATACTACAAATTTTACATCTCTTGCACAATGGACGTAACAATTATAATATTTGCTTATATACATTTTTAAAAAAATATTTAAAGCTGCAGAAATAAAAATAAAGTTCATTAAGTTTACAGCGTAGAGTAACATAGCTTATATTGGTTTAAAAAACAGCCTTTACCAAGCCCAACAATAAATATATATAGTAATGTCATTCACTGTTTTGAAATTATGCTATCATGAATCATTTAAATTATTTCCACAAAGTTGGAAATACTTCTTCCGATAACCGTTGTTTTTATATACAGTAGAGTTCCGCTAAGACCGTATCCGCTAAGAGCGCCTTCCCCTCAATGCGTGCGAAGAGTGTCCCCCACTCTCAACCATTTAAAAGTACAAACCTTATGTGCTCTTAAGGGGGTCGGTTGAAAACTCAAGTATTAGATAAAACCTTGAATTTGAAATATATTATTCCTGAAATCATGTAGAATAATTCTGAAAAAAATTCAGACCATCTTATCGAATTATTAAAAAAGATATTAGACTTTAAACATCGACGGTAATACACGACGGTATATGGTGTATAGTCATAATGCAAATTGAATTGCAATATTTAAAGTATTTCCAATTTAGATATTGAGTTGAAAAATAATTTTATTCATAAAGTAATAATTATACTTTTATTGTATCGAAGAAAAAACATTCCTTATCGATGTATTTTTTAAATAATTCGGAAAAGAAAAGTCGAAAAACGGGTAATTCATGTCCCATCTACACCGCCATATTGCCGCCATGTTAACTGAGTGGAGAATTGACAACGTCGCAGTCTGATGTACCGTATGCATCATAGAGAATTATAGGTTATGGGACATCACTCGAATGAGATCTTGTTAATCGACAATACGCGACGTTGCCAAACGTTTTTTCAGTTCTTTGCAACTAAAGTCAATTAAATGACTTTATAATTCTAAAGCATGACATAAAATATTCAAATTGCATAATTTATTATTAAATTGAGAATGAAAATTTATTGCTATCAGAAAGCATCATAATATACGACTTAAAAAAGTTATTTAGTTTTTATTGCCTAAAAATTGAGTAGTAGTCAATCGACCCCCTTAAGAGACACTCGGGTAACAATTCGAGCTAGTGCGGTAGTGGGGACAGAGATTTCTCGGAATTATTTCCCCTACAGCCCCTAGGCGGCGCTCTTAACGGAACTCTACTGTATTAAGAATTTCTTATAAAAAAGTTAATTGAACGCATATATCTCCTTACCGAGCAATAGTACGTCAACGACAACGTAGGCATAAGACAACCAACTGAAACAGTTACAGGTTTTTGGGGCATCAAGAAATACAAAACATATTTTTGCATATCTACTGTTTGCATGTACCACGGTGATTCGTATGCACCTTGAGTGACATCCACACTCTGTATTACCAAAATTCATGTAAGTATAGTTAAAATGACGGGCATACAGTTTTGGAATGTAAACAAATCGCAAACAAATTGTGAAAACATATGATTCGAACTACAGATGAAAATGAACTCACTATATTCATCAAATGATCAGCGGGCCATGCGCACATGAATACTTCTAAAAGTCCGGCAGCACTCAACAGAGAGAATTGTACTTTTATGGTAAATGCTTGTTTCTGTTGGAAACGGAAAGGGTTCATTAAAAGTTTTATATTAACAAGTAAGTTTGAAATGCAGAGATAATCAAAGAAGGTCGAAATGATCGAGTAGTTTTAGTATTCCTGTGATTGTAGATGAGCTTCCACATAACTGAAAAACTGTGATTGTATCTAACTAACCGCTCACCATATTCGGTAGGATAACTTTATTTTAATTACTCATTTCAATATAAAGTAGCTATATTTATACATTTCTTTCATCGACACAATGTGTTTAATTAAATAGCATATTAACCTTATTAATTTTAATAATTTTTTAGTGTTCTTGATGACACGATTAATGGCACTTTATGACACTTTTTTCGTGATATTAAAACATTAACTTATGTAATAGTACTTACGCTAATGACAATAATAGCACAAAGTATTACGACGGTAGCACTCATTGCTATTGTTATCAATGTTATAAATCGTACAGCTAAAGTAACTTCTATGGCATATCTGAAAGGATTATGTAAATTGTATTTTGATATTCCATACAATCGAAATTTGAATCTAATGAAAATAGTACATGTACAAGGAGAAAAAGTTAATTAACTTGCATATATTTAAAATTAAAGTTAATTAAACATGTCGTTATCACCCAAAATATTTTTCTATAGGATTCAGAACATTTCATAGATTTGATCATACAACTCATCAGAAAAAATAACACGCAAAAAAATTGTGAAATATTGATGTCAGAATTGATGTTAATTGTAACCATAGTTGTGACGCCTGGTGAATGTCACGATTAAATTTTTGCTCATTGTCAGTGCATGAAGCCTCAAGTTCTCCCACCTACAGCAAAGAAAGATACGAATTATACTTCCTGGCTCGAATGTCACATTTACAGTTTAAAGCAAATGTATTTTACACTCCTTGCGAATGTTCAGACGAATCTATCCAACCAATAAGAAAAATGGCCGGAATGGAAACAGCGCATGGTGTCTAATTTCTCTGCTTTGCATGACTCAGCTTTTAACAGTTTAGTAGGTAATGATTCTGCGAGGAAAGAGAATGTTAGTATTTTTTAGCATATTATTTAAACAAATGACTATTTTAAAAAAAGGATTATATCATTGGATTCAAGTTCCGAAGGCATTTATTTTCATTGTGTACGAAATTTTCGTATCTATAATAGCTTTCGAAATATTCGACAAATAAGTTTCAGGACCTTAACATTGAGCGTCCTTTAACTTGGACGGTTGCCGATAAATAAAATACGGGTCCAATATTTTCATGAGAACTATATCATACTAAAATTTCATAAAAATCGATGATTTACACCTCGGGATGTTCCCTTGTCGGAGTGTTTCTAAGAGCGGATGAGGGAGGCAGTCGGAAAAAAACGTTTGAAGAGATCAGAGGTGTTACAATGTGAAAGATTCTTTTTTGTATTGCAGATTCTCTCATTTTATTATTTTGATTCATTATATATTGTAGAATAAGATCGGTGTATCGTTTCATCACATATTTGCCTATGCACTACCCATTCCTACATAAATCATCCGATTTTTTAGAATTTTAAGAGACAGAAGTTGGGGAAGATATAGAACGTAGTTAAGAAAGTAGAGTATTATAATCCATGATGACATTTTTTTATATGTAGACAACGAACATGATAATATCTTGTATGATTCTTGCATGAATCTTGTATTGATCTGTATCTTTCTACGCAGCGGCGCACGATCTGGAGCTCGCGGAGCCAACACTGAGCTGGTTCAGTAACCGTAATGTGCTCGGGCGAGCATTGACTAGATAGCGAGTGTCGGTGTTGGATTAACCCTTCCTGTACTTTAACGAGTGCGACTCGTGATGAGTATATAGTGAATGTCACGTGTCAAGAGTAAAACTGATTATATCAGAGGTATTTACATTTCGATTCGTACTGTGACAGTTCTCGAGCAGCAATCTGATTTGCTTACCACGCGTTAACGCTTACCGCTTGGGCCTGAGTTTCGTCGAGCTAAATGGCACGGAAACGGGTTAAAGGCCCCGAGCCATCGTACGCGGCACTTCGGTACTTCGAGGACTACATACCGTTCCTGGGTTTCGTTGATTTCGTTTGGTGAAACGCTGGATATATAACATTTCATTGACGAAATTATGTTCTTTATAAAACTACTGTTTTCGTTATCCATGGTTTCTAAAAACATTCTCAATATAAAATTCGAACGTAGCCGATCTCAGATTTGATTTAATTTTCCAGAGATTGTAAAATATTATCACTTTCTTTAAGGTAATAATTCTTCCATCAAAAACCTTGATAATTATATAGGTAATGGTCAGACCCACCGATTTCAATAATTTTTGAATACGTTGCCAGGGTCAGGATTTTAAACGCTTGCGTACCAGAGGGTTTTCACAAAACACGGTCGAAAAACGGGAACCGCGGCGATCATGCTCCTTCGATTAAGGTTGAGAGCCTTTCGGCAAACTGTGAGCGCGCCGTTAGTTGGCTGTATCGATGAAATGCGCTGGGTCTTTTCGGCACGAAATCTGAAGAACGGGAAAGCGGCCCGTGGTACGCACACGGTTAAGGTTCTTTTTCCCGTATATGTAATTCATGATCGGCTTTTGTCTTCGGGGTACTTGTAAAAAACTATTGTTATATACTACTACAGTTGTGAGTTTTACACATATGTGTACGTCGCGAAAAAAAAGTGCAGTTACATTTTTCAAATGCATCGATGCACAAAAGTTCATAAAATTAGTTGCATAGTATGCACCGTCTGATACCATTCAACTTTTTTTTTTAACAATATACAATAATTTACAAAATTTCTTTTTACGTTATGGTTCAATAACTGGGTTCCAAGATATACTTTCATCACCAGTCTTTGAGTGTGCAGAGTACTGTGTAGAGGATGTTGGAGCAAGACATATTTTATCCAACAGGAAAAATTTCTGTGTTATAACCAAAAAACCTGTTTCATTATTTGGGAAACTTTTAGTAACATAGAACATGTTATTGATTTTAATCTAAAGTAACATATGTTTAATACGCTTATGTTTATACTTATTATATTGGAAGTCTAATATGGAATAATTTCCTATAGAGTTGATAGAATCCTCTTTGCTTTTACGGCACAAATGGTAAAAACGTACTGAGAGCTTTTGTATGAAACTTATGTTTAGTTCATCATGTATAAATAATATACTAGTATATTTAGGAAAATTTCCGATAATTCTTAAGCATTTGTTTTGCACTATTTGTAATTTTTTGTAATTACTTGCGCATGTGTAATTCCAAACGGGAGCACCATACGTTAGTATGGGACGAAGAGTTAGTTTATAAAGTAATAACTTGTTTTGCACTGACAATTGAGATTTCTTATTAAGTAGAGCATACATCTTTTGTAGAATTCCTAATGTTTTGTTACATTGAATGGTTATATGTTTCGTGAAGGTCAATCTAGAATCTAATTCTATGCCTAAGTATCTTACACTGTTTTTGTTATTCCAGGGAATTTGTGTATCATTTATAATTATGTTGTTTATAATTTTGGGATATCGTTTTGTAGAAATTACAGCTTCTGTCTTGGTTGCGTTGGCCTTTATTTTCCATTTGTGGAAATATTTAAAGTATCTGATAATGATAAATTGCAAGTGACGAGTAATGGTATCTATTCTAAACGAACTTTTGTAAAAGATTGTATCGTCAGCAAGTAATGCAACTTTAGCATTTCCAACTAGGACATTCTTAATATCGTTAACATAAATATTAAATAGTGTAGGGCCAAGGACAGAGCCTTGAGGAACACCTGCCTTTATGTTTCTGGTAGTCGATTGAGTATTGTTAACACTATTCCTACCGACACTTCGCATATACCTATTCCTACCGCGACCGGTCAAATGACCGGTCTTTAGCAAAACTTATATTTTTTAATATAGAATGAAGATAACAGCCAATTTGACAGTATAGATATATAGTTTCTTTTATTCAGTAGTATATAATGTACATATTATTCGTTTTCACCGGATTTTTTGCAAATCGGCATCTCTATTATACATTTTCCACATATGTAGTTATTACATTTTAGATAGACTTTGTTAGGCCTATTATCTTTACAATGTCTTATCTGATATGTTTTTAGTTTACGGAAACCTTTAATTGTATTTGTGACGGGTGTTGGTTGATTCTTTTTTGCCTAGCTGTAGAACTTTTTTTATATTCGATGGAAAGTTCTGCTGATTGAAGTAAAACTTCTTGTCTCGAAATATCTTCTCCCGTGGTTTCTTTATATAAAACCCATGCATTTTATTCAACTGATAAAATAAAAACTAAAATATAAAAATGTAAATCAAAATGGATAAAAAAATGAATAAAAGATCACATATGAAACTTACTACGAAGTATTGTTGGTTTTGTTCACTTTTTTAAAAGTGACACTTCTAACACGTAATACAGTATAAAATGAGAGTAGAATAGTACTAATAGAATAAAAATAAAAATTAACAAGTTACAAAGTTTACTGATTTGAATTGTAGAGAAGTCACTCCCCCCCCCCCCCCCAGACATCCTCTTCCGCTATTTTATTTATTTCACGATCATAATAGTACAGACGGTATAAGAAAATGTACGGTTCT
This sequence comes from Cerceris rybyensis, assembly GCA_910591515.1. Lineage (NCBI taxonomy): Eukaryota > Metazoa > Arthropoda > Insecta > Hymenoptera > Crabronidae > Cerceris > Cerceris rybyensis. Next base: position 4,364,011 of record OU342791.1, read on the forward strand.
GGACCACTTCGGATACCAATGAGGCAAATAAGCACCGCAAGGCCGATTGGTGAGCGAGAACTCTAAACACTTGGAAGTGCTGTAAAACAATTCCTGGAAGGCACTTATTGGATAAAATCATGTCACAACTGCATTACCTTTCATTTGAGACGACTTTTTCGTTTCGGAATTGAATCTTTGAGAGAGTACTATTATAAAAAGATATATATCGTTCAACCGGTCAAATGACCGGTCGTGGTAGGCAAGGCAGACTACAAAACAGAGTATATACAATTCGATAAAATATTTGACACGAATTTTTTTTTATCTGCTGACGTTCATATCTAGGGGGTGAAAACAGCCCTCAAAGTTGGGGACTAAAAAGTTATTTTTTAAATAACTCGGAAACTATTTGGTGTAGATCAAAAATAAAAAATGCAATTTGTTCGTTTTTCAAAGACGGATTTAGTGGGAAAAGTAAAATTGCTTCAAATTTATTTATTTAAAAAATATATTAAAAAATCACATATTTTTTAATTTTTTTTAGTAAAACGTAGAGTTACTTTTGTCATGCAATGCAAGAAGAAACTATAGACCAAACCCAAGAATGCGGATAAATCAGAATTTTTAGTATCACCGGCATAATGGATATTTTCGTTCCACAAATTATTAGTCGAGAACTCGCCTTCTGGCATATGATTTCTTCTACGTGCAATCGTTTGATGCTTCAGTAATTATATTACATTACGTATAATAATTGTCCCTTGATAACTGTATAAAAAATAAAAATGTTTTTGCGACAATCCCTGCCATTCCATGGGTATTGCAGGTATATCGCTCCGTCCGCTAGGGGCATGCAAGGCACGACCGGTGCGTGACCCGTAACAAAACGCTGGTCGAATAAGAAACGGTTGTATCCAGAAGCTTTTCCTACATATATATCGCGCCGCGCCGAAAATCTACACAGAGCGCGTGCACAGTCTCATACGATGAAATACGTGAATTCAATGGCAGCAGATAGACGGGTGTTTACATGAAAGAAAGAATCTAAAGTAACTGATCGGCTGCGATCGTTACTTTCATCAAACCAAGTAAATTGTAAAGATGAATAAATAATTATGCAAAATATGAGATGAAAGGAAGTTTCGGGACTCTATTTTTTTATCACTTGGTTTAATAGGAAAGTAAAGAAATGATTAAAACGGGTCCGGACTGATAGGTTCCTGAGCAGAGATTACGAAAACGATAACGTAGGAAAATTGGTCTGTAGACTTGACATGTTGAAGGTGTCAATAACAAAAGGGAAACATTATAAAAATCATTATACATATAAAGTAATTTAATATATATAATAATAATTTAATTAATAATTGAAAATTGTGGAAAATATATATGCAGAATTCATTGCCGGCGCTGGGCCCGGCGATCGTTTCATGCTCGCCGGATATATCCGGCGGTAGGCCCTGGCAATCGTTTCATGCTCGCCGGATTTATCCGGCGGTAGGCTCTGGCGGTCGCTTCGCGCGCGCCGGATATATCCGGCGATAGTCGCGAAAGGGTTAAAATCGGGAATTGACACTTGGGAAACCTCCCTTGTAAGAGTGTAACATAATAAATAAAACAATTAGTACAGCCGGGACTTTTAAACACAGAATAGTAAAGTATTGCATACTATAGAAAGATATGAAACCCACATAACTTTCTAATGATGCCGCCGATAGCCACGGCGGAAGGTCCCAGAGAACGTTTCGTGGATGCCGCCAATGGACGGCAGTAGAACTATAGCTATAGCTATAAGAGCTATAACTATATAGTTATAATATATAGTATATATAACTATATATAACTATATAGTATATATAACTATATAGTTATAATATATAGTATATATAACTATATAGTTATGATATATAGTATATATAACTATATAGTTATAATATATAGTTATAATATGTATATAGTTAACTATATAGCTGTAATAGCTAGAGCTAGAACTAACTATAGTCTATAGCTATTTGTATCATTTGAAGGTTTACCCGGCTTGTGTAATGGAACTACAATAGTTTTGATATCTTTAAATTATTAGGAAAATAGGAAAACATAAGCATGCTATTTATTAATTAGTTAGAAGGAGTAATGCCTTTTTGGATATGTTTTTAAAACAATTGTTGAGTTCGGTTTGAACCGTTGAAGCGAGCGGAGTGTTGGTAAACATACCGAAGACGTGTACGAACGGCTCTTGATTTTCCTTGTGTAGTGCTAATCTAAGTGAAATCCTAGAAATCTCGTTTTAACGTTCTAGAAAATTCGTGTTTTCCAAGCCTGCAACTGTTTTACAGTGTGCAAGGCGTGGAAAAAATCTTCTTTGCCATGACGACGCCCAGCGACATCAATGGCTCTCAACCTCAACAAGTGTTAAACCATTCTAATCCAGTCAATCGTCAAATAAAAAGCTACGCTAATGCTACCCAACCAAAAAGAGATCAGGCAATCATCATTGATTCTATGGAGGGATTTCCCAACGACGATTACATTGACGGTCTCGAATCTATTGTTAATGTTAATAGTATCCTATCTATTTCTAAAATATCTGGTGCAAGAGTATGCGTCTTCTTGTCAAGTAAAGCTCTAGTGGAAAAAATATCTGGCCAAACAATTCGTGTTAAAAACAAGGACCTCAAAATTAGGCCTTTACTAGAAAAAAATAAACGAGTCGTAATTTCAAATATTTCAATAGATATTCCAAATGACGTAGTAGTCAACGTACTCAAGGCCAAAGGCATTACCCTTGTTTCCTCTATTTACAACATCAAAGCAAGCCTAAGTAAGCCTGGGCGCTCACACATACAGTCTCATCGCAGACAGGTATATATCAAAGACGGAGATGAAATGCTCTTACCCGAATCGGCCCAAATCAACTACGACGGAACAAATTATTGGTTATACTTCAGCACTGACGCCACCGAATGCTTTATTTGCAAACAAAAAGGTCATATAGCAAAGCTATGCCCGTCAAGTTCCATACAAGCAACTGAAGAATTTGATTCTTCTCCAGCTACTGTTATAAATAAAGACGTTGCAAACAGTGATATGTGCCCACAGAGTGATGCTAATAAACAAGGCATCAAGCGTCCACCCCCTTCGTCAACCACCTCAGAAAATGCATCAAATCCACCTAATATTGCTCAACCTGCAGCAAAAAATATAGATTGCTTAGACTCTCTGGACGACAGTACGACCACCGATAATGAAAAAGAATTTACTAAACCGAAAATTCGTAAAAAGAAAAGGCTTCGCAGCCAAACAAATGATGACACAGATTTGTCAAAAAAAGGTATAGAGACTGACTTTGAAAACTTACCAGCGCATTTAAAGGAAGTTATAAGTGATACAGCCACTAAATACTCTTTAGATTTTAACAAAATTAAATCTTTCTTTGAAGCTACCTCAGGTGAACCCAGTGTAATTGACATTCACACTCAAGATTCTGCAAGTTTAACTAAGTTTATTGACGAAATTTATCCCCATTTGAATAATCGTTCCCTTAAAATAAAGCTCACTAAAATTAAAAATAAGCTGTCGACACCTAGCACTCTAAATGCCTTCAACAACGACTTGAAAAACACCAACGTAACGGAGCAGCACGAATCCTCTCAATAATCATCATACAATGGATAGTTATTACCACAAAAACCTTAAAATAGTATTTTGGAATTCTAGAAGCATCTTAAACAGGATGATGAACTACCGATTATATTGGCTGATACAGACGTCTTTGTTTGTGTTGAGTCTTGGATATCCGAAAGTAACAATCAGGCTAATAAGAAGAAGACAAAAATTTTGGACTCCTTAGTTGGCTTTAAAATTCTCACAAAAGGCAGATCTCATTCAAGAGGAGGCGGAATATTATTACTAATCCGGAACCATTTAGCATATTACGAACTGATAAGTGACCTTAATCTAGACCAATCGATAGAAATGACAGGTATAAGAATTACTAATGTTAAACCAAATATCGAATTGTTTGCTTGTTACAGAACCCCCGGCCCCTTGTCTCAAGCTCAATGGGAGGACATTTTTAATCGTATCGATAAAAAAAACCATACGATCTTAGTGGGAGATTTTAATGCACACCACCATGCTTGGAACTGTGATAAAATCGATTCTAATGGCGAAAAACTTCTTGAATGTGTTAATAATTCTAATTTACTTCTACATAATAATAACACCTCTACTTATATTAAATCCAATGGTTACACTTCGAATTTAGATCTAATTTTTTCTTCTGCTAATATTGCAGATAAAATTAATGTAACGGCTCATGACGAGACCTGGGGTTCTGATCATTTCCCATTATTTATAGATCTTTCTCTTGTAAAAAATGTTTATGAAAAGAAGTCATACAAACTTACGTCCATCAGAACTGATTGGGAAAATGTCAATACCGAATTAACTAATAATTACGATCAATTTATGTCTCCCACATATGATCGAAGTCCAGCAAGTGCTAAATATGCGATTTTTATGAGTATTTTGACTACGGCCCTAATTTCCAATACTCCTCATAAAAAACCCGTAAATAAAAAATTCCATCGCAACCCTGTAGCTTGGTGGGATTCCGAGTGTGATAAAGTCAAAAAGCTTCGCCGTGCTGCTTTTAAAAAATGGAGATTTTCAAAAAGGTTTGATGATTATTTAATCTACAAAAAAAATGCTGCTGAAGCAAGGAGATTGTTTAAATGTAAAAAAAGACAAAGTTTTATTAATTTTTCTCAAAGTATCAATTTTCAAACAAGTCCAACCTATGTGTGGAATACTGCCAAAATCTTGAAAAATAAATGGTCAAAAGTCACGAATTATCACACTTCTGAAAATCACCAAGCCAACAAAGGATAAACACAGCATTGAATAAAATCAGCCCTCTCTGGTGTTCGGTAGACCCGGAGTGGCTGCCATTCTGTGAAACTAATGAATTCTTGAGCTCAACTTTCGACTTTTTTGAGTTTAACACTGCTCTTGATAGCAAAAACTGTAAATCTGCTTGTGGCATAGATGGAATTGACTATAATGTCTTACAAAAACTTCCGATTGCATATAAACTTATTCTTCTTGACATATTCAACGAAATGTATTCTACCGGCTCCTATCCTCTAGACTGGCTCAAATCTCATGTTCATTTCATAAAGAAATCTGATGGAGTAAATGTTAGACCCATTAGCCTCACTTCCTGCGTCTGTAAACTTTTTGAAACCCTGGTTAAAAACAAATTACAATGGTGGCTCGAACACAATAAATTACTCCCTCCCTCTCAGTCAGGCTTTCGTAAAGGTCGGTCCACCCTTAATAATCTAAGTGGTTTAACCCTTAATGTAGCGGAATCTTTCAGTAAAAGAAAGGATGTTTTAGCTGCTTTTCTAGATGTAAACGGTGCATTTGACAATGTTGATATACAAATCCTTTTGCAACAATTGGCAACACTTGGGTGCCCAATAAACCTTGTAAAATTTATTAAATCCATCACATTTCAAAGATACATATATACTAATCAGTCTGGAAAATTATACAGATGTACATACAAAGGAGTACCTCAAGGAGGTGTTCTTAGCCCCCTGTTGTATAACATATATGTTTCAAAAATCTGCGATAATTTACCCAAAAGTGCTATCGTATCTCAGTTCGCTGATGATATCGCTGTCTACTGTAAAAGAGGTTCATTGGAATCATGTACTAAATTATTAGAAAAATCTATTAACATAATCAATACCAATCTGTACAATTTGGGTCTGGAACTCTCTCCTCTTAAATGTTCCCTTATGCACTTTAATAAACGCAATATTAAACCGGGTCAAACAGAAATTAAGATTAATGACGTAACAATTAAATCTAGCGCAACTGTACGCTTTCTTGGCATTATTTTTGATTACAAGCTTACTTTTAATGCTCAGGTTAACAATATTCAATGTAAATGTCTGAAAGCCTTGAATGTGATTAAATTCATTAGAGGTACATGGTGGGGTGCCAACCCTGAAACTTTGATAATGTTGTATAAATCCTTTGTTAGATCAATACTAGACTATGGCTGCTTTGCTTACTACCCGACTCAACGAAATCAAATTCAAAAATTAGAAAAAATTCAGTTCTCAGCCATCAGACTCGCTCTCGGTTTCCGTTGCAGTACACCTACCAATATTCTTTTGTCCGAATCAAAATTACCATTTATTCAAGAACGCTCCAAGTTTTTGTGCAAATCCTATTATAACAAAATACAATCTAATGTTAGTCTACCTATCCATAAAACCATATCTACGATAAACCGAACCATAAACAAGCTTAAAAATCGACACAACTTTAAAAATAGAATGCTAATCCATTGTCTTGAAAACCCTAGTTTTCCGAGTCGTTACATTTTCTCAAATAAACACTATAATCTCTACATACATGACTATCTTCCTCATTCGAATAGGGTTACTGTTGATACCGAAAAATTTGGAGCTGACGCCCAAAGAGATGATGATCTGAACCTAAAAATTAATGAATTGTTAGCAGCTGAAAATGCCTTTGCTCTTTATACTGACGGCAGCAAGTCCTCTACTTCCAAAGCTGTTGGTTGCGCTTGTTATTATGAAGGGTCCAACGCCAGTGTTTTAAAAAGTTTAAATAAATGTGCTTCGATTTATACGGCTGAATGTTATGCGTTAATACTAGCTATAAACGTTGCTCTCAAAAACCCAAATCAAAATTATCTTATATTTTCTGATTCCAAAAGTGTTCTAGTATCCTTAAAAAATCTAAATACTAATATTCGAACAAATCCATATCTTTTTAAATTACTGCATAAAATAAACGAATTTATAGCCAAATCAAATAACAACAGTAAAATTAAATTTTTTTGGATACCCGGACACAAAGGCATCAAAGGTAACGTTGAGGCTGATAAACTAGCGAAAAAAGCTTCAAACCACGCACCGTTATACTATATTAAGATTCCATTTACCGACTTACGGGAATATGACAAAAAGGAAGCCCTTGCGACTACCACAGATATAATTGTAAATGAAGGAAAAGTGAAAGGTATTCACTTTTTTAACAATTATCATAGTTATAATAATAAGCCTTGGTTTAGTAAACTTAATCTTCCGAGAGAAGCCATCGTCACTATTAACAGATGTCGTTCAGGTCACTGTAATGTAGCCTCTTCTCTGATTCGAGTGGGGCTAAGTTCAAGCTCTCATTGCCAATGTGGACATGAATATCAGGATTTGAATCATATATTTTGGCAATGCCCGATATATAACAATCAGCGTTTGATATTTGTTAAAAAACTCAGAAAAGTTGGCTTTCCCCTACCACTCAGTTGCTCTATCCTACTTGCGAACCTCACAGCATCAATATGTTCAATAATATATTCGTACCTTAAAAGTTGTAATTTACAGTTGTAACTATTTTTATATTATCTTATTATAATTTGTGTATTGTAATTTTGTTTTCTAGCAAATAATCTCAATCGAGATTAAAATGCTTAATAAAAAAAAAAAAAAAAAAAAAACAATTGCATTTATGCCATCAGGTCTAGGGGCTTCCTTTTTTTCAATTTTCGAATTATTGTAGCTATTTCTGAAGGAGACGTTAAATTGCAATCTGAGTGTTTTATAACGACAGGGAGAAAATAACTTTTAATTTCAATTCTAACAGTTCGAGTAAATGATACTGTAGATAAATTATCTTTTTGATGTTGAATGGTTTGAAATTTATCGGCTAAAGCATTTGCCTTTTCTGAATCAGTGTAAGCAGAATTTGAGCCTACTTTTAAGGGCGGAATAGGTGTACAATTATTTAGCAATGTTTTCCTTATTCTCCAGAGATTTCTGCTATTTAGGGGAATGGAGTTAAGTAATTTGTTCCAAGAACGATTTCGATGATGCACCAATAACAATTGGTTTAATAAACTTATTTTTCATAAGTACATATTAGTACTTTTAGATAATCTGGTATTTCCTGATATTTAAGATTTCCTAACTACTAACAATAAGACAGGTACTGTTGATTAAATATAGTTGATTAGACAATCAGTAAACTTTTGTAGATGTTTATCGATGTCAGAACTAGGATCTAATTTTGGATTTGGATGTAAATTGAGGTCAAGATTTCTCCTGAAATAGCTCCAGTCACAATGTGTATAGTCATATATTGTTTTCTGTCTATTTGAAGCAGTAGAGCCATTCAATGCAAAAATTACCGGATTGTGATCCGAGGAGAGTTTTAGAAAGGAAATAGGATGGGATGTATTATCTAGATTCTTTATTAGAATTAGGTCCAAGACACTGGGACTGTGGTCACATCTATGAGGGTAATATGTGGGTTCATCGGGGGAAGTATTGAAAACCCAATTTTAATAGATACGTCAAGCAGAGAAGTACCATTATTATTATTGCTGATGCAGTTCCACGCTATGTGCCGAGAGTTGAAATCTCCTAGAATAATTACTTTGTTGTTTAAATTTAACAGATTATGTATATCTCGCGAGATTAACCTTTTAGGAATATATGTCGATACAACAGTTATTAACACGCCATCAATTTCCACATTGATTGCAACTGACTCAGCAGACTGTAATACTGATACATCTATTTGGTAGTGAGGAATAGATTTGCGGACAAATATGGCAACATTCTCCCCATGAGTATTACGATCATTTCTATAAATAGCATATCCAGGGGCCCTTAATCTATGATTTTCAGACAGATGAGTTTCACATATTGATATAATGTCTAAGACATGTTCATAAATAGAATCAGTAAATTCAATGATTTTATTTGCTATGGATTGGGCATTCCAACACATGAATTTAATGATTGATTTCTTAGCCATTTAAGCAAAGAAGTTTACTATGAACTCTAATATGTGACTAACACGGGAACATCCTGAGGTGTAAATCACCGATTTTGATGAAATTTTAGTATGATACAGTCCTCGCGAAAATATTTGACCCGTATTTTTTTTAGCGGCAACCGTCCACGTTAAAGGGGTGAAAACCACCCCCAAACTTGGGGCCTTGAAACTTCTCTATCGAATATCTCGAAAACTATTAGAGATACGAAAATTTCGTAGAGAGTGAAAATTAATGTCTTCGGATTTTCAATCCAATGGTATAATCATTTTTAAAAAAAATCCATTTGTTTAAATAATATGCTAAAAAATACCACTTTTTTAATCATTTTGTCACTTAAATTTCAATAAATTTTTTTGAATATTTGTTTGTGAATACTATATATCGAAACACAAAATACGGATAAATTGAAAATTTGATGTTTGTATTACAAAAAAAGTTATTGCATTTTCAATTTTTATGCTTGCGTACTTGTCAAGTTATTCTTTCGTATATACATGTATGATTGCTCCGAAAGGTCAGATTTTATTGTCAGTCACCCATATTGCTTTTATATTGTGACGGGCTCGAAGACTAAACAATCATCAGACTAAACAACGAGTCACCATGTTTTCACCGATGACCAAAAGTGCGTATATGCTCAAGTATAAAAACCCGAGATCATCGATACGGAACATCATCTTGCTCCAGTCTTTCGACCGATTCGTTTCGAGCTTGTCAAGAAGTCGACACCAAGTCTTATTGTATCATTCCATTTCGACGAGAATAAGAGAATATTGTAATAGTGTAGTATTGTAGTGTAGAATAAACTTTACTTTTTTAAAAAAGTCTAACTTAGTAAACCGGCCGGTCACAATATAAATTTAAAAAATGCGATTCATTAATAAATAATTTTTAATAATTATTGCAATAGCGGTATTCATTTTTATTGGCATAATAAATATTTTCTACCATTACGAGCATTCTAAAGCAGCTATATATCAGTTAAAGCAGTTTATGTTTGAAAATTGTAAATATATAAAGCACACCTCCCCAGAATTGTTCAATTTTTCAGGTCTTTCGGCTGTAGAGTCACATCAATACCATGTATGACTATCCCCAACTGTAAATCACCAAGTCTTATGAAACTATAGTAAAAGGTGGATTTTGTGTACATATTTGACACCTAATTTGTTTTATCGGCATCCGTCCACGTTAAAGGAGTGAAAGCCGCCCCCAAAGTTGGGGTAACGAAAACTATTTTATCGAATATCTCCGCAACTATTAGAGATACGAAAATTTCGTAAGGACTGAAAATTAACATATTTCGACCACGAATCCAATGGTATAAACATTTTTTTTAAAAAACCCATTTGTTTAAACAATATGATAAAAAATTTTTTTTTTTCAACTTTGAGGGTGGTTTTCACCCCTTTAAAGTGGACGGTTGCCGATAAAAAAATACGGGTCAAATATTTTCGCGAGGGCTATATCATACTAAAATTTCATCAAAATCGGCGATTTACACCTCGGGATATTCCCTTGTAAGTTTGGTCGCTCCATCAGGCGCAGGTTTAAGTTTTCCGAAAAGTATCTAACAATTTATCAAGAAACTAGACAAGTTTAAATTACTGAACAGACTCTTGATTAGATTAATTATATCAGTCAACGATAGGTTTTCGTTTATACTGGATGATAAGAGGGATTTCTTACTTCCATTTTCCAGAGACGATGCACGTTTCCACAAGGGTGGAGATGTTAATCTGGTGGATTGGTATATAGTATTTGGAAAGTCACTGCGTCTATAGGTGAATGTTCGCGTGAGCTTGTCCTCGGAGATGCTTGTTTGGAGTAAATACGACAGTTGTGATCATTTGCAGAGTGTTCGCCATCACAATTTACACATTTAGGCTTGGGGTTTTTGTGACGACATTCCGTAGATTTGTGAGATTGAGCACACTTGACACATTTTGGTGAACGTCCACAGTTTTTGGCAATATGATTAATTGATTGACAATTGTAACATTGAGTGACACCTGATATATTGCGAAACTTCTCCCATTTAATAATGCAATAACAGATTTTATTAACCTTTAGAATATTAGATAGCTCTGTGCCTTATTCGAATGTAACTAAGAATAGTGGATAAACTTTCTGATCTCCACTGATAGGGTCTCCTTTATGCATTTGCACTATTTTAGTTGGATTTAGGTTTTGACACTTGAGATCCTTTACAATATCATCAGTTACTATATTGGGAGGTAAATTCCTAAGAACCATTCGTATAGACAGTGCATTTGGAAGTGAATAAGTGTAATAGTCAATTTTTGCAGCCTTTGCTTCTACGATGATTAACTCATAGTCTTCTCTGGCTTGGGTGTAAAATATCATCCTATTTCTTTTGTATTTTATATCAAAATTTGATTTGCATCGCGACTTTAAAGATTCTAGAGTATTCATATGATTTTCTATATAACTGTATAATGCAATAGGAGGCATTTTGTTTTCTTTCTTTATATTTATTTTTGTGAAGTTATTGTTGGGTCTCACATCAGATAATTCATCGTCAACTGCGTAATCCTCATTATCGTCAGATAATGCTTCGAATGAATTCCTTGTATCAATGTTATAGTCCAATTGTACAGATGACCTTTTTAGACGCTTACATGTCACAGATTCCCTTGAAGCTCCTTGGGTGCCAAATTTGTCAGGAGGTATTCCCTTCAACGGCATGTTCATAATTTTCTGCGTATATTAATTACACTATTCCACAATTTTGAATATGCACGACTAAACTTGGAGCCGATACGTAGTACAGAGCTGTACGGTCCAGCAAAAACCAAAACCAAATACACTACGGTTAAAGGCTCGAGGAGAACACGTCTGAACTCAACGCAAAAAGGTGATTGACCATTCAACTTTTTCTTCTAACATTTTTCTCTATTTCCAACCGTTTAGGAGGTACATCCTGTTCGAGTACCGTGGGACACCCTGTATACATATAAATAAATTAGAGGAAGATTAAAGAAATGCCATAAGGCAGGTTGGATGGATTTGTCTGCAACATTTTGAAATATGAGCAAAATGCGTCTGCTTTAAACTGTAGACGTGCATTCGAGCCAGTAAGGATATTCATGTGGTTGTTTCCTATGGGTGACATATCTGGAAACCTGACATACCGTTTGTGAGTGAAAATCCAATTGTGTCATAAATACAGTTAAAATTAAAATCAATTTGTACAAAAATGATTCACTTCTGGCCCATAATTTATTTCAGACATTTTACCTATGCAATGAGACAAATATGATAAGCCGATAAAAACGTTTTGATACTGGCCAACTTTTAAAAAAATTGTAATTGACACTTATACAGTGTGATAAAGTATATTTATCGCGGTTTCCAACAACGCGAAATGCAAAATAATAATTCCTCGTACCTTTTTACATGTTGGTGCTTATGTACGCATTTTATTAATTTCGATAGATTGGTAGCAGTTTGTAATTCCTGCATAAGAATCTTATATCGGGCTGCTGAAAACCAAAGCAGAAGGGCACCAATACAATTTATGCACACATGAGCTGCACACTGAATTCCAACGAATGATTGATGTAGGAAAACAATAAATTTCAGCGGCGGGTAGTCAACAGAAAATGGGTACTCGGCATCCGTTGGAAATGGTTGAGATATTAACAAAGTACCCAGAACCACTACACAAGCACTTGTGTAGAACCATAATATACATCCGCCGTAAAATATACCACATTTGTCGATATATTCTTGAAGAATATCTCTTTCCTCTTGCCTAGCTTCTTTGCAAAACATCTTCATTTCTTCGATCAAACGCTGTAATACAATGACAGTTATATGGACGTTTTAGTTTACCAGTACAGGTGATTGTAAAAATGAAATAACGCCGAACAGAAAATCAACCACAATACTAATCACCCTTTTTTAAAAATATGTTATTTTATGATTTAAATATTTACATTAGTAATGTTATTTGTTAAAATAACATTAATTATTAGAACAATATTATTTTCTTCTCCACTATAAAGTTATATTCTGAAATAATATATTATAGCGAATAAATAATGTTACTAACAATTCATAGCAATTACTCATTGGTCCATATAATATAGAAAACAATTCTTACTTGAAAACGATTGTACTGGGTATAACAAAACAACGTTTGTGCGATAACTTGGAAAACAGCAAGCATCAAGCAAATCGTTTTTACAACGACAACAGTCTCGTGATTGTGTAAATAAATTGAATACAAAAGCGGGAAAAATAGTAACACGGCACTAAAAATGCTTCCCATTCGTGCAATTTTGTAACGAATAACTTGAAATTTCGTTGCGCTTGGAGGAAGAGGCCAACAGCATGTCAGCATTACACTAAGCCATGTAATGTAAATGACCCGTTCCGGTGTTAATTTTCCCAGCATAACTGCGGCAAATTCTTTACTGACACCCTTGTCGACACTGAAATAATAATACTTTTGTCTACAGTGTGATAATTGAAAAGGTTATGCACTAATATTAAGCGGGATCGTGTAAGATTTTAATGGCCTCGGTTATGGTCCATTGTAATTTGTTATGAATGTATTCTATATCTATAATTTTAGTGAACTTCCCTAAAACATGGGGGATACATTCTACGCCATAGAAAATCGTATTATACGAGATATACATTATCAGACAGAATTATACTATTTCGATGTATGTTAATTAGTGAAGGTCATATTTTTTTTCGTTGCAAACTGAATAAAAATATGTGTTTCTTATATGTTTAAATTTGCACATTATTTTTGAAGATTTTCTTATATAAAATTGTAATGCTAAGTACTGGTAATAAATTTACTATGACTTCGTGTAATACAAGTTAATGGTTAAAAAATACTTAATAAAATGAATGGAGCAAAGCGTCAAAAATATTCATGAAAGGACAAAACTTGAGTAAAACAAAGTATGTGATGTAGATGTGGGATGTGATGTAGAAACAGTAGTACGTTTTATAATAAAGAAAATAATATAATGCCGTATTAGATGATTTCTAATTCGAGAAATGGAAAATACGGTTCGAAATATCCGTTAGACTAAATTGTAGATAGAGACTTTCCGATAATAAAACTGGTAACTAAATCTATGTTATAAAGTAACGCAGCATATAAAGGTAAAAAATTTTGTAGAATAAAGTTCTCTTAATTAATTCAATTAATAAATGAAATGGAACGGTTGCTTATAGTCTAAAGCTTTCCGTACTTTCTTGCTTTAGATTTTTCGCCCTCAGGTGAGCTATTACAATCTGCATTATGCAAAACTGCATTCCACATCTATAATTTCATATTTAAGGCTGCAAATATCTTCAGAATAATTGGATATTGCGAGATTTTTTTGCCCTTTTACATTTGTAGAATACTTATATGTGTACGCGATAGTGTAATACAGGTGCATAAGAAAGTGAAGTGTGAAAATGTGCGGATGATGGTAGACGGAATGAGAAAAGAAGAGAAGAGCGGAGAAAACTGAAGAGGAATGGTAGAGTACCTACACATAGCAGCAGTTGAGACGAAGCGATGTAGTGACGATCTGCGACGTTAGTAACGAGTACCTTATAAGTCGCTAACGCGTTTATCGTTCAATCGCACATTCTGGACCACCGTGCAACGCAATGAAGTCACTTGGTTTGAGGTACGGGACAAGGAGGAACTGTCCTCCCATCGCTTATTCCCGTCATACCGACTCTTGAAACCTCAGCCCGGCGAATGACAATCGAAAACTAAACACTTGTTTCGTCGTTAAGTACTTTTTCGGCCAGGAAATCGTTAAAATCGAAAATACGTGAGGTCGAAGGATATATCTATCCGTCGGCAGAATCAAAGCAAACCACTTATCAGGTGACGTCTTTTGGAGGGCCAATAATACCACTCTTCATACTTTTTTTTTTATAAATACTGAATAAATAGGGCGCAAAGGACCGAGTATACTGAAGTAGAAAATCCCACATAGTAATATTTTTAATATATGTATTCTCCTTTACATGTGCATGATATAATATTTTTAATTGTATAATTTATTGTTTCCATTCAATACTGATTGCATACACTGTCCCACACGATTTTTGTTTTTTAAGAGCCACTATTTGATTCTTAGAGCGTTACTCGCCCTGAAAACGAATCCTCTTACGGAATTCTGTATGACCATGTGATTTTGAAAAACATCAGTTTTTGTAAAAACTGTGGATTTCGGTGAACGAGCTGATATTATCTGAAAACTAAAAACTGTAGACAGTTCTTTTTTGTCTTAGTAAAATAGGGGTATACTTCTTGTGTATAGATGCGTGAACAGTTATAATTCGTACTTTTTAATGGTAGTAAATAACTGCCAAAGTTTAAAAACAAACGGATGTGCGAAGCTCCTACACATTACATTTTTATATTTACGTTAAGTTCTATTGCTAGCACAAATTTATTGTAAATGGTTTGATTGTGCGGACATCTCTGGAGAGAGTCGTGATGTTACTCTCTCAGGAGTCTAACAAGCACTGTCTTCGATGACTGCAAGGTGTCGACTCTCCGTTACGATGCTCTTGCTATCACTTCCGAGTCCTTCAAGGCCTTCTTTCGTTGAAAAGATCTCGTAGGGGTGAAAATCGTCTTTCTCCCTCGCAAGAGGAATTGTTTTATCTTGCTGATGCAGGGTCTTACACTGCACTAAATGTTACCAAAGTAATTCTCAAATGATAGGTACTACAATGGCAAACAGTTTAAGATAAAAGTTTGCACAATTTGTGACGAATGTATAAAAAATGCAAACCTTTGTGTGCATTGTTTTAATAACTTACAACAACTTTATTATTTTATATTCATTTTCATAAAGCATTGACTGAACAAAAATCGATGTCTTCTACGCGAAATCTTTAGTCTTACAATCAGTATGTAAGGGCAGGCCCGCGGCTAAATCTGTGCCCAGACAAGGCCCAAACTTAATGTGTTAACTGGCCTTGAACGTCGATGAAACTCGTTAAGGTGGCGTTCCTATCCCCTTTACTACCGTGGTATGAGAAAGAATTAATTTTTTTGTTTTTCATAGACGAGAAATGCTTCATGCATACCCACAATTGCGTTCTTTTGTAGATAGTATAGGACTTCGTATGTGAATTGTTTTCGTATACCCACTAAAACCCCTCTCTCATACCTACTCTCGTAGAGTTATTATTTAAACTAAGGAATAATAAAGTATTTATTAAAATATAAAAAATACGTGATTTTTTCGTAACATTACCCAGGTTATAAATTATACCTAAACAACAACTTTCTTTCCAAACAGCCTGGAACCTACGTGTACCGTTGTTGGCGATTTTGAGATAAAAGCATTACGACGTGCGCTGTGCATCTTTCAAGCGCAAGCGGTTAAATGTTGAAACTTTGACACAGATGCGGCACGGGTTTCCGTTATCCGATTTCGCTGAAATTTGGCAAATATTATTTTTTCATTAGGTGCCCTAATTTGAAAGGGTAAGACCAGAAGTTGAAAAATTAGGACCACCCTACTGTATGTGCAAATACGTTTTGTAAGAGAGACCTCAATTTTTATTTATTTTTTCTATGATCATTTATATGAGCAGTTATAATATTCTATATTTGTTAATAGCAGTAAATCACTGTCAAACTTAAAAAACGAGCGGATTGCGCGAACTTTTTGCGTATTCGCTTCGCATTTTCACGTAGAGTGCTTTTGCTAGCACAAATTTACTGTACACCATTGGATTCTACGTGCATTTCTGAATAAAAAACTGTCGGTGAAAAATGTCATAACTACTTTCGTTTCGGCAAAATTTAAGAAGATATCCATCGAGAGCGTTTCAGACCGTTTTCTCGGTACAACGCCATCGCTCCCACCGAGTGCTGCAGCTAAATACGCATAATACTTTCACGGACCCCGCACGTCGATAGCTTCCGTTGAGGTAGAATTCTCAACGTCTTTACTAAAGTGTGAGAAAATATTTATTTTATTTTTTTTTTTTATAGGGGGGAAATATTTTACGCATACCCGCAAATGTCTTATTTTGTGAATATTGTGGGACTCCGTAGGCTCATTGCTTTCGTATAAGCCAGGGTGTTGAATTAGTTGCTCGGCGCGAGCCTTTTCTGAGTCGCTCCGCCTGCTTCTCCCTTCCAACTATTTTACCCAACCAGGAATGACTTACCAGGCTCGGCGTATTGCACGAGTATAGTGGCGCTTTAGGGCGCCATTCGCCTCTGTTCGCTCGCGCTGGAAAGACGCCGCGCACGCCGATTACGGGAAAAAAAATCGATGCGCGTATCCCGTCGACTGATGTTATCTGTCAACGAACAATTTCAGATCGCGTCACATGGCGTTTAGGTTAATACAAAAGTATTACTAGTAAAAAAGTATGCTCAGATATGTCTTGAATTAAATGTGATTAACAGATTGTTAGCAGAAAAACATTGAAAGGGTATAGCCGGTTAAGATGGTCAAATGTGCCCTTGAACCGAATTCAAATCGCGATGAGTCATTCGAAAGCTTATAAAAAAAGAATGATTTCTGCCAAGTTTCAACTTTGAATCTCGACCCGGGGGGTAGTAAAGGGTAAAAATAGAAAATCAGGTTTTTGCCGAATTTCTCCTATACCAGCGGATAAAAAATTTTGAAAAAATTCAGAGGCACTTCTGTTAACAGGGCACATATTAGAGAATTTTTTCAGATTTTTAAATTGAAAAAAACAAGCTGTGAAAAATAAAAAACGCTAAAAAATGATGAAAAATGCCGATTGTGTATCGAAGCAGTCTTGGCACTATAATTATATTTTTACTGTAAGTACGTATCATTGTTACTATTGTCCTGAATTTTTTTCAGATTTTTCAATTTGGTGCGCCGCAGTTAAAAAAATTAAAAACCGATTTTTTCGTCGTTTTTTTCCGTGTCAGAGTAACTTATACGTCGAATTGCTTCATGAAATAGGTATTTTATGCGATCTTCTATGTTTATACGTACAGCAAAACATCAGAGGAATTAAAGAAACTGAAAAAACCGAATCATTTGAAACTGTTATGCGCCTTATATTGTAAAGTATCTACCGTATTTTCCAACGGCGTCGGTGGCGAAGCGGTAGAGTGTCGAGCTGCTATACCGCTGCGAACTTTTTGAACGTAGGTTCATCGCCTCGAACTTCCAAGTCCCTTAGACTGTTTTTTTTTTTTTTTTTTTTTTTTTTTTTGTTAATTATATATATTTCCGAACTTTACGACACAACGATCAATATTTATTATCAAATGTTTTAAGAATATTTGAAAAACATATTAACCTGAAATATACGTAAATATAAGTTTGGACTGCTTGTTATGCCGCCGTTTATCCTGTCAATTACGGCATTGTTTGAAATTGGTTTTCAAATCTCTTACCTTTAACAGTTATGGATGGATGGCAACAAAAATCGTGTTGTTGTTTTTCTACTATTTAGCCTTTTCGTCTATTCGAATTAGATCATACAATTCTATTCTCTCTTTTATTCAAAATGTATGTTAGAATTTCTGTCACGGGTTCAATGAATGAAAGGTAAGAGATTTGAAAACCAATTTCAAACAATGCCGTAATTGACAGGATAAACGGCGGCATAACAAGCAGTCCAAACTTATATTTACGTATATTTCAGGTTAATATGTTTTTCAAATATTCTTAAAACATTTGAAAGTCAATATTGATCGTTGTGTCGTAAAGTTAGGAAATATATGTAATTAACGAAAAAAAAAAAACTTAGCCTAAGGGACTTGGAAGTTCGAGGCGATGAACCTACGTTCAAAAAGTTCGCAGCGGTATAGCAGCTCGACACTCTACCGCTTCGCCACCGACGCCGTTGGAAAATACGGTAGATACTTTACAATATAAGGCGCATAACAGTTTCAAATGATTCGGTTTTTTCAGTTTCTTTAATTCCTCTGATGTTTTGCTGTACGTATAAACATAGAAGATCGCATAAAATACCTATTTCATGAAGCAATTCGACGTATAAGTTACTCTGACACGGAAAAAACGACGAAAAAATCGGTTTTTAATTTTTTTAACTGCGGCGCACCAAATTGAAAAATCTGAAAAAAATTCAGGACAATAGTAACAATGATACGTACTTACAGTAAAAATATAATTATAGTGCCAAGACTGCTTCGATACACAATCGGCATTTTTCATCATTTTTTAGCGTTTTTTATTTTTCACAGCTTGTTTTTTTCAATTTAAAAATCTGAAAAAATTCTCTAATATGTGCCCTGTTAACAGAAGTGCCTCTGAATTTTTTCAAAATTTTTTATCCGCTGGTATAGGAGAAATTCGGCAAAAACCTGATTTTCTATTTTTACCCTTTACTACCCCCCGGGTCGAGATTCAAAGTTGAAACTTGGCAGAAATCATTCTTTTTTTATAAGCTTTCGAAAGACTCATCGCGATTTGAATTCGGTTCAAGGGCACATTTGACCATCTTAACCGGCTATACCCTTTTACTTTGTTGCATTTTTCGATACAAAATGAAAGAAGCGCGTTTTCGCTGCTTGACACTCAACCGGTTAAAATCTCTTGCTAAGTCGGCCGTGGCGGCAACAATGTATTCTTTGACGCGAGAGCTAACGTTTTGCTGTCGCCGCATTTTTAAATTATTTGCGTTGGAAATTAATTTATACGTGCGCGTGGTAGATCGTAACACAACTGTTTCTTTAGTATACATATGAATTAAAGAAACAAGAGGTAACAAATTCAAGATTACTGGATATAATTTTAATAAACTATCGTTATGATTGTTGTATGTATGGTTGTGTGTATAAATGTATGCATAGTAGAACCATTTATTTTAGAAGAAAATGTTATATGTATATATAAAGGTTTTATAATATTGTGGAGATAATATCGATGCAATACTAATTTTTTTATTTATTTATTTCTTCAACTTTACTTGAAGGAAAACTTCATTGTTTGTACAGAAATATATATCTACATTGAATGAAAACATATATTCACAAATAGAAATATATATGTTTACGTTGTTTAAATTAGATACCCTCAATGTTTCCATTGGTATTTTGAGATACAATATAAGTTTTTCAATGTTATTCCTGTCACTATTCTCTGCCGAATTTGCCAAACCACCGCCGGAAGTCCAAAAACATTAAAATCTCTTAATCGCATTTAATTCAAGTCATATCTGAGCATACTTTTTTACTAGTAATACTTTTGTTTTAACCTAAACGCCATGTGACGCGATCTGAAACTGTTCGTTGACAGATAACGTTAGTCGACAAGATACGCGCATCGATTTTTTTTCCCGTAATCGGCGTGCGCGGCGTCTTTCCAGCGCGAGCGAACAGAGGCGAATGGCGCCCTAAAGCACCACTATACTCGTGTAATACGCCGAGTCTGGCAAGCCATTCCTGGTTGGGTAAAATAGTTGGGAGGGAGAAGCAGGCGGAGCGACTCAGAAAAGGCTTGCGGCGTGTAACTAGTTCAACAGCCTGGTATAAGCTATAGGAATTGAACTATATAATTACATCTTAAAAGAGGATTTCATTAAAATAGTAGAGCGGATTTGTGCTACTAGAAGTTCTATGTTTTTGCGGTCATGTTCCCGTTCCTGTTGGCCGGGGATGTCTTCTGAAGTTTGTTAATCGTCACCCCTGTCGTATGGCTGCTCCTTGTTTCTTTGCAGATTTCGTCTGATGTAATAAGATGTTGATTCTGCTTGAAGATTGCTCTTTCTCCATTAGTAGGGCTGCGGTTTCAATGATGTTGCTTCCGACTTAGGAAGGTGAACTGGTAAAATTCAAAAGTCGTGTTTGATTTTGTTAATTGATGGAACAGAATGTGTGATGTTCTTCCTGTGTCCTGCTGTCTCAGTTGAATGTAGGTTCATGTGGCCCTTATATCGAATTGGTAGTTTTAGGATCCCTGTTTGATGTAGTGCGGTGTTGTTCATGTGGACTTTTCCGCCTTCACATCTGACAGTACAAGTTGTTAGTTTTTGTGAGACACAGATCCAGTGATTGTTATTAAGATCTTTCCGTGTCTCCGTGTCTGGCTCGACGGTCTTGTACAATCTTTCGATTATGAGATGTAGTTTACATGAGATAACAGCAAGTGCACCTTAGATATTGGAACGTTGGATATACGTACGCTTGTACCTCCCTTCCTGAAATTCGTTGCAATCCGACAGATCTTGCGTGGAGGACAGGTAGATTTTGATTTTGGGTAGATATAGGACATTGTAAAGGATATCATCTTTTTTTTCAATTGGTAAAAGGAATTGAACCTTTAACAAATAAGAGCTGACTTATTCATTGAGTTTGATAATACGTCTAATATCTTAATTTTTCACTAATATTTAACGACAGGAATGAGCATTTGAAATATCTTATGTCGCAGGATTTTTTTTTTCACTTGAGATTTTAGAAGTGTTTGTCTTTGTTTGTCGATATTTTTATGTTTCTCATCGATGATCCATAAAGTTAGTTCCCATTGAAAATTGACATGATTTTAACCTGATTTATTTGTTAGCAAATAAAAGTCTTAAGATTTTGGATAAACGACTTCCGTTATAAAATATGGCTTGTGTTAGAGACTTGGATATAATATCAAATAATATAAATAAATTGTAAATAATATAATTTAACAATAAGTATCTAGTTGGAAACTGGAAGGAACATTGAAATTAGATATTAATATTTCGAAAACCAAGATTCCTTTGCTTTCGATGTATAGACGGTAGATCTTTGTCTTTAGATTCATGTGACGAAACGATAAATTCTTCAAATGATTTCCCGAATGTTGGTGTAGTTCCGATAGATTTATAAAATGGTTTGATATTAGGTTTGTTGATTTGATAAAAATTACGTAATTTAATATATTCTCGAGTGTCTGATTTTATTCTTGGCAAACAAAAAGTTTCTTTTACCCTAGAATGTTTTTTATTAAATCCGCTATGCCCTGATAATTTTCTATCATGATTTTCTTTTAAGATACTTGTGATCTTTTCTTTGTTTTTGGGAATGATTTTGTTTCCATGCGCGCTTTCTTTTCTCAATGACATCGAAATACTAGGACTTGTAAGTACGGGCACAGTTGGCAAAATACGATCCTCGAGATAGGAAGAGTCAATAGAATTTTGAATATGACATATTCTTGAATCTTTACTGTCTGTTCGCATCTTCTCAGGCTTAATTGTAAACATAAAATTAGATTTTTGATGCGTTTTATAATGAATTGGTATAGGAACCGGAATATAGTTAATGAAAATGGTTGATGCTGAGTACCCGAGTCGAAAATTTCAGCCCAAAATCCTCCTAAATTACCAAATAACTTAGGATATTTAGGTTGAATATGGAAAAATATGTTACATATAAAAGAATGCAAATTTTAATTCCACAATCGCCCTACACTTGTTACTTTTTGCCACTTTTACCTAGTTTAGGAGCAATTTAGGCTTCATACAGCCCAAAATAATCCTCAGCATTCGATAATGAGGAGCTTTAGAATTGGATTGGAATTGGAGTGGAATGATCGAGGTCCAAAAAAATTCTCGATATACTAAAAATTAATTTGGTTTAGGAGATTTAGAATTTATATGGAATAAAATGATAATTTAATTCCAACTTGCTCCTGAAAGCCCTATTTTTAGAATATGAGTCGACAGACTTGGAACTTCTGAAATATTTTTAGGGGATGTCAGATTAAATTGGAATACAAATTTTACCTGATCAGTCCATATAACTCCTACAAATCATATTTACAGGACTTTGAGGCGCGTAGACACACTAGTTGAGGATTTTGAGGTTCAAAATGGTATACATAATTAAGCGGCAAATGAGAGATCAAAAGCATCTAGGATTTGAAGTTTCTTTTTAGGCTGGACTTTTCGACTCGGGTAGTCTATCTTACATTTGTTTTTGCGAAGAAAATCACTTCCAAGCATTCCATCGAATGGAATATTTGTTGTGCTATTAATTACTTGAAAAGTGGCTACTAATTTTCGATTCTGTGTTTCGAGTTCAATGTTTGTTTCTCCTACAGTTTGAATTAAGCTATTTATTGATATTCCATTTAAAGTTATAGGATTAGGATCAATAATTTGAAAATTTTGTAGACTGGATGCCTTAATCAAAGAAACGGAAGCGCCTGAACCAATAAGGAATTTTAATGATTTGTTGAGAGATTTGGAAGATTTTGATTCAAAAGATATATAACTTAAATCATTTTCATTAGATGCGGGGTTAGAGATGGTAACGTCATGAACTTGTTCAATTCTTCCGTAATTTGTTTGATAATTGATTGTTGAAGATCGTGTGATTTCCGAATTACTGGGCTGAGAGGTATGGGAATTTTTTTTGAGATTTTTATACTGAGGATTTATATCTTCATTAGAATTACGCGGAGTATGTATTTGTCGCCTTGCGTCGTTATATTGCCTCTTTCTACATTCACTAATCAAATGACCAAACTTTTTGCAGTAGTTACACTGAATAATTTGCATGGAGTTTCTGTGTATCTGATTTGACAGATTAAGGTTTCTGTCAACAAAAGAATTTCGATTATTGAAATGAATAGATCTATGGATATATGGAGTATATTTTTGTATATTACTTCCACTTGTATTTATGTAACATTCAGCAATTGTGTGATTTGTTCTCTGACATAAATTACATTGTTGTATAGGGACATTATCATATCTTAATCTTAAGGCTTTTCTTCGGCAATGGCAGCAGTGAGCGCATGACTCATTAATTTAAAATCGCGATACCGAAGCATTTGAGAAATTTGTGGATGTGAATGGTATACAAATCTATTCAACGTCATGTCATTTATCATTGAGATTCGACCGGGTAGTGTACTTTGTGATGAATCATCAGTATGGAGAATAGCAAGAATTCTGGAAGACAATTCTTCTAATCTTTGGTAAAACTGTGATACGTTTTCGCCTCTTTCTTGTTTTATACTACTGAGCTCTTCTAATAATTGATCTTGAGATTTTCGATCCTGATAAAGAGTTAATAGAAGTTCGGATATCTCTGCCCATGTCGTTAAATTACTGTGAACATCAATTTGTTCTCTGGCTTTACCAATGATTTTACTTTTTACAAATACTAATAATGGTATTTCTTGGTGAGGTTGAGCTAGTTGAAATACAGCGTCTATTTGTTTTATAAAACTACGAAGTTTAAATTTGTCTCCATCGAATTGATCCGGTATTAATCGAATTAGGAAGTCGAGAGAAAGCTCTTGAGTTGTAGTTGCATTTCTTTCGTATACCGTATCCATTTTTTTTCCTTGCAGATATTTGATTTAAATTGGAATTTTAATTTAGCATTTAGAATTTGCGATTTAGGATTTAGAATTTTTATTGAGTTAGGACTTACGATTTAGAATTTAGAATTTAGGATTTTGGATGCAATACTTAGGATTTAGGAATCAGATTTAAGATTTAAGATTTAGGATTTAGGAATTAGATTTAAGATTTAAGATTTAAGATTTAAGATTTTTGGATTTTAGATGTAGGATTTAGAATTCTTGATTTTAGATTTAGGATTTGGAATTAGATTTAAGATTTAAGATTTAGGAGTTAAATTTAAGATTTAAGATTTAGGATCTAGGAATTAAATTTAAGATTTAAGACCTATGATTTAGGATTTAGGAGTTAGATTTAAGATTTAAGATGTAGGATTTAGTATTTTTGAATTTATATTTAGGATTTGGAATTTTTAGATTTAGAATTTATGATTTAGGATTTAGGATTTAGGATTTAGGATTTAGGATTTAGTAAGATCTTGGAATTTGCACGAATAACTGAAGTTCAGTACTGTTGTGACCCCGTAATAAATTCCACTCGAATTTTCTTTAGTTTCGCGTTTATTAAAGCGGAGAGAGATGTTGACAGTTTTTAAGTTGGAATCGAAGTGAGGATTTTTGGAAGAGCGTTGAGGGTGGACGGAAAATTAGTCGGAGAGAGGGAAGTACGTAGGAGAAGGCTAGTAAGGGTTTTTAGAAAAGGAGGAAAGAAGGAAAAAGGGACAGAGGAGAGTCGTAATTTATTATAATACCTCGGCAGGGCTCAAGTGCGGATCTCTGGTTTCTTTCCTGACCCGAGTTAGACAGTTTAGGGAGACTTGACTTTCTCTGGCATACTATGCCTCAACAAATTTAAGAGGTATCCAACAGTACTCACGATGCGTTTCCTTGTTCCTTCCGAGTAGCTTCTTCGATTGGTGCTGGAGATTCAAAGGCTCCAGGAATAACAGCCTAATCGGAGTGCCGTCGCTTGTAGATTCTTCCTTGGATGATCCAAAATTAACGATTAAAATCGTCACTCTCGCTCGGTGTGGAGTTGCTAGTTCCAGAGTTCGACCGAAGACCGTAGAGTGTCAGATCAATCCCAACTTCTGACACCAATTTTATGTTGTATCCCACTTCTGACACCAATTTTATGTTGTATCCCACTTCTGACACCAAATTTATGTTGTATCCCACTTCTGACACCAAATTTAATGCTGTATGCCGTGGATGGTTTACAACACTTTATTTAGGAAGAACTATTGCGCGCACGGAGTTTGAAAAATTATAGGGATGACGTCGTCGCGAGATGCCGACTGTCAGCGATTCGATACAAAATTCCTGATTTAATCTGTCTGATTTTGGTAATGAGAGACCCCTTTTAAGGGTTTTACAACAGTGTGGTGGGAGGTTCGGATGACTCCGACTTCTCGTGAGTAAGGTTCCAAAAGGGCGATCGCTTTTCCTTTGGACCAAAGGTCTTCAAAACATATTTTGAAGGAAAAGCGATAACGGAATCGGAGATAGCTGACAATTCCCGTTTGGACCCTGACTCACGTTTAGGAATATTTGAATATGAAGTCTTAAAGAATTAGGTCGGTATCCAACACCGGTTTCTTACTCATACTTCCACTCCTTGTCTTAACAGTTTCTGTATTGCTCTCTTCATAACTCTCATTTACGCTTCTATTTTTAATTTGAAAGCTCTGGGTTTGCTTATGATTATGTATTAAATTACTACTACTCAGATCGTCCACAGAATTCTTATCATCTACCTTATCATTAAGCTCTTTAACAAGTTCAGTGTCTTCCTGTGCTACTTCCAGAGGATGAATACGTTATATTGGTCTTTTTAACAATCCGTTTTTTGTCTTTAATACATACACTCTAGTCTTACCGTCTCGCCCTGTAATTCCTTCGACAATTCGTGCTAGCGGCAAATCTACTCGCTTGTGTACAGGGTGTTTCAAAAATATTTGTCATGGCTTTCAGGGGTTGTTCTACACTTCTGGATCGATGGAGATTTGCGAAAAAAACCTGCCGCAAAATTCGGGAAAGGGTATCAAATTTTTTTATTGGCTCACCGTATTCGTCTTGTTGCGTAGGCAAAATGTCTGAGAGGAACCATGCGTCAGAAATGAACCGTTCTCTCGCAAATTAACTTTTAATTGGACCTTCCGATTAAAATTTCGCCCATACGGCAGCCTTCGAGTCGCCGACCTTTCGAAAGGAAACACATGAGATACCCTTGCTAGCTCCAATAGTTGAAATAGTGGCAACATAATTGCAGAGAGATAAAATGACTAGAAAATGTCAATGACCTGCGTTCGGTGTCGGGTTCACTGAAGGGCCCACCCGGGAAGAAGAGTATAAACACTTACACTTCTCTTCTGGTTCGGTGACACAGTGCCCTATTTTCTAGCTTCATTTACGTTGCCTCTGCTTTAACTATCGGCGAAATTTTAATCGGGAGGCCCAATTAAAAGTTAATTTGCGAGAGAACGGTTCGTTTCTGACCCATGGTTCCTCTCAGACATTTTGCCTACGTAACAAGACGAATATGATGAGCTAATAAAAAAAATTTGCTACCCTTTCCCGAATTTTGCGGCAAGTTTTTTTCGCAAATCTCCATCGATCCAGAGGTGTAGAACAACCCCTGAATGCCATGACAAATATTTTTGAAACACCCTGTACATCATCGCCTATCAGAACTACGTCACCAATCCTAATCTCGCGTGTTTCCTTTTTTCAACAGCAGTTGGCTTAAATACTCTAATCCAGCGACAAGAATATTTTGCACGCCAGAGCCGTCCTTCGAGGAACACCGTCTCCTTCACCCATACAAACAACCGAGATGTCACTGATTCACAGACACTCTGTCGGCGTCACGGCCGGGCCTATTGGCACTGGCGTGGTGGCGCATTGGGGCGACATTCGTAGTTAATCACTCGCGCTGGAAAAACGTGCCTCTCGCGTCAGTCGCGGAAATCAGAACGACGCACGGTGGTCCAGAATGTGCATTTAGCTGCGCAAAAGTCAAAAAGTCGATTTTGTAATTTCGATTTTTTTTTATATATCGATTCGTAAATGTCCACTGACCTCAGAAATAAAATTTTTTTGAAATTGGATAAAAATTGTAGTTGCAACAAACATTTAAAGTTGAAACTTTTTCTGGAGGCCTTTTTCTGTCGAAAAACCACGTTGTCTTCTTTCTAACATTCTGACGAAACTATGCAATATTTTTTAACAATTATTGTTTCTACTTGAAGAGCATTCTTCCACGATAAAAATTCATATGTCGAACATAAAATTATTGTTTGTAGTTTATTCAAAAATTAATGTTGAAAACATGAAATAAAATCGTCGAAGTTTTTTATCTTTTGCAGAGAAAAACTAAAATGTGCTACATACTTACACTATCTAATTAACACCATTGTTTTCTGTAATCCTTCCCCTAAACGATCCTGCAAAAATATCATCCGCCCGGATCCGCCTCGAATGGTTTTTTATTGTTTAAAGACTCGCGCGCACCTCGACAAGGCGCTGTCGCCAGACTGTCTCGTAAACTTCCGACAGGTATAACAATGAGGAGCCCAGGTAGATGCACGAAATATTTGCAGAAATAACTTCTATATAGTCTAAGGAATATATGTGGAAAGTTTTAGCCGAATACCTTTCGATACTTATAAGTTATTTAATTTTTAAGTGAACCCTGCACGGCGAAGAGTAGGATTTCCTTTCAATCGGGTAACCTAGTTCATTCCTTTTTGCTCGCATCCTAACAATAAAGCAATTAAGTAATAAAAGTGATGCTTTAGAAGTCTTCGTCCTCGTTAGGGCGAATAATTAGGGCTCGTATAAAACAAAGATTTTGTTTTTATTGCACGGTATCTTTAAGAAACCCGGGAATCTACTGACCGCGTGTCCCACTGGGTCTATACAGCTGGTCTGGGTTACATAAACTTTAGGAAAGAATATCAACAAAAGGTGCAGATAGATAAAGCCAATTTTAGCAGGAACTATTTCTATATAGTTTAAACTAAACATCTTCAAAGTTCTCAGAGACTACTTTGTGGTACTTTTTAATTTTTCCATTTTGAAGTTAGCAATGTAAGCTGAATAAGCTAATGTACATAGCCACCCTCTATATATCAACCGCCATTTTGTTTTTAAAATTTTTGAGTTCAGATTCGTAATCAGCGACCCAAAAAATATTAGATTACTAATTTTTGTGCAAATCAATTAATTTTTAAACAAACCTGTCCGCCATATTTAATCCGCCATTTTGTGTTTAAAATTTTTGAGTTCAGATTCGTAATCAGCAACCCAAAAAATAATAGAATACCAATTTTGAACTAAATCCGGTGTGTTTTGAGCCCGTGGTGACGATTTGAAAAAGATTGAAAACTGCGCGAGGTGCGTGAACAGCTAACTTCACGCTCTGGACCACTGTGCGACGTGCGTGGCACGGCGACTCAGAATATTTGTTGAGGAACAGTTTCAGATGGCATTACGTCGCATGTAGGATAAACCAAAAGTATTGTTTGTAGCAATTTTATTATAAAAAAATAAAAAGAGTGAACAGAAATAAAAGAATAACTTTCGAGGAATAACGTATCTCAATTTCGTCCGTCTAGCACGGGTTCCTAATTAAGACTCTCTCTCGCGTTTTCCCTCTCACGCACACTCGCACACGCGTTTCCATACTTTTGCCCATAGAGGTAGCCGCGAGTACGAATTTTCTTAGCTTTGCATACAACAATTTCGGCCCTTCCTCACCCTGTCGACGTCCTCGGCGACATACAATAAAACATCTTCGGCGCCTACATCTTTTACTGCCATTAACACTACATACTTACTAAAACCACACACTAATCCTATAACATATTTTCACCCAAACTTCGTAGTAACTAGAGGCCCCAGGTGATCCATGTGCACAGTGTAAAAAGGAGTATTGCCCTTACCCAAAGGATGCAAGTACCCTGGCGCTTTTCCTGCAAACGGTTTGTGCTACAGATAATTCACGCATCTATTCACATACTGCGTGACAAATTCTCGCATTTTAGGGAAATAATATGTTTCTTGCGCTTTAGCTAGCGTTTTCTCGACACCTAAATGTGAAAGTGAACGGTGCGCCTCGGATATCACATCATATCTCAAATCACTCGGTACGTAGAGCCTCCACTTACCGTTTGTTAGTGTATATACACGCGCGTCTGTTCTGGCTAGACCTTTGTTGGGAGCAGTCGACGCGCTCAACGCTAGTGAATCCAGAAATATTCGTTTGACCATTACTATTACTTCAGCTACAAGAAAGAAAGTATTATTTACCTCACGCTACGAGTTCTAGTTCTCGGATACAAATTTTTAAACAGTCCATTATTAGTTTTACCGCTGCATAAATGCGAGATAAGTGAAATCAGCGCGGTAAATCTTGATGCCAATCTAGATAAAGTGCATAAAACAGCCGGCACCCGCTCGCCGCGGGATGCCATTTTCATGAGCCTCGCTTCCGAATCCGAAAAGAGAGAGGACCTCTCTTCGCCCACATCTATTCAGAATAAGGCAGACATCACTACAATGACATCCACTCATTCGTCATCAGCGTGGAGGACAACTGATGATCCATCCGAAGTCATCAAAAAGCAGGCCGAGATCATTGCCCGGCTAGAGACCCAAATTAAAGTATACCAGAGGCTAAATAGCCAAACAACTCCAGGGAGTTCCTCGTCTAACAAGGGAACATCCCGAGGTGTAAATCACCGATTTTGATGAAATTTTAGTATGATATAGTCCTCGCAAAAATTTTTCGACACCTATTTTTTTTATCGGCAATCGTCCACGTTAAAGGGGTAAAAACCACCCTCAAAGTTGGCACCCTGAAACTTATTTATTGAATATCTGGAAAACTATTAGAGATACGAAAATTTCGTAAAGAGAGAAAATTAACGTATTTCGACCACAAATCTGATGATATAAATATATATTTTTTAAACTCGTTTGTTTAAATAATATGCTTAAAAATACAATTTTTTTAATGATTTTGTAAGTCAAATTTCAATGAATTTTCATGAATATTTTTTTGAGAATACCATATACCGAAACACAAAATACGGATAAAATGGAAATTTGAAATTTTTTTTGTAAAAAAAGTTATTGCATTTTTTATTTTTTATCTTACGTTCTTGTTAAGTTATGCCTTCGTATATACATGTATGACTGCTTTAAAAGGCCAGATTTCATTGCCAGACACACATATCGTCTTTATATAAATTAAAAAAATTTGATTGAATAATTAATGTTAGAGATTCCCTTTTTTTTTAATCAGCACAATTCCTCTCCTTTCTCCAAATTCCTTTCACTTTTCTTAATCCGCTTCTTGTTTCCCATCGAACAGCTGATTTGAAATCAGCTGTTCGATGTTGTCTCTCTGTCTCCTCTCTCCGCACGTCTTTCCTTCAACGTGTTTACTATCCTTGTCTTATGCTCGTCTTTCTCTGTCGCCTTTATCCCTCACCTTATCCTAGTTTTTCTGCCTATTTAAATTCCCAACCGAACTCCTCCCGAAT
Source organism: Cerceris rybyensis (assembly GCA_910591515.1). Classification (NCBI taxonomy): domain Eukaryota; kingdom Metazoa; phylum Arthropoda; class Insecta; order Hymenoptera; family Crabronidae; genus Cerceris; species Cerceris rybyensis. The sequence goes on from OU342791.1 coordinate 4,394,751, forward strand.
ATTCCTTACCGGTTCCTAATCCCCACCTTCTTCCCTTTTCCACTTTCTATAAAACTATCGTGCTCCCTTGTTCCTAGCTCTTTTCTCGGTACGTTGGATTTGTGCTGTGCGCTTCTTCGCTTGACGCTAATTTACTCCGCCTTCGTTACGTACTAAATTAAATCGTTTTGTTTCGCTTCCGCTTTACTACTCTGATTCTTATTTGTTAATTATTGTAATTGTGTTAAGTGTTAAAAAATAAACTTTGTTAAACAAGAACAATTAATAATTTGCAACAATTATTCTAATAATGGTATTCATTGTTATTCTTATAACCAATATTTTCTTACACCATGAGCATTCTAAAGCATCCCTATAATAAATTCAAGCATATAACGTTAGAAAATAGTAAATATATAACGCATACCTCCCGAGAATTAATTTATTTATTTGGCCTGTCGGCGGATTCACATTGATATCATAAATGACTATCCCGAGATGTAACTCACCAATTCTTATGAAACTATAGTATAAGGTGCTTTTCGTGGAAATATTTAATATCTACTTTCATTTATCGGCAATCGTCCACGTTAAAGGGGTGAAAACCACCCCCAAAGTTCGGATTATGAAAACTGTTTTATCGAATATCTCGGAAACTATTAGAGATACGAAAATTTCCTAAGGAGTGAAAATTAACGTATTTCAATCACGAATCCAATGCTATAAACATTTTTTTAAAAAACCCGTTTGTTTAAACAATATGTTAAAAAATACTTTTTTTTTCATAATATTTTCAGTTAAAATTCTTTCAATTTTCTTAAATAATAGTTTGTATACACTATATAGTCAAACAAAAAATACGGATCAATTAGAAGTTTCATCTTTGTGTTACAAAAAAAGTTATTGCATTTTCAATTCTTATGCTTGATGGACTTGTTAAGTTTTTCCTTCGTATATACCTACATAGTTGGTTGCTCTGAAAGGAGCAGATTTTATTGCCAGTCACTCATATCGTTTTTGTATCGATTTAAGAGATGCAACTAATTAATTAATTACTCCAAATAATTTTCGTCATGACAAATTTCTTTGCCTTCTGTATCTTTTTACCTTTCGATGATTATAACCCATCACGAGTCACCCATCCTACAATCAGAAGGATTCTATCGACAAACGTTTATTACTCCCACATTTTCCGGCTAAACAACAACAAGTCAAGTAATTTAATTGTACAAATAGTTTTTGTTATGAAGATACTATTCATTTCTTTCAGGAATACCATTATTGCGAAAATTATTTGGAATAATTAATTAATTAGTTGCATCTCTTAAATCGATACAAAAACGATATGAGTGACTGACAATAAAATCTGCTCTTTTCAGAGCAACCAACTATGTATATACGAAGGAAAAACTTAACAAGTTCATCAAGCGTAAGAATTGAAAATGCAATAACTTTTTTTGTAACACAAATGTGAAACTTCTGATTGATCCGTATTTTTTGTTTGACTATATAGTGTATACAAACTATTATTTAAGAAAATTGAAAGAATTTTAACTGAAAATATTATGACAAAAAAAGTATTTTTTAACTTATTGTTTAAACAAACGGGTTTTTAAAAAAAATTTTTATAGCATTGGATTCGTGATTGAAATACGTTAATTTTCACTCCTTAGGAAATTTTCGTATCTCTAATAGTTTCCGAGATATTCGATAAAACAGTTTTCATAATCCGAACTTTGGGGGTGGTTTTCACCCCTTTAACGTGGACGATTGCCGATAAATGAAAGTAGATATTAAATATTTCCACGAAAAGCACCTTATACTATAGTTTCATAAGAATTGGTGAGTTACACCTCGGGATAGTCATTTATGATATCAATGTGAATCCGCCGACAGGCCAAATAAATAAATTAATTCTCGGGAGGTATGCGTTATATATTTACTATTTTCTAACGTTATATGCTTGAATTGATTATAGGGATGCTTTAGAATGCTCATGGTGTAAGAAAATATTGGTTATAAGAATAACAACGAATACCATTATTACAATAATTGTTACAAATTATTAATTAATCAATCAAATTTTTTTAATTTATATAAAGACGATATGTGTGTCTGGCAATGAAATATGGCCTTTTAAAGCAGTCATACATGTATATACGAAGGCATAACTTAACAAGAACGTAAGAGAAAAAATTAAAAATGCAATAACTTTTTTTACAAAAAAAATTTCAAATTTCCATTTTATCCGTATTTTGTGTTTCGGTATATGGTATTCTCAAAAAAATATTCATGAAAATTCATTGAAATTTGACTTACAAAATCATTAAAAAAGTTGTATTTTTAAGCATATTATTTAAACAAACGAGTTTAAAAAATATATATTTATATCATCAGATTTGTGGTCGAAATACGTTAATTTTCTCTCTTTACGAAATTTTCGTATCTCTAATAGTTTTCCAGATATTCAATAAATAAGTTTCAGGGTGCCAACTTTGAGGGTGGTTTTTACCTCTTTAACGTGGACGATTGCCGATAAAAAAAAATACGTGACGAATATTTTTGCGAGGACTATATCATATTAAAATTTCATAAAAATCGGTGATTTACACCTCGGGATGTTCCCTTGTAAGACCAACTCCACCTCCTCATCTGCGAAAGTGCCACGGATCAAAAAGGGCTCCCATGTAAATGCTAGTTGTACTGCGGATTCACCCATCTCTTTATCGAATCGATTTGCTTCGTTGGCCCAGCCGGATGTCAACATGCAGACAGACGAAAATACTGACACTGCGCCTGAAACGCCTTTTACAGAAGGCCAAGGTGGAGGAACACGCTCCCCGCCCCTAATAGTACACGCAAGTAGTACACAATTTATTATTAATTCAATAAAAAAGTCCGCTACTTCTGCGGAATTTTCAATCAAACGCAGTAGCAACTCTAGCTACATCGTTTATCCCAAAAATATTGAAAATTTCCGAATAATCAAAAATATTTTCTTGAAGGAGAACGTAGTATACTACACGTTTACTCCGAAATCTGAAAAACAATTGTTATGCTGCTCAAAGGCATCGACCCAAGCGCAGATACACAAGAAATTCTTGAGGAGATTAACTCACTCGACGCGGGCAAAGTCAAAGCAATTCGTGTTGTCAACTTCACGACTTCGCGTTCCAAACAAGCAGGCATTCAACTGCCAATGTTATTGGTACAATTTACGCACAATTCGGACTTAAATTTCATTAATAACATGAAAGTAATTAACTACCAGAGGATCCGCTGGGATAAATTCCAGCGCCCTGAACGTATACAATGTCACAATTGTCAAAGAATTGGTCACTCTTTCATAAACTGTATGTTGGAGCATCGATGTATTAAAAGCAAAGAAACCCATGCCAAGGGTGTTTGCAAAATCGAGGCTAATACGTTAAAAGCGGCTATTTACTGCGTAAACTGCAAAGATTACGGCCACCCAGCCTCATACCGTGGGTGCCCCGCCCTGAAGAAGATGATCGCGGCTGCAAATACACTAAGATCGGCGTCCTCTAACGCCGCTTCCCGCCAGCCTCGCCCAACGGCCAGGCAACCTTCACGTCAAGTTACTGCCGGCCTGTCCTTCAGCCGTGTTGCGGCGTTAAAGTCAAATGCGTCACCAATCATGGCTGCATCTTCTACCGCATCCGCTACTTTCCCAATGGGGCAGCAGCATCAACGTCCACTCTTGACTACTGGAAGTTCTGCACCAGTCGTTTCTCCGCCTACTACTTCGCTTCAACTCCAGCCAGGTTCCGAGTTGGTGGGCTCAAATTCCTATTCTGTTTAGTAGAGTAAACGACAATTGAGAAAAAATTAATGTTTTGTTTTCACTTTTAATAGGCGAACATAAGGTCCCTCAATCTGATAGGAGATCAGCCAGCGCTCGACGCGGGCGAAGCAATCGTTGACCACCTGGAAATGGCGGCCTCACGGAATTTATCTCTAAGTGAGTTCTCTGTAATCGGGGTAAACGTGAATTCGATTATCAATCTCCACAAAAGAGATTATCTACAGTCCTTTCTCGCGCGCTACAGACCAGATTTCTGCTGTCTGTGGGAAACAAAATTAAACCGCAAACATAGACTCGAGTTATTGGGCGGCTATAGTATTCTACGTCAAGACAGATGGGGTGGGACCAGTTTCGGTGGCGGTACCGCCATCCTAATTAAAGAAAGCATTCCCTTCGTGAGAATAGATCTCGGTCTCCCGTCAAACCCACTGGTCGAAGCCTGCGCGATTTCTATCGATTTGGGAAGCGAGAGGAAGCTAATCATCGTGTCGATTTATAGTTCAAATCGCAAAGGAAATGCGTTCGTGTCCCAACTTGAACGCATTTTTACCAAACTCCGCTTACGTGACAAACGAAATTTTTATGTCGTCTCGGGCGATTTTAACGCCAAACATACGTCCTGGCTAAAGGCTTCAAACAATGCGCGAGGGATTGCCCTTCACGAGTGGCTCGATTTCCGCGGCACCGTATACCGTACGAAACTTTTTTTCTCTGATACACCCACATTCCACAGATCATCCTCAAATCTTGATCTTATCCTGTTGGACGACAGGCTGACTGAGCTTACAAATAATAACTCACAATCAGAAAAATTACAAGTCCTTCCATACGACAGCGATCACTGGGCCATCAGAATCAGTTTTAAAAATCTTTACTGGGTCACAGCCATGCCGCGTTTCGTTCAGGCTAATCGTCTGCAAATCCACAAAGCGAATTGGGTCGAATTCAAAAATCTCCTGGCTAACGTCTTGCCAGACGATATAGATAACATTGTTAATTTCGACGAAATTCAAATAGACGCCGTTATTAGTCAGCTGGAGGACAAAATACTCTGGGCCCTTAAGAAAGTTACGCCCTCTGCGAAAATTATAGTACATTCATGCAACTACTCGGATAATGATATAAAAAAACTCAAAAAGATTAAATCGAAACTTCTAACTAATTGTAAGCCATTTGCAATCTCGAGGAACAACAACCTTTCCAACAACGCCTGCAATAGCCTGGCCGTTTTTTCTAAGAAATTGTATCAAAAGAGTCAACTATAGGCTTCGCAGGAAATTCACCGAAATAACGCAAAATTATTGGAATAACAGTCTAAGTAATCTTGATATCAAAAAACCTTGCAAATTATTCCCGTTTTTGAAAAGAGCATTAAATCGGTCCAGCGATCTTTCTCTTCCAGCTCTTAGGATTGGGAAGCTAGATGCTAGTCTTTTCGCTGATAGTGCCATTAACACAGCAATGCTTGAGATCGATAACAATGATTACATAGTAACGAACCTTATCGATAAATTAAACATAATTGGCACACATTTCTCTAGGGTCCATAAATCTAACTATTTTGATACGCATAACTCACAGTTAAATCACGAGACAAATGCTCTCATCTTAGGCACTGAGAACTCATACAGGACTATATTATAAAAATTCAATACCGCTAACACACGATTACATAACTTTACTGACAGACGCGAGCTTAGACAACCCTCCAACGCACTTGACGCGATCAGTTACTTCACGAACCCTGAAGAAGTACGGAGAGCCATAAAAGCACTGAAAAATAAAAAAATCATCCTCCTTCGACGGCATTTCTAATGCTGTGCTTAAGAAGCTACCATCGAGCTTTATCAATCTATTAACCGAAATATTTAACGCTTGCCTCAACCTGCGCTATTTCCCTAATCGCTGGAAAACGGCTAGGTTGCTTCCGTTGCTGAAGAAGGGTAAAAACCAGCACGATGTAAATAGCTATCGGCCAATCAGCCTGCTGCCTAACATACGCAAAATTTTTGAAATTATTGTTAATAATCGCATTTCATCGCACATTCGCGAAAACGAGTTGATACCAGACCATCAATTTGGTTTTCGTTTCGGACATTCAACGGTCCATGCTATCTCTAAACTCACTTCCGACATAACGTGGGCACCAGGGGGTGCTAACTCCCGTGCTTTAGTTTTCGACCGCAGATGTGCTGCCATCTAGAAACAACAGCGCTGGAAAACCGAACTAACTGTTATATATATAGCATACTATGCTATATATATCGTATATACAGGGTGGTCCACACAACGTGTGCACCGTTAAAAACTATGAAAATATGCGTTGCACAAAAAAGTTTTTATATAGAAGTTGCATGGTCCGAAGGGGCACATTATATAGTGTAGTTATTTTTTTTATAGGTGGAGGCGTTTCGGAGATTTGAAGGTCAACTTTGTTTTTTTAAATGGAATGCTATATTTTTTATATCAAAATATGGAAGAATGTCGAATTCTGAGTAAAAAAGTATTGACATTTATTTGCCCTAAACCTAATAACTAACGAGTAATTTCACTTTATTTCCTGAAAATTTTCTTCGCGTAATATCAAGTTAGAAATTCGACCTTATCACAGATTTCCGCAGGACAGCGATGTTTACGTGACAGTGTTTATCAACACAACATCTATCATGATTCGCAATCGTCTTCATATTCGTAATCCAGTATTGAAGTTACCTTCGGTGTTGTGTGTATTTACCAGACAGATAAAAGTAAAAATGAAATTTTGTAATAGCGAAAAAGTTGATATGCTTTTAGTTTATGGTGAGTGTCATAAAAATGCAATAAGAGCCAAAGCCATCTATGCCGAAAGGTATCCTGAACGAAATCAGCCATCTCGAGCCATATTTGAGAGAATGTGTCAATCGCTTCGACGAACCGGAAGTCTTAATGTTACTAAACGTAACTTAACGAAAACTGCTACTTCTGATGCAAATGCTATTGCGGTCCTAGAAGCGGTAACAGAAAACCCCCATATTAGTACACGACAGATTTCACGAGGATCTGGAATTAGCAAAACAAGTGTACTACGCATTCTTCATAATGAAAAACATCGTCCCTATCACCTAGCACTTTATCAGGAGCTCCATGGAACGGATTATGAAAACCGCGTTCGGTTCTGCCAGTGGTTCCTGCATCAAATGAACAGTGATAATTATTTTTTACAAAAAGTTTTGTTCACTGATGAAGCAACGTTTACTAATCGCAGGCAGATTAATTTGAAAAATATGCATTATTGGGCACCAGAAAATCCTCACTGGATGAGAGAAGTCGACCACCAACGTCAATGGAGCGTTAATGTGTGGTGTGGAATACTGGGCAACCAATTGATTGGGCCATATTTTATTAATGATCGACTAACAGGACAAAAATATGCTAACTTTTTGAATGACACTTTACCATCTTTATTGGAAAATGTACCTTTAAATATCCTTACACAAATCTGGTATCAACATGATGGTTGTCCTGCACATTACGCGCGTAATGTAAGGCAAGTACTGGATAGAAAATTTCCTAATCGATGGATTGGTCGTGGCGGACGATTTATGTGGCCTCCACGCTCACCGGACCTTACTCCTTTAGACTATTTTCTGTGGGGCACATTAAAAGACACAGTGTATCGTGAACCACCAACAACATCTGAGAATATGAAACATCGTATTCGTGAAGTATGCATTACACTCAGTGCGGATATGATTCAGAATGCAGTTTCTTCATTAGTTAATAGATTGCATCACTGTATTAATGCCAATGGATATCACTTTGAACATTTACATTAGTTGCGTTAAGCCACTAGGTCACTCATATTAGTAAACACTGTCACGTAAACATCGCTGTCCTGCGGAAATCTGTGATAAGGTCGAATTTCTAACTTGATATTACGCGAAGAAAATTTTCAGGAAATAAAGTGAAATTACTCGTTAGTTATTAGGTTTAGGGCAAATAAATGTCAATACTTTTTTACTCAGAATTCAACATTCTTCCATATTTTGATATAAAAAATATAGCATTCCATTTAAAAAAACAAAGTTGACCTTCAAATCTCCGAAACGCCTCCACCTATAAAAAAAATAACTACACTATATAATGTGCCCCTTCAGACCATGCAACTTCTATATAAAAACTTTTTTGTGCAACGCATATTTTGGTAGTTTTTAACGGTGCACACGTTGTGTGGACCACCCTGTATAGCACTACCGCTTATTTGATTTAAAATAGTGGGGTAAAGGTATACTGAACTTGGTTTCACCAATGCGAAATTGCGAACTTCCCGAAAATATTAATTTTCCTATCATTATCTGATTAATTTCACAATTTCGCAATGAAAAAACCAAGTTCAGTATACTTGTATACTAGTATATGCAAGAGAAAATACAAATATACAATTTATTTTTTTACATTTATTAAAATAAAAATGCACGGTCTTTTTTTACATATTTTCGTAAAAATACTTATACTAGAAGTGTAATATTAATTATTATACTCACCCTCCTCCTTTCTCAAACGGGCTTGGGACCGTCTATGGCGGAGTTATGCTTGTTACCCTAGCCAGGGACCCTTTGCTAGGTACTGACGGCCGGGTCAGCCGAGCCCAGGATTTTTGAAGAGGTGTATCTCCTCTCTCCTTTATTTTACATCATTGTATATGCAGCAAATCTTCGCCTGTAACCCCAGGCGGGGGCCCTTTGCTGGGTACTGGCGGCCGGGCCAGCCGAGCCCAGGATTTTTTAAGAGGTTTATCTCCTCTCTCTTTATGGTCGTAATTTTCTTTTCAATAGTAAGTTGTATTTCTGTCGAGCTCTCTGCATTACAATACTCTTTGTTTTTCTACTGTCCTTCCCGCTCAACATTCTATTTACTCTCTCGCACCAGTTTTGGAGGAAAGCAGTAATGGCAGCATCAATAATAGCTTCCTTCAAGGATTCATGGTGGAGCTGCATTCTATAAAATTGAAGCTTATTTTTTTTACGGCCACTTTTCGCAATATGTCTGTAATATTGCGTTTGAAATAGATACCGTCAATCATCTTGTAAAGTGTTTTATTTATTCTTAAAATAACACTTGGAAAGGAAGTGTTCCTGCAAGTCGTTATACAATTGTTGCACTGTTTATGTATACTTTTGTGCAGGATTTGATTTATCAAGCACTTCCTGTTTATGTGTATATAGGATCCACTCGTGCCACTAGAAATTGTTCGATTTAAAATTTCCAATATTTCTGCGTCATTTTCTATGTTTTCAACGTCATCTTGATTCAAATATTCCTTCAGCGTAAATAATAATTTTCCACTGCATATATTTTCGCAGTTTGCTTTATGACTCTGTTGAGACCATAAATTGTTAATTAGCAGTGTCTTATATGCTCCACTAAAACCAGTACATGTCGGGTTTGTATTCCTCCATCCCGTAGCTCTTATGCTACCAAAGAAATTTTCGAGTGGATCCTGATTGACGTATCTCGATTTTAAAAGACGGAAACTGTTGGATTGCAGGTCTTTCCAAAGATCCTGGAAATTCTCGATGGTTTTTATCCATCTTTGTAAGCACCCTGATCCTGCCAATGGCTTTTTCGTTACTTGATGGACGTAACGCATATTTTTTAATTCGCGTACTGCGGTAGGCCAGAAACGGTGATGCTCACTCGTTTCTGTCACTACAGTACGCAAAGGTGCATTTTCTTTCAATAAATGTCCATTGACGGAGTCGAACAATTTATTGAAGAAGTATAGGACTTCACCCATTACTTTGCCCTCCTTTGTGGGTATCTCCATTGAACCTATGCTTGTAGAGAAGGATTGTGTAAATTACGAAGTTATGATTATAGGAAACATAATGCGAGACATATACAAGTACTTAATAATATTGTTAGGGAAATCTACTTACTGCCTAATGCTAAGATTTCGAGACATGTAGCTACTGTGTAACTAAAGACTTGAGTGGCACATTTCACTTTCATTTTACGCATCTTGTGTGGGATGATATGTTCGTCTGTTATTTTTCTCATTATAGGACCACTTGCAAGTGAATGCGTATCTATTTTGTACGCAAGCTCTACCATTTTCCAGGATGCAAATTCTCGGTTTCCGTCTTTCTTTTCATTATTGACATTCCTTTCTAAGTCCTTGTTTAATAAATTGTTTCTGATGCTCTTCATTAAGTGCGGCGGATCATAAAATGGAATTATTTTATTTCCATCTAATTCAATTGTGTGTGTCCCTGCAATATATTTTATGTGTTAAGTAAAATTGTTAACCGAAGTTAAATTGCCTCTTTCACAATTGAAATAAAAAAATAATGTACTTACGGTGTTCTTCGCCTTGCTTCCATTTCTGTCTTCTTGTATCGTCGACAAGGCAATTTATTGCAGCGACATTGGAGGTGCCCTGATCACACACTGTAGCAACAACTTTAAAACCTGTTGCTGCTACATTACGAATTACATTCTTTATGCAGGACAGTAGTTGTGGCGTATTCGTTTGGCTTTCGCAGAAGCTGAATGAAATTGGAATTTTCCATCCGCTTACAAGTCCTCTCAACATAAACACCAATGCGTGATCCGCAAAGCGACTGGTTCTTCTGGTACCCCAGTCTTCGACACCAATAATTCTGCTTTCCTCTTGGTGAAAACTTATGTGTGGTTGAAGTGCCATTTCATCCCACATCAAGATACAGTACTTTTCCTTGTCTGGCAACTTCCCTGCTTCCTCAGATAGGTGTTTTATCATGAGGTCACAGATACCTGGCCTCAACTTAATATTGTGTAAAATTTTGTTTACTGTTGCAATACTTGGCATATTGCAAAGCTGTCGCAATAATTTATATGTCCGTGGCGACTGCTTATAAATTGTTAGAGACACAATTTTTTCATCAAATGTGTATCGTCTTCCCTAAAATCAAATGCATTATTAAATCAAAGTATTCCCACATAGGTATCATTTATTTTACTACTATTACTTATTTAGTTCTTTCTTTACCTGTGGAGCATTCTCTGAAGTCCGTAACTGCATATCAATTAATAGTTTCTGACTTTCAGATAACTGCGTATAACGGTGAAGGAATTGAGGCCTTGATACTTTCTTCAGAAGCTTCAGTTTTTGTCTCAATGTTTTATTTTGTTTTTCTGCATATTTTTGTTTTTTGGCAATCTTTTTTATCTCCTTAAACAGGCGGAGACCTCTGGGTGTCAAGTCACTGTTTCTTGTGGTCCTTTTCCTTTCTCTTTCTATATCTCTGTTCGATGTGCACATGGTGCAAAAACCAAGAGGGCTACCTGAGAGAACAAATTTTCAATTAAATTTATAACACATATATATTTAATGTTCATTAAATGTTTCATTGCAATTGTATTAATTTGACTAATAATTACTTGAAATGTCTGGAGAATGTTCAGGGGCATTTCTTCTTGTATATAATATACCTCCATCATGATGCTCTTCTTCTAAAAATGAACATTATCTCTATAATATGTATCTATAATTCTAGTATATTATAATATTACTTTTAAATAGGCTTTTAATCCTTACGTTTGGCCTGTCCTGCTTCTGCTAAAATTTCAAAGTGTACCACATCACTTCTGGTTTGAGGCATTTCTCCCTCTGAAAAATCAAAAACACATGTTTGTGTAATTTCTGCAAACTGCAATATTACTTTCAAATAGGTGTTCTTACGTGTTATATCTTCTGTTTTGATTTCGTAATGTGTTACATTGCTTCTGGCATCAAGAACTTCTCCTTCTGGAAAATTAGAAACACATGTTTCCATAATTTCTGTATACAATATTATTTTTAAACAAGTCTTTAATTCTTACGTTCTGTCTCTTCTCTTCTTTCAAATTCAATTCTTCCCATTTGAGAGCTGCCTGGTATGGGTGATTCCTACATACCGTGCGGCTCCACAGCCGTGTCACCTGGGCGGCGGAGCTTCTCGTTTTCAACCGCCTATTCGTACCATTTTGTTTCTTGGAGTCCACTCGCTCAGCCTCTTAAAGGAAGCACCCGACAAAGTCGTGGCATTCAAATATTCTTATTAGTTTGTCTGGAGGAGCGAGACATTGTATTACATTGTTGTCTCGTCGCGCGCTTCGTTTCATCAAGGAGAATCTCCCCATGTGGTGGGGGTAATTCTGCCGGAGTTTATTCTGTTTTCACTATAGAGATGTTAGAAATCTGGTGCCTACGCCGATGTCCTCACTGTCGCCACCCAAATCGCGTTGTCTCCCTTGCTTCGATCTGCAGCGTTCTCTCTTTTCGTCTTTTAGTTCGATTTGTATGTGTAGCTCTTTTAACGAATCGCAAGATAGAACATCAAGTTCCTTCGTGTACGTGTGACAAGAGGCATGACGCTTGACGCCTGGCGAATCAGGCTCTGCCAAAACAGGCTTACCTCCTGGGTGACACGGCTGTGGAGCCGCACGGTACCTCCTTCTTGAGCCTCAGGGATATTTAAAGAAGGAATTACGGTAGGAAATAATCTCCTGCATTTTCCTACCATACAGGCACTCTCAGGGAAGTGTTTGTAACACAGTTTATAAGTTTGTCTCTCCAACGTCGAAATCTGAAGAAGGGAATAATTCTGAATTGTTCTTGCCCACAATTCAGATCTTTCCACCGACTTGGGAAATTTGTGTCCCGGTGCTTCTCCTCCGGAACTGCAGCCAGGCACTGCACACAGCTTTCTCATTTTTCTAAAAAATAAAATCCTTCAAAACAAGTTAAGTTATAAATAAATACAAATATATCCAAAAAATTCTATAAATAGTATTAACAGATTCTCAAAAATGAAAACTGATAACACTATTATAGAATGATTCGATATATTAAAATCTATGAAATATAGATTTAAATATGAATTTTCTTCGCCGCTAGATTTTCGCTGTTCTGCTCGAGTGTACTCACAGTACTGAAGTTTTCCTGATTTTCTGAAATCCTGCCATCCTTCCAAAACTTTCTCTTTTTAGGAACATCTTGCAAACACATGTTTTCAAGTGTTTCAAGTGCACAGCCGATGCAGTCAAATGTTTGAATTGCATAGTGGGGATAGCGCGCCTCACCGATTTCCTTGGCAGGTAAATGTGTAAGTTTCTCACCGATTCGAACACCGTAGGTGTATTAGTTCTTATATGTAACGCCATCTAGAACGAGAAGCGGCAAGAGGAACTAAAACGGTTCCATGATCTGCCATAAGAGTTGATCCCCCCTGGTGGGCACTGAACGGCAAAATGTCGGTAGGAGCCTGTCTCCTAGACATGGAAAAAGCATTCGACACGGTTTGGACCGCCGGTCTAATTGTAAAATTAAACGATCTAAAATTCTCAGCGAACTTACTGCAATTAATCTTCAGCATGATTACGAATAGGAAATTCCGTGTGAGTTTAGAGGGCTCATCAGCGAGCGTAACACACTCAATCGAGAACGGACTTCAACAGGGGGCCGTTAATTCGCCCGTTCTTTTTAGCCTTTATTTTTCAAACATATTAAAAAAATTCGACTTAAATTCCGATTGCGGGTGCAGTGCTCCCGCGTTCGCGGATGACCTTATTATCTACGCGAGACACGAAGATCCACGTGAAATCCAAAGCAAACTTCAGCGAACACTCGATCAGATTTTTCAATATTGCAATAGCCTAAAAATCAAAATAAATTCCAACAAATGCGAAGCAATCATATTCACCGAAACTTCACATAAAACCAGCAAAAAGGCGCGTTCTCTGGCTAAAAACTTTACTATAAAAGATCCGGCGGACGCATCGGCGATGTTACCTCGCAAAAAATCGGTAAAATATCTCGGTGTAATGCTTAACGAAAGGCTGAATTATAACGAGCATGCGAAATATCTCCTGAAAAAAGCGCGAGGAGCGACAGCTAAGATAGCAGGATTACTACACTCCAAACATGTCCATACGTCAATCAAATTACACTGTTCAACAAATTTGAACTTTTTTTATTTTCTCAAATATCTAATGGGTGATCCTCGTAGAGTTAGTCATCCTAAACACGAATCCGTCGGCAGAATTGCTCCATCACCCTCAGTTTTTTAGTAAAATGAGTTTTTGTAAAAACACCAAATTTTGGCAGAAAATGACGTATTACGCGAAAAGTATAAACGATGCGAAGTTGAAATTGGTCTTAAACGATAGAGGAAATCATGCCAAATATTTTAGTGTATATATTTATTAAAATTGGTTGTTGCAAATAGTAACAAATGACCGTCAAAGTTTAAAAAAGTGCGGATGCGCGAACTTACTATGCTATACTTTTACATTTTTATGAAAAGTTATTTATCTAGCACGAATTTGCTATACTGGATCCCATTCCTTAGACATTTCTGTAGAGAAAACTGCCCCCAAAAGTTTCGGGAACTGTTTTCAATCCCGACGGGTCGAAAAAATATCCGCCGGGAACGGGTAATCGGCGTTCGACGCCATGCTGCTATTCTACGCGGGCCGCCAGCGAGACAGTGCCGTAACTACGCGTTATCGACGCCGATCTGACAGTACCATCTGAAGGGCTCCCAACTCTGATAAATATAAATGATCAATTATTTTTCATTAATTTTTGTTTAAAAATATTATTTATAATTTGGTCACCGCAAATGCTATTAACGGTGATATACTTCGTCGTTGCGATTTTGGTACCACCTCTCCACAAACATAACAGAAAGAGTCTGGCTGATTTTTGCACTTGCGAAACATTGCAGTAAACGACACACACTTAAAACTTGATACAAAACAATTACCACTTGACACTTAAAATGAACCACTTGCCACTTAAATCTGCCTATACATATACACAAAAAGTTTCTCCTATAAAGTTTAAATATAATTTGTTATTAATTTATTATTTTAGAATCAAGTGTATAAATACAATAAGATGGATATCGATATATATAGATATGTCGTAAGATCTGCAACGTAGTGCGATCTGAAACTATTTCTCGACGTATAATCTCAATCGATGCGTCACGCGCATCGGTTTGTTTACTGTCGTCGGCGAGCGCGGCACGTCTTTCCAGCGCGAGCGGTTAGTTGCGAATGTTGACCCAATGTGCCACAATGCTCGTGCCAAGAGGTTCGAACCTGCGAGGTGAAAGGCAAGGCAAGCTTGGTTGGGCGAAACAGAACGGTTGAGAGAAGCAGGCGGAGTTGCTCGAAGGACCCAGAAATGATCAACTAGCTGGACTCCCTGGGTTATAATAAGTTACTGGGTGCCAACTTCCCTCGGTCTGCTTTTGTAACAAAACTCCACCGATTACGACACTACTTGCGTCAGTATGCACTTCGGCCGGTGCCTCCGGATTATACAACGCTAATATCGGGCTGCTTGTCAGTCGACGTTTTAACTCAACGAACGCGTAATTTTGCTCCGCTCCCCAGTGGAAATTCGCGTTTTTCGTTAGCAAATCCGTCAACGGTCGGGCTACTGATGCGAAACCTCGAACAAAGCGTCTGAAATAGCTTGCAAGACCGATAAAACTTCGCATGTCGCGGGCATCTTTCGGTTCAAGGAACTGCTCTATGCTCCGCAACTTTTCTTTTCCTGGCTCTATGCTGTTGCGCGTCCATTTGTGGGGCCAGGCCTCGGCTGGACCAGTTCGGGGTGTATGGCCGAACCTTCGCTTGGTTGCCGCGAAATCCACGAAATGTCTGCGCTCCCCGCGATTTTTGCAGTTGATAAGCGTCGCGAGGTTTTTTCGGGGTGGAGTGGAAGGAACTTGGTTGGTGGTGAATCACTCCGATTTTGTGTTTTTGTGCTTTAATAAACTGACTGTATAACTGATATAACAAAGAGAAAACTTAACAGAAATTTAAACTTGGCTATTACTGATTGTCGAAGAAAGAGTTGTTTAGTGTGTGAATGTTACGGAGTGACTGACACTTCCAAAATTGGAAGAGTCCTCCTGGAGTGAAAGTCACCATCCACCGTCCGGACACGCCCCCGAGAATAAGGCTCGCACGCCAACGGAGACAGTGGTGTGTGTCAACACAAGAGATAGTTTCTCACTATTTCCGAAAGGTGCGTATTCCCTAGTGAAATGTCCTTGGACGGTTGGAGGGGACGGCGGTCGAGTCCGCGCGGAGTGCGGGCCCGTGCGTCACCACCTTGGTTAGGGACCGAGGGTGGTCGACGAGGGTGGTGAGGCCGGAGACTTGCCGGCGCAGGCGAAGCTTTATGGTGCGGCTATAATTTATTGAGGCGCGAAGGTGTGAGCCAAGGTGGCGAACGTCTGGTGCGCACGTGGGCACCGGGGAGGTAGATGGCCCTCAAAAATAGCCTTGCAGCTCGCACCAAAAGCCCATTGTCTTTGCGAAAAGACATCTGCATGCCAGGAAAACACTGGGGCGTTAGGAAAGGGGCCTTGAGGCCCTTTGTTTGCAAAGGTGAATTATGGTTGACAGGCTTGCCTTCCCGTCAATCTGGAATGCAACGGTTTCCCGGACATGTAGCGTCGATTTTTAAACATAAAAATCCGCGAGACAATGAACCGCCTGCGCTCGACCCTCGAAACCGTTACTACACGCTTAAGGGTAGTAACAGTAGCAAAATATGCCTTGCTCTGATACCTCAAAGCCTAAATACAAAATCTTTCTCTTCAAAAAGTGACATTTCTTTAAGTTTATTGTAAGACCTGCTTCCCTTAAAATTCCTAAAACTAATCTTAAACGCGCTAGCCCTTCTTCTACGGTTTTACTCGGAATTATTACGTCGTCTAGGTAAGCCATGGCTATATCGTATCGTAAGTTTCCTAACACTAAATTAATTAATCTTTGGAACTTTGACGGCGCATTGCAAAGTCCAAACGGCATACGTTTGAAATGGTACTGTCCGTGAGGCGTAATACACGCTGTCTTATCTCGCGATTGAGGTTCTATCGGTATTTGATAGTACCCACTATACAAATCTATACTCGTGGAATACGCGTACCCCGATAATCGGTCTAATTGGTCATCAATTCGCAGTAAGAGAAATCTATCTTTAAGTGTAACTTTATTGATGGCACGTTAATCGATGCACATGCGAACTTCTCCACTGCGCTTTCTAACCAAGAACACTGGACTCGCAAACGGTGAGCTACTATCCTCGACTGTACCCGCCGACTTCAGATCATTAATTAAATCTTTAAGTTGCTCGCGTTCGTGAAGCGAAAGTTTATACGGACGATGATATATCGGACTACTACTACTCATCTCTATACTCATTGTCAACTTGTCGGTGCATCCTATCTGCCGTATGTTAACCCTCGGACTACGGACTTTGAAGAACCGCGCCCGGTGACGGGGTCCCTTGAGACACACACCAATTCTCACTAATGCATTTACGCGTTCGCTCGAGTCGAAACATGAGATAAGCATGCTACTAATACAACCGCATTGTGTTCCTGAGCATGAGAAAGAATATTTTCTACTTGTGTTTTCTACAACTATTTGACTTCAATAAAAAATTTCAATTTAAATTCAATAAAAAAATTAGAATGAAATCAGCAATCAATAAGTTATACAACGTTCTGTAATAATTCCGATATCAACATTCAAAAAGGTTTTTACACAAGATGTGCAGGAAAAATATAAACTTGTATCAAGCAAAAGTAAAGGATGTTTACATTCGGTGTTTATTACGGGACAATTATTACATGTAATAATAGGTGGTTGCGGAGAGTGAATACTGTCTCTTTCGTACATTATGTGTTAAGTATGTAATGAAATATATTCTTCTATGGTAAAATTTTGTGCGCTACACACGTCCTACTTGTATCAGTCCCTGCAAAGAACTAACGCGACTCGAAAAGAACTGCTGGCTGCAGAGTCACTTACACACTGTTGGATTGTATCGAATACAACTTCGTAAATGTGTGTGTTATCGCTCCGAAGGCGGCGAGTGATACTCAAATTACATGTTTGTCAGTGTGTGTCATCGTGCGCTAAACGCTGCATCTCCAGAGACCCCGCTATAGGAACGCGAGGGTTAAACGCCATCAGGTCTCGGAGCTTGTTCAGTAACGCAATCAGCTGATTGGCCTCCGCTGAATCGACATCTCTATCCACCGCCACCTCTGCGATTGGCTCGTCGTTGACCTCTCGTTGGTAGGTCGCTGGTTCGCAGATTTCTCCGCGGGTGATCTTCTCGTGTGGTCGTATGGTTGTTGGCTGTCCCGAGAGATTCAAAACTGAGAGGGTCGCGCGTCCCGTCTCGTCCGTGGTCACCAAGCACCGCGGAATCATCGAACCGCTTTCCCTCAAACCCCCTTCAACACACAACTCTGTATTAGGAAGGTCACCTGCAACAACGACATGCCCTCAGTAGTTGTCAGGAATTATCTGGGCCTCTTCCGCCCACAAGACAGTTTTTCTCATCCTCTCCGGAACCGGATGCTGCATGAGGCTCTCTAACGATGACGCCACTCGAAGTTCCTCCTTCGTACTGAGGATCAGTACATCAGGATGCTCCGTATAAGGATGTCCTATCAGCAACGGGATCACTTGACTGTCGCTTGGCACGACGTGAACTTCTGTTGACACCTCCACCCCGTAGATGTCCACTTTTGCCGTAAAAATTTCTATCGGTTGCACGCGTCCTTTCCCGTAACCGATGAATGGATCTAGCTCAGTCTCGTAATATGTGACGCCTATTGAGTCTGCGAGGTCTTTCCGAAAGGCATTCACACTACTCCCTAAGTCTATATAACATTACACTAATTTTCCGTTAATTTTTGCATTCTTCATATATTTGAGATGGGTATTACCGCCAACCTGCAGGACTTGTTTGTTTGTCTCCGTCGTTCCACCTCGTAAAGTCGTGGTCTCTTTTCCGCCGTTCGAAGCGCCACCAGCAGCTGCGCATGCCCGCGCGTAATGGCCGCGCTCGCCGCATTTGAAACATGTAGCTTTTCTTCTTAAATTCGGGCACTGTTTTGCAGTGTGACCTGTCCCCTTTCAAACATAACAAAACGATCCGTCGAGCTTTGTCTTGCTCGCGGACCTCTCTGTCAGGTCCTTTATGTGTACACTCCCGTTTCTTAGATCGGGCAGCAAATCACAAGGTCATCGATATTTACTTAACGGTCCTACGTAATCTTTAAATCGTACATTAGCCAACCCATCAACGATCCATTCAAACGCTTCGCGATCGTTCATTTTTGCCTTATTGCATTTTGCTAATTTCTCATAGTAATAATCGACTATATGCTGACCTGGTTTACGACGATAATTTTGTGCCTCTTGCGTCTGCGCCATTGCTTCTTGAGAGGGAAAATTCTCCTGCAGCAGCTTTTTCCAGACTTGTCATGACCGGTCCTCTCGTGGTAGACTATCCCGCCATTTCCTGGCCACGCCACTAAGTTTTGACATGGCACGGTGCTTCATGCGATTTCGTCCCACAGATACAATTCACCATATTCTTCCATTTTGTCCAGCCATTGTTCGACCGTTAATTCATCTTTAACCCCTTAGCTTACAATGACGCCTCAGAGGCGTCGTAAGTCTATCGGGCCAAACATGAATAAGACGCCTCAGAGGCGTCGTAAGTCTACCTGGTGAAACATAAACAAGACGTCTCAGAAATTTGGTGGGGCGGCCGTCACAAATATAAGCAAAGATCACAGAGACATTCCAGAGGCGCGGCATTCAGTTACTTCTCATTCGCATTCGACTTTACATCGTATGTAAGAGATATTATAAAATCCCCCATTATAATGTGTTCAAAAAGAAAAAGAGAATTGAGGACAGTGATAACATCGCTACCAATGATTTCACGACCTGTTTAGATAGTAGTAGTGACAGTGGTAGTGACATTGTACGTATCGTACGAAAAGCTACTAAGCAACTGGTGTCTACTAATCGTAATTATTTATCAAACATCTTGCAAAGTTAATTGTACCGCGCACGTGTATATATAAATCATAGGAAGTTTGCGATTTGTAACGTTTCGAACGCTCAGCCAAGCTGTGTATGTCCCTGCGCGCGACCGACCTTGTTATCGCTTTTGGCCCGCACAGTTGGAAATTAAATCGTAAAGCAAGGGGTTAATCGTCGAACTCTGGCAACACTCGCGACACATCGCGAAAATGTCGGTCTTCGGGTAGGGGTTCGACATCCGTCACCTCCTCTACAACGGCACGCATCGTTTGATTGGCCATAATCCGAAATAACTTTATTCGTTTGCCGATCTCCGTTTTCCCACTAGCAGCACGTACTTCGCGTCTCACGCCGTCTGTTAGTCCCTCACGGCAAAAATCGCGCAACACGGAAAAAGTATTCATCTCACCTCTCCCTTTTTCCACAGAAAGGCTACCTTTTTGGCACGTAATCACACTTCGCGCCCTCACGAAACTGTGCAACTTTTCTCCGACTTCGTCGTACCCGTAATGGCGTCGCACCTCTTAACGGTCACGTGTTTTCCCGAATTGCGAAATGCGTTCTATTACCTCGATTATCGTAATACCGATCCCACCGAACGTTCATGGTGATGATCCCACTTCTAAGAATTGTAGCAATTTTATTATAAAGAACTCAAAAGAGCGAACAGAAATAAAAGAATAACTTTCGAGGAATAACGTATCGCAATTTCGTCCGTCTTGCACGGGCTCCTAATTAACACTCTCTCTCGCGTTCTCTCTCTCATGCACACTCGCACACGCGTTTCCATACGTTCGCCCATAGAGGTAGCCGCGAGTACGAATTTTCTTAGCTTTTCATACATGTTAGTGAAAAAATATCCTCAGATATGTTTTAAATCAAATACAATGAATATATTTTAATGTTTTTGAACTTCTGGCGATGGTTTTGCCGAAATCGACCACTTCATTACGTCTTACGGCTAAATATAATATTGCGTTCTAGTACGCACATTTGTAAATTAATTACTAGCGCAAATTGTTAAAAACAACTATCCGATACTAGAACGCTAAGCTTCCTCGCATTAAAGAATACATTGTTGCCGTCGCGGCCGCTTGTCGACATACTGCTAATCCTTCGCTAATTGTAAGATTCCCTGGCAATTAACGAAATAATATGTTTATTTCACCGGGTTAAAAATCGGAATGAGTTTAAGCAAACTGGTGGCATTTTGTTTCGAAGGAACAATAGATAGCCGCGGATACCTCGACCGCTTACCGTCATAAACCGAAAGATCTTTGACGATTCGAATGAAAATCTGGCTAGTTGCAGGTATGAGGGTAATACTTGTTCTTTACAATGTTCCATCTTTCTCCTTCACTGAAATTTATATTAAACAAAGGGAAATTCAGAGAAGGAACAGCAGTGATATGCTTGTATTAAGATACAGCGACTGCTACAATAAATATCATTAGCACTTTGGAAGGAAGTGGAATAACATAATATTTTTTTTTAAATTAAACTTTGAAGCTTCCCGAAGAAGGCCCCGTTGAGTTTTCCTGCGAGTTTTTACGCCTCTACGAGTTATTCTTATTTGTTAGTCGTGCGCGTCATCGGTGGGGTGGACCTTAATCTATATAATCACCAACAATATTTTCTTTATTTATTTTTTTATGCGATTTCTCGCCGACGATTCAGCAGAAAAGGACATCGATACAGTAGAATGGATCTTCAGAGGCTTACTCTGCAAAAAAGTGCATTGGTATATATCCATGGGTAATGTGGAAACCTATTAGCAGTTACTGCCGAGAGACTACATTGTACAATGTATCGCCCCGATTACTTTGACGTGAGCAGGCCTGGCATTCTGTTGTCGCAAAATTTTTAAAATATAAATGTCGCCCCAACGCACAGTGGTCCAGAATGTGCATTTAGCCGCGCAAAAGTCAAAAAGTCGATTTTGGAATTTCGATTTTTTTTGCATATATCGATTCCTAAATAACCACCGACCTCAGAACCGAAAAGATTTTTGAAATCGGATAAAAATTGTAGTTACAACAAACGCTTAAAGTTGAAACTTTTTCCGGAGGCCTTTTTCTATCGAAAAACCACGTTGTCTTCTTTCTAACATTCTGGCGAAACTATGCAATATTTTTTAAAAATTATTATTTCTATTTGAAGAGCATTCTTCCGCGATAAAAATTCACGTTTCGAACATAAAATTATTGTTTGTAGTTTATTCAAAAATTAATGTTGAAAACATGAAAGAAAATCGTCGAAGTTTTTTATCTTCTGCAGTCAATATCTTCATAGTCCCACATAATCCCACTATCTAATTAACACAACCCTTTTCTGTAAACCTTCCCCTAAACGATCCTGCAAAAAGCTAATCCGCCCGGATCCGCCTCGGACGAATTTTTATTGTTTAAAGAGTCGCGCGCACCTCGGCAAGGCGCTGCCGCCGCACAGTGGAACGAAACGACAATCTAGCTGGAAAAAAATAATAACTCGAGAACCGTTCATTTTAGAGAAAAATGTTTTATACAAAAGATTCATAATATTGTGAAAAGAATGTCACTGCACCGTTAATTTTTTTTAAATATTTTTTAATTGTTATTTAAAGGTTAACATAATTTTTTATGCGAAGGTCTATAAATTTCTTTACGGACTTTTATTCTACGAAAGAAATAAAGAAACTTTTGTATAAGTCATTTTCTCATTGTACTTTATGTTAAAAAGATATTTAATGCAAAATATCCTACTGACGTCTTTCTCTTCCTACTGCAGAGGATGCGAAGTCAACTGATACTGTTTAAGTTGGTCTATTACTTATTCAAACGCATTCCTACCTTCAAACAGGTAAAACTAAAAAGGGCGCAAGTGGATCCTTGAAATTTTTCCACTAATTACTTCTACACAATCTAAAGAATATATAGACGGAGTTTCAAAGATATACATTTCCTTGTTTGTCAGTTATTCATTGTTTAATGGGACCGCGCGCCGCGGTGAAATTAGACTGCCGAATCGCATCCCTACCTTTAAGCAGGTAAAACTAAAAAGGGCGCAAGTGGATCCTTGAAATTTTTCCACTAATTACTTCTACACAATCTAAAGAATATATAGACGGAGTTTCAAAGATATACATTTCCTTGTTTATCAGTTATTCATTGTTTAATGGGACCGCGCGCCGCGGTGAAATTAGACTGCCGAATCGCATCCCTACCTTTCAGCAGGTAAAACTAAAAATGACGCAAGTGGATCCTTGAAATTTTTCCACTAATTACTTCTACACAACCTAAAGAATATATAGACGGAGTTTCAAAGATATACATTTAGTTATTTGTTAGTTATAGACATCTGGTCCTTTTGTGACCGCGTGCTCCGCAGGGAGTCGGCAGCCGTACTATGTCATAAACTTTAGAAAGGAATAACAACAAAAGGCGACAGAAAGCGCAGACTTTTTTTGCAGGAGCTGCTTCTACAAGGTTTAAACTAAATACCCTCAAAATTTGGAGGTAATATTTTGATATACATTATAAGTTTTTCTCTGCTAAAGTTTGCTAATTTCTGCGAAAAACATGTGTCTAAAGAAAGTTCCATAAATTGTTTAAAAATTAATTTTTCGAAAAATCGTTTATGGGCATTCCAAGGTTAACTAACAGTGATAAACTGTACAAAAAATAAAAAGTCTCGCAAAATTCTTAATGCCCCTAACAGTATCTTCTTTTCAGAGAAGTATTTGTACGTTTTCGCGCTGTTGAAATTTGTTGTTTTTAAGCGCTGTTTTTTACATTTGGATGATTGCAAATGATTGTCTCAGCAAACATTCTAGATTAAGATAAGATTATTAAAATTCAAATCCCAGACTTGATTTTTTTCCACCTAGATTACCCATTTCGTTCCACTGTGCGCCGGACTGTCTCGTAAACTTTCGATAGGTATAACAATGAAAGGCGCAGGTAGACGCAAGAAATATTTGCGGAAATAACTTCTATATAGTCTAAGGAATATATGTGGAAAGTTTTAGCCGAATATCATTCGACACTTATAAGTTATTTAATTTTTAAGTGAACCCTGCACGGCGAAGACTAGGATTTCCTTTCAATAGGATAACCTTTGCTCGCATCCTAACAATAAAGCAATTAAGTAATAAAAGTGATGCTTTAGAAGCCTTCGTCCTCGTTAGTGACAATAAGATTTTGTTTTTATTGCACGGTATCTTTAAGAAACACGGGAATTTACTGACCGCGTGTCCCACTGGATCTATGCAGCAGGTCTGGGTTACATAAACCTTAGGAAGGAATATCAAGAAAAGGTGCAGATAGATAAAGCAAATTTTAGCAGGAACTATTTCTATATAGTTTAAACTAAACATCTTCAATGGTCTCAGAGGCTACTTTGTGGTAGTTTTTATTTTTTCCATTTTGAAGTTAGCAATGTAAGCTGAATAAGCTAATGTACATAGCTACCCTCTATATATCAACCGCCCTTTTGTTTTTAAAATTGTTGAGTTCAGATTCGTAATCAGCGACCCAAAAAACATTAGAATACTAATTTTTGTGCAAAACAATTAATTTTTAAACAAACCTGTCCGCCATATTTAATCCGCCATTTTGTTTTTAAAATTGTCGAGTTCAGATTCGTAATCAGCAACCCAAAAAATAATAGAATACCAATTTTTAACTCAATCCGATGTGTTTTGAGCCCGTGGTGACGATTTGAAAAAGATTGAAAACTGCGCGAGGTGCGTGAACAGCTAAATTCATGCTCTGGACCAGTGTGCAACGTGCCGCCACGCGCCACCACGCCAGTGCCGATAGGCACGGCCGTGACGCCTACAGAGTGGCTGTGAATCAGTGACATCCAGGGGGCGGAAACTCTTATGGAGATTCTTCGACCACGTTAGTTTCAGAAAATGCTTTCACGTTCAGATGGCAGCACGTATAAAAACTCACACATACAGTTTCTGTAATCTGTGAGGAACTTACACATTTACTACTTCTCCAATTCGTGTAATCCCGCGCAATTCCGCCTCCATCATTTCTGGCAACCACCATTTGTGATACATAACCACGAGCGGATACTACCAGAAACTAGAATTATTATCGCATATCATTTTACTATTTTACATTTTACTATTATTTATATTATTTTATTCAATATTTTATATATACTATTATATATATTGTGGGATAAAATAATTGCAACAGACTCCACGCAAGGAAATTAAAATAAAACAATGTATTAACAAGAAATAAAAAATAACATAAGAAAAAATGAATACACGAAAATGTCTAATAAGGAAGGTATTCGAAGTGCAACTAACGGATTCGAATAAAATTTTGTGGGTTTGTAGAGTGATCCAAAACAAGAAAAATGGTATACTCCATTCGTGCCCAATCGCCCTTTAACACTAAACCTACCAAGTCGGTCAAAATGACCGGTTTCCAATTTAATCTAAAAATTCCCTAAATTAATATGAGAGTCATGAAGCAAAAATTCCACTTCTATCTTATAAAACGTAAATTAGTTAATTAATCATCGCTTCACCTCTTGATTCCTCTTTTCCCAAAGTACTTATTCGATATTTCTAAATATGAGTAGATATAACGCCGGTAGTTTTAGTGTTAAGGGCATGAAATTTAACCTCAAAGTGAAATCGACACTTGCACTTCCTCGCTTATATCTCCTAAAGTACAAAAGATAGAAAAAAATGTTTTAGGTAAAAGTTTAACGGTAAAAGGAGCGCTATAAATTGGCATTAACAAATTTTTAAAAACAACTTTCCTTCTTGAAGAAAAAAATTTTTTTTGCGTTATTTTAAACAATTTTAAAATCTTTGTGGTAATGAAAAATGTGGCATTTTTTATTCTGAATTCAACCATAACCATATTTTTATTATACACCGCTAGGGTTATAGAGATACACGACAAAACGTACCCACAGCGCGCGGTACTGCGCAATAGCGCGCTAACAACACATAGAGTTACATATTAAGAATGTCCATTTTCGTTGCAGGACATAACTATGTGACGAAGATGGGTGTGGTAACATAAAAATCGCAGATTATGAAATATTACGTAAAGATTAATGACTTATAATACAGATCGTATTATATCCCATATATACATACATAAATATTTTTTAAACGCTTATTTAACATTTTACTACATTTTAAGCACACGTCAATACATGTTCTTCACTCGACATAGTTTTCGCAAAGTGAAAAAGACGAAATACTATCTTCATTAAAAAAGCGATGTACACACAGATACTTTTTACACCAAGCACATCTTATAATAGCAGACTTATCACATAAATCACAACATGGCAGTTTATCTGCTTCAGGAAATTTAAAACAGAATTCTACCGGATTTTCAAACTGTTGTTGTAACCTGTCCTCTAGGTATCCACTTTTATACCAAGAGTTCTTAAATAATTCGCGGACTCTCGGAGATGACAACCGGTTCAATGTGAGAGATTGCAATTTGATGATATTATTTCGTATATGCAAATTTGTAAAAAGATTATATGGTAAAACTCGATTGGAACAAGTTCTCACAAATTTTTTTCATACCCAAGAATCAAAAAAAGCAACGATTAACAGTGATAAGCCTGCTATTATAAGATGTATTTGGTGCAAAAAGTGCCTATGCGTATATCATCTTTTTGACCATTTCACTACTCTGAGCGGCTATAGGCGCTTAGAAATTTTGCGCTAGTGACACCCAGGAGCGCCTATAGGCGCTTGACGCTAGCTGGCTTTCTGATACTGAAGGCGCTTAAAGGTGTTCATTGTAATTTGGCTTTCTGACACGAAGGGCACTTTTAAATTTGTCATATTTGTGGTATATTTGTAATTTGTCATATTTAAAAAATGTTTATTTGTGTATATATGCGATATAGTACGATCTATATCATAAGTCGTTAATCTTTATGTAATATTTCATAATTTGCGATTTTTATGTTACCACACCCATCTTCGTCACATAGTTATGTCCCGCAACAAAAATGAGCATGTAACTCTATGCGTTTGTTAGCGCGCTATTTCGCGGTACCGCGCGCTGGGGGTACGTTTTGTTGTGCATCTCTGCAACCCTAGCGGTGTATAATAAAAATATGGTTATGGTTGAATTCAGAATAAAAAATGCCACATTTTTCATTACCACAAAGATTTTAAAATTGTTTAAAATAACGCAAAAAAAATTTTTTTCTTCAAGAAGGAAAGTTGTTTTTAAAAATTTGTTAATGCCAATTTATAACACTCCTTTTACCGTTAAACTTTTAACTAAAACATTTTTTTCTATCTATTGTACTTTAGGAGATATAAGCGAGGAAGTGCAAGTGTCGATTTCACTTTGAGGTTAAATTTCATGCCCTTAAAGGGCGATTGGGCACGAATGGAGTATACCATTTTTCTTATCTTGGATCACTCTACAAACCCACAAAATTTTATTCGAATCTGTGAGTTGCACTTCGAATACCTTCCTTGTAAGTTACACTCGCACGCAACACACAATTGACCGCACCTCGCAGGCTCAATTGTTAAATTCTTCACCACTCGATCGCAACTCGCAGATCAAACTTCTCTTTCCTCTGAGTCCTATTTTCCGACTGCCGTCTTGAGGAAAAAGGGCGTCAGACCCATGCGCTTCTCAAGTGCTGTCCCATTCACTCACACATGCATTCCGTTTTCTTAAAACTAAATGGTCTTATGGCACCGTAGTCTAAACGACTTAGACGATCGGCGCCGAACTCGCACGACGGGGTGTCGCTGTATTTTCCGCCCGATACTACAATATTACTTTTTTTGCACTTATTAATTTAACATTTATTCTTTTTTTTTGTTTCTCAATTATATATTGCATTTGCAGTGTTCATTCTGTGTTACTTTTTAATAGATAAACATGAGGAGACTGTGCGCGGTTCCAGGATGCTGTTCAGGTGGAGAGGCTCCAGGCCATAAATTTCCCAAAAATGCGGAAAAATCTAATTTATGGGTGCAGGCAATAGGGAACATCAAGCTCATGAAAATTAGTGCACAACAGCGGCAAACATACAAAGTATGTTATAAGCACTTTCATGAAAATGCTTATCTGGCCGGGAAGTATCGCCAATTGCGTTTAGATGCAATTCCGGTTTTGAATCTGCCAATGGAAATGGAAAGTGCAGAAACAATGGATAGTGCACCTAGCACTTCATATGAGGTACAAAGCCAGCAAGTTCTACATATAGCACCAAGTAAGTATTAAGAAAATATTTATAAGTAAATTAGGTATTGTAGAAAGTTTGTAAGTGCAATGTATTTTTGTATTGCTTTAGGAACAGAGGAAATGAATATTGATGCTGATTGTGTACTATTGAATACATTGGATCCGATATTATCTAGTAAGATAATTGAATTTGATTATTAAAGATTTGATAAAACCATGGAAATTAAATATTACATATTATTGACAATTTTTATTTGTTTCTTTTAGGTGGTGCACTTTATCAATGTACCGTGTGTAGTTGATGATATTAAATAAGTTGGTAGACACACACGTGTTCCTTTTGGGCAAAAGACTTTTATTGCTTTGAATACGTAATACTATAAGTAAAGATATTAGAAAAGAGAAGAAACTCCGGTAGCGCCAACTAGGGCCAAAACACCAGCATTGAACGAAGAGCACAGGATTCGAATAAGCTGACAACTTAATTCTTCTCAACAGTCTCCCCTGCTCTTACGTTCGATGCTTTAGTGCAGGCTGTTGAATTAGTTACACGCCGCGAGCCTTTTCTGAGTCGCTCCGCCTGCTTCTCCCTCCCAACTATTTTACCCAACCAGGAATGACTTGCCAGACTCGGCGTATTACACGAGTATAGTGGCGCTTTAGGGCGCCATTCGCCTCTGTTCGCTCGCGCTGAAAAGACGCCGCGCACGCCGATTACGGGAAAAAAATCGATGCGCGTATCTCGTCGACTAACGTTATCTGTCAACGAACAGTTTCAGATCGCGTCACATGGCGTTTAGGTTAAAACAAAAGTATTACTAGTAAAAAAGTATGCTCAGATATGTCTTGAATTAAATGCGATTAAGAGATTTTAATGTTTTTGGACTTCCGGCGGTGGTTTGGCAAATTCGGCAGAGAATAGTAGGAATAACATTGAAAAACTTATATTGTATCTCAAAATACCAATGGAAACATTGAGGGTATCTAATTTAAACAACGTAAACATATATTTCTATTTGTGAATATATGTTTTCATTCAATGTATGTAACAATCAAATTTCGCGCGGTGAAATAAGATTCGCGTACAGCGCCTAGCGGTAGGACCCATTAGGTGCGCAGAGTCGCGAGCGGGCAACCGAACTGTACGCACGTACTATACCCTAATTATATTACCTTTATACATCATTATACATATATAATAAATCTGTAATATCTTTACATTATAAATCGCCCTGGAGTAAATACTTCTATACTTTTTCTTTTCTTTCAACATGTAGATATATATTTCTGTACAAACAATGAAGTTTTCCTTCAAGTAAAGTTGAAGAAATAAATAAATAAAAAAATTAGTATTGCATCGATATTATCTCCACAATATTATGAAACTTTTATATATACATATAACATTTTCTTCTAAAATAAATGGTTCTACTGTGCATACATTTATACACACAACCATACATACAACAATCATAACGATAGTTTATTAAAATTATATCCAGTAATCTTTAATTTTTTACCTCTTGTTTCTTTAATTCATATGTATACTAAAGAAACAGTTGTGTTACGATCTAGCACGCGCACGTATAAATTAATTTCCAACGCAAATAATTTAATAATACGGCGACAGCAAAACGTTAGCTCTCGCGTCAAAGAATGCATTGTTGCCGCCACGGTCAACTTAGCAATAGATTTTAACCGTTTGAGTGTCAAGCAGCGAAAACGCACTTCTTTCGTTTTGTATCGAGGAATGCAACAAAGTAAAATTTCAATGTTTTTCTGCTAACAGTCTGTTAATCGCATTTAATTCAAGACATATCTGAGCATACTTTTTTACTAGTAATACTTTTGTTTTAACCTAAACGCCATGTGACGCGATCTGAAACTGTTCGTTGACAGATAACGTCAGTCGACGGGATACGCGTATCAATTTTTTTCCCGTAATAGGCGTGCGCGGCGTCTTTCCAGCGCGAGCGAACAGAGGCGAATGGTGCCCTAAAGCGCCACTATACTCGTGTAATACGCCGAGTCTGGCAAGTCATTCCTGGTTGGGTAAAATAGTTGGGAGGGAGAAGCAGACGGAGCGACTCAGAAAAGGCTCGCGGCGTGTAACTAATGCAACAGCCTGCTTTAGTGAAATTGATTTGTCTCAAACAATGTTCAAATTTCATTTTACTCAGTGGTTTAGTAAATATCTCTGCTGGTTGATCTTCCGTGCGAATATATGCCACATCGATGAGTCGTTCAGACTTTGCGTCTCGTATAAAATGATGGCGTACGTCGATGTGTTTTGTACGTTGGTGGTACTCGTAATTCGAGACTAATTTTAGAGCCCCTTGGTTATCGCAGCATATTGTCACTGGTTCAGACTCTAAACGTTCCAATTCCTTCAACAAAGAATTTAACTATATGGCCTCTTTAGCTGCTTCCGCCATCGCAACATACTCTGCTTCCGTAGTGGAAAGAGCTACTGTCCTTTGTATTTTTGAGCTCCAAGAAATAGCTCCTCCATAAAGAGTAAAAACGTAACCACTTGTAGATTTTCTGGTATCTAGGTCGGCAGCATAATCAGCATCACAATATCCTACAATCAATTCAGATTTATTAGTACCTAATTCTATACCATGATCAGTCGTGCCCTTGATGTATCTGAGGACGCGTTTTACGGCTGCCCATTGCGTTTCATCATTTGCGTCCATATATTGTGTCAGTTTGCTACAGATAAAAGCTATATCTGGTCTAGTTCGAATCATTGCAAACAACAAGCTACCAATTGCTTCTTTATAACGCTTATTTATGCATGGTCCTGTGACCTTTCGAAGTTTCACGTTTACGTTAGCAGGGCATGAAACTGCCTTACAATCCATCATACCGAATTTGTTCAAAATCCTTTTTATATAATACTGCTGATGTAGTTTTATAGTTCTTTTGAATCTATTTCGTTCAATTTGTAATCCAACGAATAAATTTTCATCTTCCATCTGAATTTCGAATTGTTCTGTCAAATATTTCAATATCATTTCAATCATAGATTTATCCGTCGAACATAGTAGCCCATCATCAACGTAAAGTCCGAGAATTGTCCGTTTTCTTTCAGTAATTTCATAGTATATACAAGGATCAATTTTTGATCGTTTTAACCCGAGATATTTGAAGGCAGTGTTTATCTTCTCATTCCAAGACCTAGGTGCTTGTTTTAATCCATATAATCCTTTCAGCAACTTACAGACTTTACTTGTGCCATCCTGATAGCCTTCAGGTTGCCTCATATATAATTCTTCGTATAAATCACCATGTAAAAAAGCGGTCTTTATATCAAAATGTACCATTTCCATGTCGTATTTTGCAATAAGTGATAACACCAGTTTTATAGAATTTTGTTTTACTACTGGTGCAAAAGTTTCGGTATAATCAATACCAGATTTCTGAGAAAAACCTCTAACTACCAGTCTGGCCTTATATCTTTCAATACTACCATTTGCCTTTTCTTTGATTTTGTATACCCACTTACAGCCTATTGGAACTTTATCTGTTGGCAGATCTGTAAGTATCCAAGTATTATTTTTTATTAGACTCTCATACTCTTCATCCATTGCGGCTTTCCATTCTTCTGAATCTTCCGTAATTATTGCCGCTTGATATGTTTTTGGCACCACTTTAGATAAAAGACAGCAAGTCTGATCATTTCCTAGTGTAGTAGTACTTCTTAATGTTCTCTTTTCACCTTGATATACTTTGTTCTTTGCTCCCAGCGGTCTTCCACGTTTTTTCATAGTTTCTTCAGCCATAGTATGAGTATCTCCATTATTCTCTTCAATTTTACGTGTGATATTATCTACTTCTTTATTATTACCAATTTGTTGAACTTCCTCTTTGTACTGTTCTCTTAAATCTGTTTCTGTACTGTTTGACTCTGTAAACTCTGTATTGTCAGTTACTAACTCAGGCAAAGTAGGATTTAAATTTATTTTTGTTATTAATTCGGTATCTTCATTGAATTTAACAATTCGGCAAATGTCCACTCTCCGCCTTTTGGGGTCCCATAAACGATAATTTTTATCAGTTTCAGTATATCCTACCAAAATCATCGATGTCGCCTTCGGTTCCCACTTCTTTCTCAGTTCTTTAGGAATGTAGGCATAGCATTTTGTTCCAAAAATCCTTAAATGTGTAACAGACGGTTTTCTACCATGCCACAATTCATAGGGGGTTTTATCAGAGTCACAATGTAAAACTCTATTTGATATATATGCTGCAGTATTCATGGCTTCTGCCCATAACATTTTTGGCAAGTTTTTTACATAAATCATTGACCTGGCTAATTCAACTATTATTCTATTTTCTCTTTCTGCCAATCCGTTTTGTTCCGGATTATAAGGAGCATTTCTTTGGTGTTTAATTCCTTTGCTTAATAGAAATTTTTGAATTGCAGTATTAGTGTACTCAGTACCATTATCAGACCTTAAAATTTTCATTGCACTACCTGTCTCAGCTTCCTGTTCCAAAATAAACCTTTTTATCTTATCAAGAGTTTCGGTCTTGTCTTGCATAAAATAAATTTTCCTATAACCTGATGCTTCATCCTTGAATATAATGCAATACTGAGATTGATTTAATGATTTCACTTCCATTTTTCCACACACATCAGTATGTATTACTCTGCCAATAGTATCAGTCTTCTCTTCCTTTGCCTTATATGGGAATCTATACATTTTCCCTTTTACACATGCATCACAGAAAAAATCATTGTTTGGTTCAACGTTTTCTAGCCCAACAACAGCATTAGTTTTAACCATTTTTTCTACTGTTTTTGTTGAAACATGTGCTAACCGTTCATGCCAGAGTTTTAAGCTTTCTTTTGCAAGATTTGCTTTCAGACGTCTGACTTTTATCATTAAAGTAAATAAGTTGTTGGAAGTTTTATAACCTACTAAAATCCTCTTGTTATTGTACCTTATATGTAGTATATTATCTCTCATTTCTACAATATATCCACGTTTTGTGACTGATCCTAAACTAAAGAGATTACTGTCTACCATTGAAGGAACCCATAGTACATCCAACAATAATTGATCATTCCAATACTGTCCATCATAAACTTCTACTTCAATTGTTCATTTCCCTATTGCAGACATTTGGGTACCATCTCCTATTGTAATATTTAAAGGTGTTTCAAATTCTTGAAAAGTTTTAAATACAGATTTATCTTTTACCATGTGGCTAGAAGCTCCAGAATCTGCAATAAATACATTTTCTGTGTTAAATTCAATGGTTTAAGTAACACCCATCAGTCCTCTTGGTTCAGATCGGTGTTTGTGGAAGCGATGAGGATAGTCGAGAACCTTAAGGAAATGGACTATAGACTAGGAGAAACACCTACCAGGACTAGAGGGAACGTTAAAAAAGGAAAACAGGAGGATGCAGCCAAACTTCACGAAGAGTTAGGCATAATATTGCTGCATTTGAAAGAAGGGATAATTAAAAGGGTGTGGACCAAAGAGGAAAGAGGATCCCAGACCGACAAAGAAATGCAGAAAGAAGCATCGGAAGTCATAATGGGAGGAGAAGCAGGAACAGAAGGGGGGACAAAGGAGAATGGAAAGGAAATAAGGAAGGATAAAAATAGCAAGGAAGGAGAAATGCAAATGAAAAAAGATGCTAGTACGCAGACGACAGAAAAAACGGAGAAAGAACAAGAAAAAATGCAACAGCAGAAAAGAGGAGAAGGGAAAAGAGAAGTAGAGAAAAAGCGGAAAGTCATATCACCACCACAGGTGACAATGGAAGAAAAGAGGAGGAAAATGAGACGAAATAAGAGTAGTAGCGAAGAAGTAGAAGATATCACTAGCACGAGTGGAGAAGAAGATGAGAAAGAAATAAAAGAAATAACGGAAGGAAGAAGGAAAGTAAGGACAGAAAGGGAGATGGGTGAGAGGAAAATAAGGGAGAGAATGCCTGAGATAGGAGTAAGCAGGATGAGAGAAAAACAAAAAGGATATGGAGGAGGAGACAGAAGAGAGGAAGATAGCAAAAATGAAGACTCTTTTGCGACAGTGGTTGGTAGGAAAAAGAAAAGAAGAGA
Organism: Cerceris rybyensis; assembly: GCA_910591515.1. NCBI lineage: Eukaryota > Metazoa > Arthropoda > Insecta > Hymenoptera > Crabronidae > Cerceris > Cerceris rybyensis. Next base: position 4,428,712 of record OU342791.1, read on the forward strand.
AATGAAAGTAGACAAAGACAAGGAAGGAGAAGAAAGTAGGAAAGAAAGGATCAAGGACAAAAGAAGAACAACAGGATATAGAAAGGATGCTATCTTGATCACCTTAGAAAATAAAGAAGACTACCTAGAGATATGCAAAAAAGTAGCAAGCGCTGATAAAGAAAAAATAAGGGATGTGGAAAAAATAAGGAGAACGAGAACTGGGAACCTATTGGTTGAACTAAATAGGAAAGCAAATACCGAGAACCTAGGGAAGGAAATAGGAAGGGTCATAGAAGGGGACAACAGGGTCAAAATATTACAAAAAACTTTTGACCTTGAGGTAAAGAACCTAGACCCAATAATAGATAGTCCAGGATCCCAGTATGCAATTTTATCATTTATTACTAACAAGCTAATTTTTTGTAAGTAGCTTCATTTTGATGAGACGCCCAACTTTGTCCATTACATCAAATATCCATCGTGGTAGCTAACAGAGATAGCAGGGATTGAATATGTCGATTTGACGAGTCTCAAAAATTTATTACTAACAGTGGGTTTTTTATGAAATCCTAAGAAAATAATTTACATTATTGAAAAAAATATTTGTCCTACAAAATTTATGGTTTCATCAAAGAGTCCCCTCCTTCCAACATGTATCGATTACGAGGTCATCGAAAATGTTTACTAACTAGCTGTTTTTTTTACTGTTGCTTAGTTACAATTTATGTAATTTAACAGCCACATTGTCCTACAGATTGCGTGGTATGTTATTCCCGGTCCTACGCTCCAAAGTTGTAGTACAAATCCCTGATGTAAAAATGATTACTATCAAGCTGAATCTTTGTGAATAGCTTCGTTTCGATGAGACGCCCAACTATTTCCTATACGAAAATTTTTGTTTAAGGTAGCTAACAGAGATAGCAGGGATTGAATATGTCGATTTGACGAGTCTCAAAAATTTATTACTAACAGTGGGTTTTTTTATGAAATCCTAAAAAAATAATTTACATTGTTGAAAAAAATATGTGTCCTACAAAATGTATGGTTTCATCAACGAGTCCCCCTTCCATCATGTACACATACGCAGAGGATTGCTTACTATAATACACAGGTTTACGTAGGTACTCGTATACTTTGTAGCGACTGTCGCGTCGCACTTGTTGTTAAATCTCCTTATTGTTATATACCGTAAGGATTTTATCGCATGCCAAACGTTTTGTTCCCTGCGCATACCTACGAACTTTTCAGTAATGAAAATTAAACGTTTTCCCGGCAATAAAACGTGTGGTAAGGAGATTTATAAAATGTGCGCGATGTCGAATAACATATTGTTTTCCCTGTTTTTATGATGAATATCATCCAAGCACTTGTAAAGTTGAAAATTAGTAAAATGTAGTTTTGTTAAATGTTTTATAAAATGTAATTTTAATAAAGTTGTAACGACAGTCGCTACGAAGTATACGAGTACGTAAAACTGTGTATTTATTTTATTATCTAAAGTAAAATAAAATTCCCATTCCAATAATTTTATTGGAAATACATATAGAAAGCAAAGAACAAAGGGGGGAGAAAAAAAGTTGCACGCAGCGAGATTCGACCCAGCGACCTATCGGTTACCAGACCAGCACGCTACCAAATGAGCTATGAACTCTTTTGAATAGACGATAGCGTTATCGTTACAAATCGAAAAATAAAAATGACAATTCTTGTCGGACTAGTGATACACGCCTGTTTTCTTGTAGGACATTGTTTCATTTGTACAGAGAATGCACTAACCTAATTATGTCACATTTTGTCCTACAGTTAGTAATAAGAAAAATAGTCTTGTAGTATTAACAACTTTGGAGCGTACGACGGGGATAACATACCACGCAATCTGTAGGACAATGTGGCTGTTAAATTATATAAATTGTAACTAAGCAACAGTAAAAAAAACAGTTAGTTAGTGTTTTGTGGCGTCAAGATCCGACGTGGGATGAATTCGACGACCACTAGTCTCACTCGCGATTCGCGACGATTATGCTTCGCGAGAAGGTAATTTATCGACGCGATCGTCCTCGACCGGCGGAGAACTTGTTCGTTCGTGAGATAGTACGTACTCCAAAATATATAATAGCAAACTATGACGGTTTTCGTCGTCAGCGAGCTCGGTATGTTTGCGTTTCGGTGTTCGTAAGGCAAGTGACTTCGAGGATTTTTCCTCCGAAGTCCCTCGACGACGCTATGGGCCGGACATCCCCACTTGCTGAATTTTCGCGACGTTTCAGCAGGCGGGTTTTTTGGATTTTCCGGGCACTGCGCGATGTTGATTGGCCGCACTTTCCTCCGAGAGGAGTGACCACCCCCATGGGACTCTCGGCGAGAAAGGCCCCATGGAGGCGGGAGTTCACCCCCTGCGAATACGTGGTGGAGGAAAGTGCAACCAGATGTGCCCAAAAAATCCTAGTCCGGCCGATCGGCAGAATTTCCCTTCGAAGGCGCGATTTATGACCGATTTGTCATCGCGAGTCAGCGGCGGTCGATGGGACCGTTCGGGCCGAAGTCCCTGTTTACCACCCGCTGACAGAGCACGACGGATTAACGAAAACGTTCATTCAAAACGAAGGCTGCTTAATTCCATCAAGGACCGGAGTTCTAGCCGCCTTGACGAACGATGGTCGCCAAATGTTGGAAGGTAATAAAAAATCTGGCAGCCAGACCCGGGCCTCAAAGAACGGCAAACTTTCGCTTCGTTCCGAACGCGCTTTTGTTTCCGTACAACGGAACAGTTAGTAAACATTTTCGATGACCTCGTAATCGATACATGTTGGAAGGAGGGGACTCTTTGATGAAACCATAAATGTTGTAGGACAAATATTTTTTTCAATAATGTAAGTTATTTTCTTAGGATTTCATAAAAAACCCACTGTTAGTAATAAATTTTTGAGACTCGTCAAATCGACATATTCAATCCCTGCTATTTCTGTTAGCTACAACGATGGATATTTGATGTAATGGACAAAGTTGGGCGTCTCATCAAAATGAAGCTACTTACAAAAAATTAGCTTGTTAGTAATAAATGATAAAATTGCATACTGGGATCCTGGACTAAGAAGGACAGGAGGTCATGAAACAACTCAAACAGGAATTAGGCCTGGAAGAGGAAGGGATTAGGCTCAAAACAATAAGGAGGGGGATGCAGGGAGACCAAATTGCTATAATTGAGGCACCATGCAGGATAATAGAAAAAATAAGGAAGGTGGAAAGGATCCGGATTGGTCTAACGATTGCCAGGCTGGTTATAACACCTAAGATTGTTAGATGTTTCAAATGCCACAACTTTGGCCACATGGCAATGGTATGTAAAGAAAGGAACATCGAAGGGGACGTATGCAGGAAATGCGGAGGAGAGGGCCATAGGATCCAGGAATGTAAGGAGTTACCAAGGTGCAAAAGCTGTGTGGAGGATGGAAAAATAGGAAGGGATACGACACACGTAGCAGGATCGGTCAGATGCCCGAGATATAAGGAGTGGGTCAGACAAACAAGAAAGGACATGGGACTTATAAACGATGACTAGTATAATACAAATTAATCTAAATGGATGCAGGTTGGCCCAGGACCTACTATATCAGAAAATGATAGAAGGGAATATAGGAATTGGAATTATCTCTGAGCCGTATGAGATCAAAGAAGGGTGGTACCACGATAGGACGGAAAAGGCGGCAATCTGTGTGATGGGAAGTCTAAGGATGGGAATTAACCCTTTCCGGTCCGAATTATTTTGTTAATTTTGGTAGCGAACTAAATAAAATTAATTTTGCAATATTTTCTATCGCTGTTTATCCATTTTTTTAAACGATATTAATAATTATAGGTATTGACGGACATTTAGGTGGCATTACTAAATCATTGGAAAATTAGAAACTCGATATTTAATTCTCAGAAAATAAAATTAAGTGAAACCCTATGTCGAGTACCGCTCGACATCGGACCGCAAAGGGTTAAAGAAGAGGAGTATATACAGGGGAAAGGATACACAGGAATAAGGATTGGAAGGATATACATGGTCAGCGTGTACATATCTCCGAATATCAGGATTGAGGAATATGAAGACATATTGGACGAACTAAGTAAGGACCTAAAGGAAATAAAAGGACAAATTATAATGGCGGGAAATTTTAACGCAAAAGGAGCGGTATGGGGAGAAAGAAGAACGGATAGGAGAGAAGAAGCTCTGATAGAGGTGATAGATGAGTTAAATCTAAAACCTATCAAGAGTATAGGAAAATATACTTTCAACAGAGGAGGAAGAACGTCGAAAATAGACATCCTAAGCTGCGATAAGAAGATTAAAGTGGATAGTAGGGTCGTAGAGGAGGACAACGGCTCTGACCACCTATACGTATTACATAAAATTGTAGGAGAGGAAGTGTTTGGGATAATGAGGAACATTAAGAGAATTAATTGGGACAAAATAGACAAAGAGAAGTTTAGGAAAGAGATTGAAAAGATCAAGATCAATTGGAAAGAAGGAGGAAAGAAAGGGGAAGAATACATGGATAGGATAAAGGAAGCGGGAATTAAGGCCATCAAGGGAAAAAGGGAGAAGGATGTCTTGTACACAAAACATAAAGAAAATCCGTGGTGGAACCAGGACATAAAGATAGCAAGAGAGGAGATGAACAGGGCAAGGAGGAAATATCAGATAAAAAGGAAAAAGGGGAGGGAGGACTGGAAAGAGGAAGAGGAAAAGTACAAGGAACTCAGAAAGAAGTTAAAATATAAAATCGGAGACAGTAAGAGAGACAGTTGGAGGAGAATATGTGACGAACTAGAGACAAACGAATGGGGAAAAGCATACAAAATTGCTATTAAGAAAATAAAAGGAAAGGAACCACCACCACGATTGGGAAAAGAAAAGGTAAGGGAGATAATAGAACAACTATTCCCAAGGGAAACGGAGATAGGAGAACTGCAAGGAGAGAAATGGGAAAAAAGGAAAAGAAAATCCCAAGGAAAGGAAGAGGAAGAAGAAGGAGGATGGAAGATTGAGAATGAAGAGATAGAGAGAGCAGCTAGAAAAATAAAACCAAAGAAAGCACCAGGATTAGACGGAATAGAAGGAAACATAATTAAGATGGTCGTGAATTGGGACAAGAGAAACGTAAAGGAAATGCTAGAGACATGTCTGAGGAAGGGAAAACTACCGGAAGGATGGAAGGAGCAGAGGTTGATATTGATAAAACAAAAGAGAGATGGAAATGAAACACCGACGGCTTACAGACCTCTATGTATTATTGACGCCTGCGCCAAACCGGGCGAATATATAATCAAGGAGAGACTAATAAGAGCATTGGGGGAAAAACCACATGAGGACAACCAGTATGGTTTTAGGAGAGGAAAATCTACACAGGACGCGCGTAGGAAAGTAAAAGAAGAAGTAGGTAGGATCAATAAGGCACGGAGGTTTGGGATACTATTGACATTAGACGTCAAAAATGCTTTCAATAGCATCAAATGGAAGGCAATTAAGGATGAAATTAGCGAAAGGAATATACCGGACTACTTGAGAAGGATTCTGCGGGTTTATTTTAGTAGGAGGAAAATAATATATGAAACGGTAGAAGGAAGGATAAAATATGACATGAAAAGAGGAGTCCCACAAGGATCGGTGCTGGAGCCGACACTGTGGAACGTCGTCTACGATGGACTGCTACGACTGAAATTACCAAGCAGGGTGGAGCTAGTCGGGTTCGCGGACGACGATCCCCAGGATCAGTCTATGGAAGGAAAGGGACTGGGGTGAGTTAACATATTGGCTATCTCAATTCATAACAGGGCATAGGGTCTACAATACATATAGGAAAAAGATTAGAAAAAGCAATGACGAGAGATGCTGGTATGGTTGCGGAGAAATAGACAACCCAGAACATACTTTTTTCAAATGTGATAAGTGGAGAGAGGAGAGGAGAGAATTGGAGGAGAGCATTGGGATGGAAATCGGGGTTGAGAATATAATGGAGATCATGGGAAAGGACAGGGAAAATTGGAAAAAAGTAGAGGACTTTATAAGGAAAATACTGAGAGATAAAGAAAACTATGAAAGAGAGGAAGAAAGAAGAAATAGAGACATACATGGTATAAGGACAGGGAGAAGGGCAGGGAGAAGGGCAGGAAGAAATGGAAGGTAACGAGAACAAACCGAGAGACAAAGAGTGAGTCGCCACTACTACTAAATCTAATTTAACTTATTAAATTACTTAAATTGTACATAGCAAGCCATTTATATATTTATTTATTTATTTACACCTATTTAAAATTTTACTTATTTATAATATTTATTGTAGGATTTGTCCGATACCGACAGAGTCAAAGCAGAGAGTCTTGGCAAACCGGAAGACGGTGTGATGTCGGTCGGAAGAGAGTTCAGTTGGTAGTTGCCTTGTGTTCAATCACCATGTATAGTTTCATTTAGTATTCATTAAACTTTCATTAACATTCTACAATTGAGTACGATCATTGCTTCCCATAATCCAACATTTATTTTATTTATTTATTTAATATTTAAACTTTTATTTACTAACTATATATATATATATATATATATATATATATATATATATATATATATATATACTTACCTATATATGACCTATTTATTACAAGTGGTGACTTACCTTTCCACTTCGAAGTAAGATCACAAGCTTCCACTGCTAAACTCTGCATAAAAAAGGGGCCGGACCGGTATGGGGGTTAAGAGGGCGATGTAATGATAAACTCACAATCAGTACCGCCCTCTTACTCCAACAGGCATCGGATGGCGAGGAGGAGGGGTTTTAGTGGGTAGTGCAGGAGCCTAACTCCCGTGAGCCCCACACTCCCCCCGGAAAAACACCGGGGGGGGGGGGGGGGGCGTAAAAGCATTCCCCCTCAAAAAAAAAAAAAAAAAAAAAGATCAGTGTTTGTGATGGTCCTTTCTTGGTTTTCTACAATCTTTCTTTAGATGTCCCTTCAGACCACAATTGAAACATTCTTGTAGTATATCCATCTATATATATCTATAGAGATAGGGGGAGACGGTAGCGCTCTGATAGAGGATGTGACCGGTGTGTCTCGTGTGAATAAATAAAGAGTCTAACAAATAAGAGTTGACGGCTTACTTATTTCTAAATTATACGACCAGACATAACAATTCTCTGGTCTCCTTTCTGTATACTTGCTTTTTACTTCCTTTAAATTTTGATAGCAAGGCTTCTCCATGAGCATTGTTACTATCCTCCTTGTTCCTTGAATCTGCTTCAACTATTAATAGCTGTGCCTGAATAGCTGCTAAATCAAGTACTACCCCTGCAGCTGCAGAAATTCTGTAAGATTGTCTGAAAGAGTCAAATTCTTTTGGTAAATCATTGATTATCTTTGCTATTAAAGTTGCATCACTAATTTTTTCACCAGCATCAACCAATTTTTGTTTTATGACCAATAAACCTGCAATATATGAGGACACATTACTGTCAGGTATAAACCTATATTGGTGAAACTCTTGTTGTAAAAGATATTTATTGGAATACGACGTTTGTTCTCTCAATGTTTTAATTCTATCCCAGATCTCTTTTGCGCTTCTACAGGATCGAATAGCTGTATGATGCTCCTCGTCTAACGTTGACGAAATTACTAATCTCGCTTTTGCATCTGCCTTCCTCCATTCACTGACTTTCGCATCTTCTGATGCATCCGGCAACAGTTTTATGCCATATACGACATCGAGCAAATCATTTGCCTCTAGTGCCGCAACTATATCAAACTTCCATCTTTGATACGTCTCTTTCGTCAGCGTCGGTAGGCTAGTCAGCATTCTTTCAGTCATACTTTACGTATTTTGTATCTACGTCCTATTTCCTGTTTATTTATTAACTTATTTTATTACTACCTTCACGCACTTTCAAACTCTGGCCCCATAACCTGATGATATTAAATAAGTTTTTAGACACACACGTGTTCCTTTTGGGCAAAAGACTTTTATTTCTTAGAATACATAATACTATAAGTCAGTGAGGCGCAGTAGTTGATCATTTCGGCGTCCTTCAAGCAATCCCGCCTGCTTCTCCCAACCGTTCTGTTTCGGCCAACCAGGCTTGTCTTGCCTTTTACCTCGCAGGGTCGGTTCTATTGGCGCGAGCGTGGCAGCATACTGGGACGTCATTCGCAACTAAACGCTCGCGCTGGAAAGATGTGCCGCGCTCGCCGACGACTGTAAACAGATCGATGCGCGTGACGCATCGATTCAGATTATACGTCGAGAAACAGTTTCAGATTGCACTACGTCGCGTGTAGGATATAGGAATCAGGGTGGAAGGTAATCATGTTCCCATTAAACACGGTTCATTTAAAAACTGAATAACTATGAAGTACCGAAAGGTACCGGATTGGAATTTCTCATATGTATTCAGTAATTTCGTACTAATCGTTCGTCTACCTGCTCTTCTTTGTTGTACCTGCCTGAAATCTTAAAATCTATCAGAAAGACAATCACGACGGCAACAATGTATTGTTTGATGCGAGGGCAAACGTTTTTACAACGCTGAATTTTCCATTTATTTGCGCTGGAAATTAAATTATTAGGTTGGTGCGTATGAAATGTCGGATTTCTAAATAAATATGTAAAACTGCATATCTTTTTTCAAAAGCTGTTTATTTCATCCAAATATGGTTAATTTGTTTCAATACACTTTTCCCGACGAGATTTTAATGCATTGATACGTGTTTTAAAGAAATTCTGATCTTTAGAATCAATAAACTCTGATATGGAATTTTTCAGACAGTCTTCATTTTCATACGGTTTAGTCCGTAAAAACTGTTCTAAATGTTTATAAAAATGAAGGTTGATTGACGAAAGATCCGGTGAAGACGCTGGGTGTTGCAAAATTTCATATTTTTTAATTCATTTAATTTCGACATTATTTTGAACGACGTATGTGGCCGAGCGTTGGCGTGGAGAAGTATTGGACCATGCCGATTAGTAAGTGATGGGCGTATAATTTTCAATTTTTCATGCATTTCATCAATGTACTGTGGCAGTACTTTTCGGCTGTAATTGTTTCCCTAATTCGAAGGAAAGAGTAGCGAATTTCTCCACTCACATTCCGCCACACTGTTGTTAAAATTCTCCGTGGACGAAGTGATGGCCTTGGAGTATGAACACAAGCCTCATTCCTATCGAGCCATCAAGAAAACCTTTTCCTATTGTAAAGAACTCACTTTCCATGACAAGTAATAATGCGATCGAGAATGACAGTTCTTGCAGCATTATTAACAAGTTTAAACTCATATAAAAAATTACACGAATATCGATTGAATTTATATCAGTATAAAATTCAAAAAAATTAACAAAAGGGAACGCTTTTCAGAAAATCTTCTTTGCTGAAATTTGTCTCTAGCAATGGACAATACGACTATAAACGTTGTTATACCAAAAGCAAGAGCATAATGAAAACAGGGAGACAAACGTTCACATGTAAAGAAAATCCGACATTTCATATGCACCAACCTAATATATCGCCTGAGACTTAGATCTTTAAGACATATCTGAGCATACTTTTTTACGAATAACACTGTTATTTTATCCTACCGCGACGTAGTGCAATCTGAAACTGTTTCTCGACGTATAATCTGAATCGTTGCGTCACGCGCATCGATCTGTTTACAGTCGTCGGCGAGCGCGGCACATCTTTCCAGCGCGAGCGTTTAGTTGCGAATGACGTCCCAGTATGCTGCCGCGCTCGCGCCAATAGACCCGAGCCTGCGAGGTGAAAGGCAAGACAAGCTTGGTTGGCCGAAACAGAACGGTTGGGAGAAGCAGGCGGGATTGCTCGAAGGACGCCGAAATGATCAACTACCGCGCCTCACTGCTATAAGTAAAGATATTAGAAAAGAGAAGAAACGCCGGTA